>CM053763.1:6874325-6908663 GCA_028658305.1 Pachyuromys duprasi
CCAGGATCTGACAAGTTGATCCATTCCAACTAAGCCATAGACTCACATTGATGATTTGTCTCCTCAGAATCAGAGGGTATATATAATAACAGATAGAGATTTATTGCTTGGTTGGTTGGTTGATCGAGTGATTCTAGGGCCCAAATATTTCGATGTAGAATACTTGCTATAAGTGAAATTGGCATCTGTGTCCTGCATCCTGATGCATCCAGGCCCCTGCTCCACTTTGAAAAGAAAAAAAAAAGCATATTCCTTGAGGAACAAATGTTGGGGTGCATACACATCCCTAAATACATTGATTCCTCTTTGCTTCTTATTGCTACATTTCACAGGGCCTATAACCTGCTTACATGAGCTGTTATAAAATGTTTGTTTGTTTTGACTTTTTTAAATAAAGCATTTTGTTTTCTTTTGATTTGTTTTTAGAGCTTTTGAGATGGAACCTCACTATGTGGCCCCAGCTGCTCTGGAACTTCATTTGTATACCAGACTGTCCTCAGACTTCCAGAGATTCACCTGCCTCTGCCTTTTGAGTGCTGGGATTAAAGGAGTCTTTCACCACACCCACTTTATAATCACATATATTAAAAAAGGCTAAAGTAAGTGTGTGATTATTACTAGAAGTGAAACAAAAGCCAGCACTCAAAGACGTAAAAATAAAAGGTTTAGGGTATCACATCTCTGTCAACATCCTCATTCTTTTCCTGTAAATGGATAGACAGGCAGAACCTGGTGTGTCAGCCTTCTGTGCTTCCTACTAGGCTTTTGCAAAGGCACAAACCACCACTAGGAAGTCTTTTCTTTTATAAATATCATATGATGCATCTTACTGTGACACTTACTCCATCACGAATATATCATGGACATTTCCCCTTGGTCAACAGAGACAACTCAAACTCATTATTTTTAGAAGCCATATCACACTTGATCATTGCCCGGCTGCCCTTGTGGTTAGATGGAGTCACGCAGTGAGTGTTGCCCAACTAGTGTGGACAGAAGATAGGACGCCACTCCTAGGCCTGGCTCATGGATTCTACCCATGAAAGGGGGTTCATTTTCTTCTCCTGTCTGCCTACTGGAAATGATGTGCCGTTAGGATCACCCACACTGGTCTGCTGTAGGAACAGGAACTCCCATTGTGTTTGACCACTGTTTGAGTTATCTACACTGCAACATGTGTTGTTTACATGTGTTGTGTGTCAAGATAACTGTCTTGCTACACTGCTGTTTCATTTTCTTTCTGCATAGACAGCCAGCTATAAAATCCAGATTATATAATCCAGATTATGTATCAATCATGTAGTAGCTTCTCACACACTTTCAAAGGATCCATTAATTCATATAAACATAATTTGGAATCCAGATACTTAACTTATCTATGAGAATAAATACGTAAGAATAAGGAAAAAAAAGGTTGTCTGACATTCACATGCCTTACTCATTACTATAGATCTGTATTTAGTTTAATCAAAAAACAAACTGAACTTACTTTGTTCAAGAGTTTAAGGAGCCACCTTTCTTTTTGAGTGCCATCTTTGTGTTTTTTTTTCTGAGTCATCTCTCAAACTGAATAGATTTTGTTATTCTGACAGGACTAGAAACTTCCTAATATTTTTTTTCAGTTTTGGGGGCTTTTTGTTGGTTGGTTTGTTTGTTTGGGGGTTGAGATTTTGCTTTTAAGACAGACCTCTCTCTATATAGGCTGGCCTGCAACTGTGTAACTAAGCTGGCCTTGAAGTCTAATGGTAGTCCTGTTTCAGTTTCCTGAGTGCTGGGATTACTGGCACGGGACCTTTTTGGCTTGTTGCTTATTGCTTGTTGTTTTGCTTTTGCCTTAAAGGTAAGGTTAAGAACACATGAAAAAAAATGTTGGAGCAGTGAAAGGGAATGAGCAGGACTTCCAAAAATTCTATTTATGGTGTGGATGCTTCAGTCCTAAACCTGAAAGAGCGTCATTCTCCCACCACAAGTTTCAAACTAAAGTTCCATCAGCATCATGGCTGAGACAAACTGTGTAGCCCAAGAGCTCGATGAAGCAATCTGGGGTAGAATTGATTGTCACTTGGTAACAAGTTTGAGGGGCAAAAGGGAACAGTCACAGAAGTGTGTGTATGTGTGTGCGTGTATATGCGTTTGTTACAATGAGGAGGAAATACAGGAACATAAAGAAACTTTAGGTCTAACCAACTGAGCTGCTCAGATCCACTGCCATAGCCAGGCTCAATGGAGAAATGGACCCAGTCTTAAAAGATGTTATAAGAAAAAATACACGTTAGGATACATGGGCTTGAAGATATACAAAAGAGACTATCAAATCACACCCACTGGGTCATGCATTTCATTAGCACACCAAGCACACTAAAACTACAGGTGATTTTATGATTCATCAGGTTAACACAGTAACACGCAGCTGATCAAAGTGCAGAGAGCGCGAGTCAATGGAGTGCTTTATCGCCCTCCCCCCATGAAGGCTCGGGGCCGATACAGAGGAGGAGGCTGGAACTAGAGGGGGTACAGGAGCAGGACAAACGGGGCGAGCAGATAAAAACAGGGCCACTCATCAACTCATAGCAGCTGCACAGGATCAAGCCCAGCACAGCACTGAGACGGTTAACTCGCTAGCACGAGGGACAGCGACTAGCAAAGCCCCACCTCTAGCTGAGGAGCTCTTTATGACAGATGGATTCCGAATGAGGGAGAGTGGATTGTTTTGTTTTGTTTTTGTTGTTTCGTTTTCTTCTATTTTAAGGCTATGGTCCATGGTAGATGGACCATCCTCCAATGGATGGCCCTGTACACATGAGTATATGGGCAATACACATAGGACAAATTGGTGGGGAGGGGGCAAGCAGTGGGAGTGGTCAGGGAGGTGGAACGGACCTGGGAGGAGTTAGGTTGACTATGATCAAAATACATTGTATGGCGTTCTCAAAGGATTAAAAAAAAATCACTTTTAAAAAAAGAAAGGACAAAAGGTGCCTGCTTGATGTGGTGCTGAGCCAGGAAAAAATGACACATTGCTACACCGGAACCGTTGATGAGCAAGTCAGTGGTTGTTCCATACACAGAAGAGAAGGGGGTCAGACATCGCTTTTGATGACAGCTTGTAACCTGACTTCTCACTCAGACTTAAAACATTAATGGCTTTGTTTTCCAGTCACTTCTTCCCAGTCTTGTACCTCTCTTAACTTGTATTCCTGCTCAGAAACATTCACCATCCCTCCGCTGCTTTATTGAACTCGTTTCCAATGCCTCTTCCTGGCGCTGAAGGTCTCCCCAGCACAGGGCCAGCATAACTCTCTAGTCCTATTTTGCTCCCATTATTGCCTAACAGCTCTCTCTTGTCTGGGCAAGGCCATCTCATGGGCATCAGTGTTTGAGTGCCAGGCTTGTTCCTGCACTCCTAGCCTTCACACCTAAATCCTCCTGGTTTATACCCCTCCCCACGACCAGTTCTGGCAGTGCTGCCTGCTGAGCTCACCATCCCAGTTTTCTTCCACAAAGTCACCTGGTTGGCCTGGCAGCTTCCTGGGTGAAGTGACTAAGATCCAGACTGTGTGCTTGCTCTGCTGTCCTAGTCTTGAAGTGAACCTCGGAAGTTTCTGAGGCAGAGAATCCTTGGACTTTACTTTGGACACGATTGGTCTGGCTGGTAGTAGATGACCGCTGTCTTAGCACTCAACAGGCCAAGGCAGGGGGACCACAAGTTTGAATACATCTTGGATTACATAGCAAGACTCTCTAAAAAGAAGAAGAAGAAGAAGAAGAAGAAGAAGAAGAAGAAGAAGAAGAAGAAGAAGAAGAAGAAGAAGAAGAAGAAGAAGAAGAAGCAGCAGCAGCAGCAAAGGAGAAGGAAGAAAGAAGGAAGAGGAAAGTGAAGGAAAGGGGGACAGGACTAAAGTCCAAGAATGGGTTCTAGCCCTAATGTCCTTGGGTTTGGGGACATTATTTGGCAGTTCTGCAGCAAGGTAAAGAACCAAGCCAAGTTTCAGAAGTGCTAGCCTTGTCTCTGTCCCGCACCGTTGGTCTGCGGAGCATACGGAGCTGCAGAGAGAGGCTTAGTCCCTGCAGGAGAGCAGCAGAGCGTTGCATTGGATGTGGCCCGTGGCCCATGTGTGCAGGCAGTCAGCCTTATATCTCTGAGGGTCCCGTATTCTGATCAGTAATTTTCTTTTTTTAACTGAACCTATATTGAACATTTCATTGTTTTTCCTAGTATAATGGCTAGCCTAGTATAATGGCTCCTTACACAGCACTTACATTGTGTTAGGAGTTACAAATAATCTAGAGATGATTTAAAGTGTATATAGAAAGAGGGCTAGCAAAATGGCTCAGCAGGTAAAGGCACTTGCTCTACAAGCCTGAGAACTTGGGTTCAATCCCCAGAGCTAACCAAGAAAGGAGAGAACTGACTCTTCAATATTGTCCTCTGACATTGACACATATTCTGTGATATGTACACCTGTAAGCACACATAGTACACAAACACAATGATATCAACAAACAAATACATAAAATAAAGCTCATAACATTTCCGTTTTGAGGTTCAGTAAGAGACCTTGTCTCAAAAACAAGAGGGGACAGCTCCTGAGGAACAACCCTGAAGGTTGGCACACACACACACACATACAAATATGCACACCCCATTAGTCATTAACTATATAAACTTCAACTCTGGAACGTTTCTTGAAACTAACAGTTTCTACTGCCCTTTATAATTACAGTAGCCTCCTCACATTGCCTCCTCCTGTGGGCCTCTCTGCAGCCAAGAAAGGTTTTTAACCATCTGTAGCTCATCTTGTGGCTCCTTATCTTCCCATTATCTCTGTGCAAACCCCAGTTCTTTGACCAGGTTCAGGAAGCCTTGCCTGATACACCAGCTCTCTGACCTCCCCCCCGCCCCCTTTTCCTTCAACCTTTCTCAGAAGCCTCCTGGTCATCCCGTATGCATTAGTCAGGCCGAGTGTCCCTCAGCTGATCTCCGTGAGCTCTCGTTGCAGAGATGTGTTGCTTTGTTCTAACATTAAAGGTTTGTTTTCAGGTCGCTTCCTTTACAACGTCCCTGTCCTGTGTGCTCCTGGTGTGGGCAAAATCAGTGTAAGAGGGTGGTCACAGCCTTCTTCTCCACTAACCACCAAAGAGAGCCCTGAAACCCTAACCTGTCCAACTCTTTCATCCCTAGGAACAAGGTGAGAATTTAATTTAATCCACCCAAGGAAGCCCTGGGATAGCTGGGGGTGGAAAAAAGATTTCCTAACTCTTGGCATGGATTGTGAATTTAGATCCTCCTTGGTTTTGTTCCAGACATGGAGAAAAATTAGCAGGGAGGGAAGGAAGGAGGGAAAGAGAGGAGGCTTATTAGAAGTTCAGTGGAATGACCTTTTTTATTCTTGACTGTGGCAGTATGCTAGAAGTGAATTTGGTGGGCCTCAGGAGTCCCCCAAATCTTGCACCTTGTCACTGGTTCATCTGAGCAGGATCATTGCTATCTTGGTTGTAACCTGTGTTTACTTGTCTTTTTCCTCACTGGAATACTAGTACATACAGGAGCAGGCATGTAGTAAACCCTCTAATGATTGATTAATAAGTGAAAAGGAAAATAAAACAGACACAATAATAAACAAAATAAAAACCCAAGTCACAGAGAAGTTAACAAATGTGCTTGTAGTCATGTAGTCACGGTGCAAGTGAGATATAGAAATGGATGCTAACTATATTAGCTTAACTTCAAAAATCATATCCTTTGTAACTAACTGCCCAGGCACCTATATGCTCCTGACAGCAAAGGCCTGAATCTGCCTTTTCTTAACTGCTTCTTGAGCTGGAGAATACTGGGGCAGGGTGGGGGTGGGGTATGAAATTACAGGGAACTAGAGGAAGCATGAAAACACCTGGCCCTGCCTCCTTGCCCACACTGGTACAGTCTGGCCACCACTGGATAATTAGCACCGAGGAAGCCTCTAATAAATGTCAGCACTATTCTAGACATGTAGCAGTGAGCAAAACAGCCAAACGCTGCACAGAATTTATATCTTAACAGGAACAATAAAAAATGAAATTTAAAAACAAGAAAATAAGCAAATGATTTCTTAGAAGACTATCAAAGCTATACAAGAAAACAAAAACAAAATTCAACCAGAGAAACAACAAAACAACCCAGGGAAATAGGCTAAGAAGAGGATGGTTTTTCTTTTTCTTTTTTGACACAGTATTGCCACGTAGCCTAGGCTAGTCTTGAACTCACTATATAACCCAGACTGGCCTTGAACTCAAAGTGATCCTATTACTTCAGGCTCTTAAGTGCTGGAATTATAAGTGTGTGTCACTGTGGTTTAGAATGGGAATTTTTGTTTTAGAGTCCCAGATCCATAAGGGCTGACTCATAGATGGCAAGGGGAGGGGCATAAATTTGAATAGGCAGGAGGCAGGGGCATTTTTATTTTCATTGATCTTAAAACCTCAGTCTACCAGCACACTAATAAAGCAACTAGAATTTTGTTGCCAGAAATTACAAATAATTCTATCTTTTTGGCAGCTGTTAGAGATCTCTTGAACTATTGTTTCTATTCCTTGCTACTTTGTAGCTATTGGGCTTCTGATTAGATCTTGTTCGTTAGTGTATCAATAAACAGATACTTAGTAACTATGTCTCAATATTCTTGGTTTCTTTTGCAACCTTATGCCTTTTCAATCCCTCACTTAAAAGCCTCTGTTGGAAACATAATCCCAGCACTCAGGACGTGGTGGGAGAAAGATGAGGAACTCAAGGTTATCCATAGCTATACAGAGTTCAAGACTAGCTCTATCTGAGACCCCTTTTCTCAAAACAAAACAAGGATTACAAATAGTAGGAAAAGAAAAATGGATCCGAGTAGAGGATAGCAGGGGTAACAAGACAGGTTGTTTCGTGGGTGGACAAGAAGCGGCACCGCCTGTCATGCCCACAGGCCTAAGTTTCTAGCACATTCTCTCCCAGGCCCTCCTCAGGCCATTGCCTGGCTTTGTCTAATGCTCAGGTGCCCAGCAGTGGCATCTTGTGTACTAGCCCATTGCAATGCTCTCCACTCTCCAAGTACTTAACATTCAAAGGCTTGTTTTGGTTTTGTTGAGACAAGATCTCACTATATAGTCTAGGTTAGCCTGGAATTCTCTACCTAGCACAGACTAGCCTCAATTGGGGGGGGTGTGTGTGTGAGGTGGGGACAGTACTAGCTCTATCTCTGAGTCACCCCAGTTCTAGCCTCAGGGTCTCAATCTTTCTCTCTCTGCCTCATGAGTTCTGGGATTACAGGTGCACACCACCATAGGCAGTCAATGTTGGAATTGATGAAATAATGTCAGAAGGACCAAGAAAGTATGTGGTGTGTGTGGGGGGGAGATTATAAATAGGGGGGAAGGAGAAAAAGAGGGATCTTTTTGCTGTTCTGCTTTCTATTTAAGCACCCAGCTCAAGGAGATAAAATAAACTAGCTCAGTTCAGTGAGGCAGTGTCTGTCTCCTAGAGGAAAGATAAACAAATTGGCAGCTCTGAGTGCTGATCAAGTACAACCCAGGGCAAATGGAATGTGAACGGAAGATACTGCCATATTGCAAATTATTTAAAATTCTAATTCATCTCACACATACAGCACAAAATCCTCAGGATTCCGTGACAAAGGATCCTTTGTTTCTTAAAAAAGAAAAAAAATTTTTTTACACTTTGAGGCTGTAGAAATATTTTTAAAGAGCTACATGTCAACAGTGATAAAAAATACTATTAAGAAATGACAAAATTGATTTCTTAAATAAATTAAGATGCTAGCTATGAGGCTGGGTTGTCCTGTGGCAGTAACATTCTCGGAGAGATGGCTTGTGTCAATCAGATCAGAGGTCAGTGCTTCCAAGCCTGGTTCACCTCCTCACCCTCACCTCTTTGACTCCTTAAGCCTCCAGGAGCAACGAAGTATCCCATTCTACTGTGATAGGATGAAGACTTGTGGAGTGTGGGGGAGGGGTGTGGGGCTCCCATAGAAAAATCTTTCAAGAAATAAACCACTTTTCCCAGTAGCCCCAAATCTCACCTTTTACCTCCTTGGCTAGAACAGAACACAGCTGCCACGGGAACATGATTGCTTTCCATAAATTGACTTAGATTATCACTCCTGGGGCAGGCACATCGCTGTTCAAATAAAACCCACGGTGCATACCTCATGCGCCCTAGAGCTAGAGCTCCAGGAAACCAAGCAAAAGGATCCCGAAACTTTGAAGCCGTGGGACCATGTGAACCTTAGCCAAACTTAAAACAGGTAACCCCGAGACTAAAGTCTTCCTTACATTCAGTCACTAACATTTTGTATTCCAAGGTCCTGCTTTAAAGATTGCTCAGGAGTGTCCCCTTTTTCACCAACTCGGTACACCTGAAAGCTCCTACTTCATGTCTGACAATACAGCACTTCACAAAGGCATTCACAAAACGCCTTTGTCCTCTGATGCTTTTTCCCAGTGCAAACATCACTATCCCATTCCACAGATGAGGAAACTGAGACTTAGATAAATGTATATGGTCATCCAGTTGGGAGCAATAGAACCGAGACCTACATTTCCCCATGTTCCAGGTTTGTTCAGCTGTTCCAGAGAGGGCAAGGTAAGGCATTTAAACGAAACGAAGAACTGTATTCCTACGAGGGGTGGTGCAGCAAACAAACAAACAAACAAACAAACACCCACGTTGTGCTTTGAGCAGACCAAAGAGAGACTTCTGGGATGCAGGTGGGAGGGTCAGGCAGGGCTTCCCGAAAGATCGTCCACGGGGTCTGAAAGGAGGGAGAAAACAGACGGGAGGGTGTGTTCAGACACGAAGGGTGCGGCCGCTGCTCAGGACACAGGTGGGCCGAGGGTGGGGAAGGAGACTGGAGGCTGCTTTGGGGCAGATGACAATGAGATTCAAGTGTCTGGTTATGGTGATTAAGGTTTACTGGGCAGCATGGCAGTGACTCACCGAGTCTGAGCAACAGTGTAGCTGCAGGAAGACAATTTTATCAACAGGTTACATACATTCGAGGAAAAAAAAAAAACAAGACCGGAGTCGGGGTGTTTAAGTGGGGACTGACTGGACACGGCAGTGCAGGCGCAGAGGAAGGTGAACGAGGGTAGGAACTGCAAGAGCAGACGCGGTGAAGCATTCTTATGGATTCAAGATGGCTGCAGAAGCTCAGGACGAGGGTGGTTCTCCAAGAAAACAGAGGAGCTCCATTTGGTAGAGCTGTCTAGAAGGCTTTCGGAAATGTGGGGCCAGAGCTAGAGACACTCTGTAAATGAAGAGAGCAGCTCAAATGACATTCACGAGAGAGTCAGTAGAGCAGGAAGAGCTGTGGGCAGTCAAGGATGCGGAGAGGAAGCAGCCCCCAGCCTCCAGTCAGATGAAGTGGTTACAGAATATCACTATGTAAACCTGTCCCAGAGGGAGTAAGTTAAATGCTAATCCCTATACCACCCCTGGATTCCCAAATCAGTAGGTTTGGGGCTGGCCCTGGATCCTTCATCTCTAGCTATCTCCTGTGAGGTTTTGACGCAGGCGGTGCAAGGGTCGCACTTTGAGAAACACAACTGTGTAACTTCCCTATGAGCTCACTGCCCCACCCCCTCTGTGGATTAGCAACATATTATATACATGTGACTCCAAACAAGTCTGGCTTCCTTGAAAATCTTCTGGCCGAACTCTAGGCTCTAATACCCACCTGCAGCTGAGCACCCCCGTCTAAATACCTCAGAAACCTTTAACTCAACATGTTCAGAATCACACTCATTTTCTGCCCACAGCTGGTGCAGGATCCTCAGCTCAGCGTGATGTCCCCAGTGTCCTTCTCCATCCCAGAGCCCTCCTGTTTGGCAGTATGCTCGTTTTGTACAGATCCTGTATGTACAAACTTTTCTGTGTTGCTGTCCTTGGCCAGAATCCACAGGCTGGGCACAGATGTGCCATCGCTCCTTACCATTCGCTCCCTGTGCTCCCTTTGACTACAGGCACTACAGTGCTCATCCTATTGTGTTGTACACCTTCAGTGATGCTTTTTCTTTGAGCTTCAACACCTCAAAAGCCACCTCAAAAGTGTCTTTTATACTCCCAGCTCTTGCTGTAGAATTTAGCACAAAATAAGCAATCAGAGGACAGTTGATGAATTGAATTTCTCAAGGATGTGGCGGGGGCCTGGGCAGGGGTGGGGAGAGAGGAAGAAGAAAATGACCAGGAAAGTTGAAGGGAAACTTGAAACCGTCTGCAGAGGGAGGAGAGTCACTGAAGAGGAATGGCAGGGCCTAAGAGATCAGAGCAGCGGATGAGGAAGGATGCTGGGATTGGCATCGAAGAGGTCGCCAACAACTGCAGGTCAGTGTTAGTTCAACAGTCCTCTGCCACAAGGGTCAGCCCCTCTAGGGCCTGCCTCACAGGGCAGGCACGTGTCAGCAGGGAGAAACTGTCTATATAAAGGTGATACACAGTAGTACTGGTGCCCTCTGATTCACCCCTGGGCCAGGTTGGCTTGATTTAGCAGGAGACGCTGGCCTTGCAAAGGAACGTCCTTCAGCCTCCTTTTCTTGCTACCTCCTTCTCCCAGACTTTTCTGGGTGCATTCTCTGCCTAGTTTGCCCAAGCTCGGCCTCACCTGTGTGTAGGCAAGGAGCTCCTACCTCCCTTCCCATCATTACAGGAAGTCCTCTGCAGGGCCTGGTTACCCCTCAGAACTACTTCTTATGGACAAGTCCACCCCAGCCTGACATTCCTGCAACCTCCAGCAAAACTGCCCTACCTTCCCGGCACCTGCATCACAGCGTCTTTCCTCATGCACCGGTGGATTACATTTGACATTTTGTTCTCCCTAACTCCCTTCAGGTAAGTGCTCTTTGGGCATCACCTTGCCTCCCTCCACCCTGCCCAGGTGTCTGCTTGTTTTTCTTTATATAGAGAAGCAGAAAATGAATGCTGTTTCCCCTCTCCTCCTGGCCTTGCTCCTGCAAGTCCTGTAAGGCTGCTGCATCTGTTGCATCCTCTTTGCCCTGCCAAGTCTCAGGTCTAGTCTACCCTTTGCCCTTAAAGCCCTTTGCTATCACTGCTCATTTGAATGTACTATCTACTGTTTCAAAAGTCTCTGTGGGTGTGATATTTGTCACTGAAGTATCACTGTTAAATACCACTCTCTTACAAAAAGATCACTGAAACCAAGCAATAGTTGAAAGCTAAAATACAAGCAAATTTATTAAGAATAACCAAGAAAAAAGCTAATAAAACAAAATTGGGCTATATTATGATTTGTTAAGAAACAGAATCAGAGGCAGGCAGATCTCTGTGAGTTTGAAGCCAGTTTGGCTTATAAAGGGAGTCTAGGACAGCCAAGGCTACACAGAGAAACCCTGTCTCAAAACAAAGAAGGAAAGAGAGAAAGAAAGAAAGAAAAAAACAGAATCAAAAGAGAAAAGAGGAGTAGATGAAATAAAGAACGTGTGGAATAATAAAAAAGAAAAAGAGACAGGCACAGTGCCAGAGAGAAAAGAGAGATAAACAAGGCCAAAGGAGAAACAAGACCAGAAGAGAGGTCTAATTTGTGTCTGTGAGTGTGTGTCCCTGTGTGTGTAGAGGTGAGGGAACAGCCTCGGGTGTCATGCCTCAGAAGTTTCTATCTTCCCTCAACTTTTTCTTCTTTCTGCCCTCCCTTCTTCCCATCTTTGTTTGCTGGCTTTCTCCCATTACTGACTGTAATTCACCAAGTAGACCAGTTTGTTGGCCACTGAGCCCCAGGGATCTGCCTGACTGGATTACAAATGAGTGTTACCACACCCAGCCTCTTTTATTTGTGGGTTTTAGGGATCTAACTCAGCTCCTCGTGCTTGCAAGGCAAGCACTTTACAAATGAAGCTATCTCCCTTGCTCACAGAGGTGATTTTGAGAGCCAGAACTTGAGAGTGTGACCTGCTTCCTTTAGGCACATCTTTAATAGACAGACCACAGGTTCAGATTCAGAAATAAGAAAACAAGAATAATGGACAGAAACCCAGCTCCAAACTCCTTGGGGGGGGGGAATAACAAGACCCACACCTCTAATATATGTACCCTAAAGACCACTATCCCCATCTGGTGGCCTTGAAGATACTGTGGTGTGTGTTTTCACAACTGTAGACACAAATACAGAGCGAGACCCCTTGTTATTTGTCATGTGAGCAAAAGGGCGCTGAAGTGAGGCCAAGGCTTGTCCACATTTCTAGCTCCCGAGAGACCAAGGGCTTGTTCCAATTTGTTGAAAGGTGAATTAAAAAGAGGTGGCTGGGGGTGGAAAGATAGCTCAGTGGTTAAGAGCACTTGCTGCACTTTCGCAGGAGACCCAGAGTTCCCAGCACCCACATGGCAGCTAACAACGGTCCATAATTCTGGTTCTAGGGAATCTATCTGACCTGTCTTAGTTAAGGCTACTATTGCTACTATGAAACATAAAGACCAAAAGCAACCCAAAGGCAGCTTGGGGAGGGAAGGGTTTATTTCATTCACAGTTCCATATAACAATTCATCACTAAAAACAGTGAGGGCAGGAACTCAAATGGAGCAGGAACCTGGAGGCAGAGGCAACAGAGAGAGGCTGCTCACATGCTTGCTCCTCATGGCTTGCTCAGCCTGCTTTCTTATAGGACTCAGGACCACCAGCCCAGGGATGGCACCACCCGCAATGGGCTGTGCCTTCCCCATCAAGCACTAAGTAAGAAAATGCCCTACAGACTTGACTACTGCCCAGTCTTATGGAGGCACTTTCTCAGTTGAGGCTCCCTCCTCTCTGATGACTCTAGTTTGTGTCCAGTTGACATAAACCTAACCAGCATGGACCCTTTCTTCTCATGTCCTCGGGCACCAGGCGTAAATGAAGTGTATACACATACACACAGGGAAAATGTTCATACACATAAAATAAAACAAATATGTCTTTTTAAGAAGAAAAAGAAGAGGTCTTTGACATAGATGATTACAGACTCCTTGCTAGTTTTCTTGCCTTACTTTTTTGTTCTCTTTTCAACATCTTGAAGTTGCTTTGCACTGTGGCCACCTAGAGTTCTATGGACGTCTAATTTATTAAATGAGTTTTCAGTTATAAACTTCTCACAACAGAATGTAGAGCACTAAGGCGTTTGTGGAAGGAATCTAGACACACAGGCCTTGCTATCTCCTCCCATGGTTGCCCTGGGGCCAGGCAGCACTGCAGATCATTCTGCCTTTACAAAATGCCTTTTCCTCTGTGGTGTTGATGTCCTCCTGTCTCCCTACCTGACTGCCCACGTGTTTCCCTGCCTTCTCATCCACAGGTAGCTTTCTCCTCTTCCCACTGTTCAGACACTTATGCTACCGAGGCCACATCTCAGACAGTCTCCTTCCTGCCCCCATGCCTTACCACAGTAACACTTCACAGTTAGTTTATGCCTGTCACCTACTTGACTGCAGTCACTACAGAGAAAGGAGATAATTACATCTCCTCAGCCTGGCCGTTAGGAAAAGAAAAATTGAAGTTCATTTCAATAACAGTTCTTCTATCTATTTGATACTGAGAATGCTAGCTCAACTGATTGTTTTTGTTTTTGTTTTCTTTCCCCAAATGAGGTTTTACATCTATAGGGACAGCTATGGTCACAGTGGCCTAAAAAGGAGGTGGGTGCCTTACTAATATGACTCTCTCGTGTTCTTCTTTCTGGAGACTCCATTTTTGCCTACAGTGTCTGCTTTCCCTTGGGAAAGAACATCAAGATTTTTTTCTGTTAACACAAGCCATTTTCATTGTATTGCATAGTGTGTGTGTGTGCGCGAGCGCGCACGCGTGTGTTCAGGAGGCATTCCAGAGACGGGGACTCCACAGGCTATCTTCTGCTCACTAGCATTTTGGATGGCGTTAGGAACCATTACTAACCAGGCACAAGTGCTGAGGGGAGGTTATCCAAGCAAACACACTGGAGAACTTGCCCCAAGGGGCTCCCAGCCCATGTGTGTGGCAGAATATTTATACCAAAAAGGAGGGATCAGCCAAGGGAAAGAAGAGAGCTAAAAAAATCAGTGGTGCTGGTCACAGGGAGGCGTTTGGAATAGTAAGTATTTCCTTTCATTGAACCCCTACTATGTATCAGCACTTTAAACAAATTCTCAGGAGCTGGAGTGAGAACTATATTAGATACTTAAAAAAAATCAAGTTCCCAAGTGTTGTGCTGATACAGGTGGGGACAGAATAAATTGTCACTACCTACTGCCCACTATGCATCAGGCGATGTGTAGTTGCTAGGGATAAGATGATAAACAAGACCCGTGTGGTTTCTGCCCTCACTGAGCTTACAGACAGAGACACACTGCCCAGTAGGGTAGCCACTAGCCACATGTGCCTATTAAAATTAATGTTTAGCTCTTCAGTTACACTAGCTGCATTTCATCATGTGTTCAAGGGCCACAGCTGGATGAAGACTGCCAGCATTGCAGCGTGGAAACAGGCACAGGAAACAATAAGCAATTGCATATCTATGTGGGAAAGGTGGGGTAGAAACAGGTGGGGTACAGGGAAGCGTACTGTTAATACTACTATGCTTATTTCTAATCAAGATGTAGAAGCCAAGGCTCAGTGAGGTCAGGCGATGAGACCAAGTTCACACGCCTGCTAAGTGGGAGAGCTGGGATTTGAACTCAGACTTGTCTCCATCACATTTTATTTGGGTGGAGGGAATGAGCCAACCCACAGGTAGGAATTATTTAAAGAGAAAAGGCACCACTTGTGGGAAAATGAAATTTTGGGCAAAGGCATAGATGAGCAAGGCTGGCAGAGGACCCCAGGTAAACCAGTCTGGCTGGAGAGGCAGTGATTTTGCTGAAATCATGTCCTTGGAGAGGTAAGTTGGAACCTGTCTGTCTTGACTAAATGCCAAGGAACTAAGAAACTTACATGAAGTTGAGTCTTTATAGGATATAAGCAGGAGCATGGAGTGGCCAGAACTATGGACTATGAGAGACCGGCAGTGTTTAGCAGCAACTGGTCATGAACAAATCCAAGGAGACCAGTTAAGGATTGCAAGGAGATAGAAGGAAAGGGATGAGTGAAGGGTGTGAAGGAAGACCAGCAAGGGGGCCTGGAGACCTAAAGGTTACAGTTCAATACTTTGTGTCACTGGACAGCATCCTTTACTATTGTGGGCTGCTTTTCTCCAACTGCAAAAAGCCATGGCAGGCCCACATGATCTCTGAGGTTCCCCTTATTTTTTTAATGGTAGTCTAGGAGTCTACAAACATGAATGACATTAAGCTAAGGGAAGCACTAGTGTATGCAGTGGTAAATGTTGAGGCAAAGAAGATGGGCCGTCAAGGACCCTTACAAGATGAAGAGAAAATTATTTCCTAGCAACAAAGAAAGCCAGCTAAGTGCAAGCAGGAGCTAGCTTGTCTTTTATTTTGGGAGGAGAATGAGCACGGGATACAGAGGCTGGAAGGGTACTGGGAAAATAAAGGCCTTTGGAATAAAAGAAAATAATGGGCTTGCTTCAAAGAAAGTTGTGTAGAGTTAGAGGCCATGATCTTACATCCCCATCCCTCAGGATAGCTTTTAAACTGTTGTTGACCTATGATCCACAGGTAGGAAATACAATTTACATCAAGTATCCAGTATTCACACCTGAAAATAAAGGGCTTATGAGACAACATTGCCCTTTAAAGGGCAACGGGCTCTAATATTTCTCTGTTGGATTCTAGTAATATTTTTGGATTTTCAAGAGCATGTTGTCACCCACTTAATTTATTTTGTCATCTGTTCGTGTATCGGGACTCAACAAGTTTTCCTAAGTTGGAGGCAAAGGCAGGGCGTCCTGTGCAGACGTTCAGAAGCGAGCCGGAGAGGCAAACCAGGGCAGGGATCCAGGCTGGGAGAATTGAAAGAACGCTTTGCTCCGGCCAGGCCCCCAAAGTGAAGAGAAAGAAGAAAAAAAGCAAACCCGGAGAACCGCTAGGCGGGACCGTCCCACCCGGATGACGAAGAGGGCTCTTCACACGCCGGGGTCAGGCTTCCATCCCGGTGTTGTGTTTTCCCGGGGCGTGCGGGGAGCTCCGGGGGCATCGTCCCGAGACGACTACGCGCCCGCTCCCTGCGTTCATTCCCCGTCGAGCGCCCGCTAGAGCTGAGCCCGCTCGCGCTGGGACGAAGACACTTTGCCCCGCGGCGGGGCTGCTGCCGGCGGCAGCGGCTCGCGCTCCCCGGGCCCGGCCGGCGCGCGCACACCCACGCGCGCGCCCCCCAGGCACGCGCGCACAAAGTTGTGGCCGCCCCCACCGCGGAGCTCCGGTCGGCGGCCGCGGGGCCGGCGCGCCGCTCACCCGCACCGCCCGGCTCGGCCGGCCCGCTCGGCTCCCCTCGGGCCGCGCTCGGCCCCCGCCGCCGCCCGGCTCTGCCCTTCGGCTCGGCCTTCCCCGCCTCGCATCCGTGCCATCGGCGCTCGATTGCGCGCGGACTCCCTGGGGCTCTTCCCGGCTCGCTCGCTCGCGCCTGCCCGCCCGCCCGCTCGCGCCCGGCCGCGCCGCCCCGCCCCCGCCCCCTCCCCCTGCTCCTCCCGGGTAACTTTTGCCGGCGCCCCCGCCTCACAGCCATGCGGAGCTGAGCTCCGGCCCGGCCCTGGCCGCCGCAGCCCGCCCCGGCTCCCGCCCTCGCGGACCCGCCCGGCCCCTGGCCTCGGCGCCCTAGCCGCCCCGGGCCGGCCGAGCCCCCCGCGCAGGGCCCGGGCCGCGGCTACGGCGGCGGCGGCGGCGGCGGTGGCGGCGACGCGCCCGCCCGGCCCCCTCCCCCGGCGCCGGCCAAGTGAGGCGGTGATGCGGGCGCTGGCGGCCTGGGCTGCGCCGAGAGCGGAGACACAGGCTCAAGATGGCAGATTCCCACTGAGGCTGAGGGGGCCGAGCTCGCGCGCCGCGTTCCCTTCTCCGTTGCCATGAACCGCGGACACCCCGGCCCCGATGGCCCCCGTGTACGAAGGTAAGCGGCGCCCGGCCCGCGAGCCCCCGCCCGCTCGGCCGGCCGCGGCCCCCGCAGCTTTGTTCTGCCCGCGGCCCCGGGCCCCGGCCGCGGGGGCTCGCGACCCTCCCGGGCGCCCCCATCCCGGGCCCGGACGGGAGGGAGCGGAGCCGGCCCGGGCGGAGAAGGCGGCCGGGGGGTGTGTGCCGGTGGGCTGCTGCCCGAAGGAAAGAGAAGGGGCGGCGTGTGGGAAAAAGACGGCTCCGTGACTGCTTTCTGTTTGCGATAAATGGAGGTGATGCGAGCCTCCCCCATCACCTTTAAACCGTCTCCCTTCTACTTGTCCGTCCTCTCTGCGCCTCTTTCCGAACAGCTCCACTCCCAGCCCACACTCCTTTATTCTTCCCGAGCCTCCGATTTTTTGGGGGGTGGCGGCGGCGGCGGCGGCTGTGGAATCCGATTGTAAGGGGCCGAGCGGTGAGAGAGGGGAGAGATGAAAAGTCCATTTCAGACCCAGGCAGAACAATGAAATAGGCTCAAAATTTCCCCGCAGTTGGCGTGTGGCAGGGAGAATGTAGTTTGGCTTTTTGTGGTGGTTGTGGGGGGGTGCGAAAGAAGGTTTTCTGCCTCGGCCTGGGTAGATCGGTGCTGTGCACCTTCACCTGGCGTTGGCCGATTTTTCCCGGTTGACTGTCTTCAGAAGAAAGAAAAGGTAAGGCGATACAGCTGCCTCGCACACTCTTTCGGTTCTCTTCGCTCAGTTCCGTCAGCTTGCAGCGAGAAAATCAAACCCGAATCAACTAAGTTTTTACACTTCTGTGTGTTTTTGTGTGCTTGTAGTAGGGGGATCTTTCGACCAAAGTGTGCCTGCTTTTTCAGTTTTTCATCGTGAAAATGTCTCTCTCGTGAAATCGTTCAAATAGCAGCCTTTTACAACACTTTTAGCGTGGGCTCATCTGGCTTTCTTTCGGTTTTGTTCAGATATTCTGTGGATGAAATCGCAAATGAGAGGGAAACGGGGTAGCCAGGAACCAAGAGGAGGGGCGAGGGAAGATTGTAATCCTATAAACCCGGGAACTGTTGGGCCGAGTGAAACAGGGATCTCATTAATAGTTTTATCTCTGTCAGGAGAGGCTGATTAAAACGAAAAAAAAAAAAACTTATCTGAAAAGAAAATCTGTTATTAGTTCCAGGGCTCCAAATGAATTAGGTTTCTGCATGAAAAAAAGTTACCTCTCAGGCTCTGAATAACGAGGCTGTAAATAACGTATGGACTGTAAATATTTTTTCCAAAGTCTCTTAGAAACAAAGGGGCTGTTTAGAAAGCAACAGAGAAATGTTATTCCAGGGGCTTTCCTCTTTGATTCTGAAGAACACAAGGTCCATTTAACCGTTCCACAAAACAAAACAAATTTCTCATCAGTCCACCACGCAGAATAGGAACATGCCAGTGGGGATGTGAACATGAAGGAGAGCCCATGTCGGGCATTCATTGTTCATCTGTGTCTAGGGGAGGGGGCTGCAGTCAAAGCTTCCACTGTCTAGAGTGTTAAAATTAAACAGTTTTCTCTTTATTAAGTACCTCCTTGAGACTCCCTCTGCTGGACACTCGGGGTGAGCATTTTAGAAGGAACTTGGCATTGAATTCACAACTAATAGAGGAATAAAAATTCCTCTTTTAGGGGGCTGGGTAGGTGGGTTGGGATGTATTTTGTCAACTTTGCACAAAGCCACCTTGGAAACTTCATTTATCATGTTATTTCATTTGAAATTCATGAGGAATGTAGGCTACCCCTGGGGTGCTAAGTAAGACCTAGCCTGGTTGGTCCTAGGACATTGTTCTTTTACTGATTATGTCATATACAGAATTACAGGTGTGTAAGGTGTTTCAGTGTAGGACTGTAGAACTCAGGGGTCTCAGATCATAGTTTTATTTGCCCTACTCTATTCCAGACAACCCCTTTTCAACCCTGGGTTTTTTTTTTTTTTGTTGTTGTTATTTTGTTTTGTTTTTGTTTTTGAATCTTATCTGTGGGTTCTCTTAACTGTTTTCTTTTGTTTGTAGTTTTTTCTCATATGGGAGCATCTCTTTACATCTTCATAATTATTTTCCTAGTCTCCCTCAGCACTGCTTCTCTACCAGCATAGAATCACTCAGCCCAAAGCTCAGGCCTCGTCTTTTTAAAGAGAGAGGCTGTTATGCTTTGAGACAAATAAATGACCTCCATAGTCAAGGACTTACATTCACTCACAGTGGTGAGTGTGTCCAAGACTACAGTGACCTCTCCCTTGACCCCAGTGACAATCTATGGATTCAGTGAACCTGATTTTTATTACATTTCAACCAGAACCCAGGGGCTCTGAGAGAGAGAGAGAGACAGAGAGACAGAGAGAAACAGACAGAGAGAGACGGGGTGGGGATGGTCTTAAATGAGCAGGGCTTTCCCTGCAGACTTTACCAAGAAGAAGGATTTCTCCTCCTAATAGTTCCACATGATTCTTCTCAGAAGTCTGATGACACGTGAAATGTTTTTAGCTGGAATTTCTCAAATGGAGTGTGACTGGAATGGAGAGTGAAGGCTGGAATGCAGACATTTAGATAGGAGTGCTGTTTTTTAAACAAAGCATATTTGGTAATACAAATTAATAAGTGGCAAAGTATAATCAGTCTTCTAGGACTGTCTTTAAGAATAGGTTTATAAATATCACATTAGTTTTCAGTGACTTGATACTGATCAAGTTAAACTTCTTCTAAAAAAGGGGGGGGGAGGTATTTTCTCTAGAAAGTTAAACATTTGCCTTGTGATTATATTTCTCCATCAACTTGCTTACCAAGGCCTTTTTGGTATGTAGTGCAAAGGTCAACCACAGGGGTCCATATATCTATGCGTTTCCAATTAGAGGGACCTAAATTCCAAGTTAACGATGTCGCACTTACTTGAGATGTGGCTCGTTGATGAGTGTGAAGGAAACCGAAGGCCCTTTCACATTCATACTTGTAAACACTGCCATGCTCCAGTCCTCATCAGATGGACCCGAAGACACCTGGCCACCAGGATGCAAAACAAGAAATGAGATTCTGAATCATTTTCCCTCAAAAAGAATTTTAGGATGTGTTATGGATAGTATGTTTGCCTGTGTTTATGTTTTACTTTTTTAATTGAGTAAGTGTAACTATTGTTTCCCTTGTTACATTTGAATAGTGAATCAAAACACTGGTTTTACTCTTGATACTGGTTAGGGTGGTGGACACTTAAATCAAAGAAGAATCTAGCTTATGACCGTGGTATCCTACTTTTCGGAACTTTTGGCCTTTACTGGATTGTGTGAGGATACTGTTAGAACCTGGTATATGTAGTAGAGGCCCTGCCTAGGGTAGGCATTTTCTCAGTCCTCCTGTCTTTGAGTTGCTTACAGGCTTGATGACTCCAGGGAAAACATAACCCTCAAATAGTTTAGAAAGCCAGCAACATTTCAATTTCAATTATTAATCTCCTGCTATTCTTTTTCTAGTTTGGGAACCAGCAACAATAAACCCCCATAGCCACAGAAGAAAGAACTTTTTTTTTTTTTACTCGTCTGTGACCTTTCCAGAGCCTTTATTCCCATCAAGCTTCTGCCGGTTTCAAGTAGAGAATGTCTCTTCCATAGCAGCACTTTTGTGCCATGTTAAAAATGTGCAAACAAATAGTACGGCAGAATTTCAGGGGCTTTTCAGCTGTGTTCCTGGAAGGTATCCCTAAGAATGAAAGATAACCTTTGCCCTTAGCAAGGACCCACTCCTCCACAAGACAGCAGGCTGGATAAGAAGTTCCCAAAGGTTGCTTATTGGTTCTTCTTAGAGGAAAGGCTCCTACCCAGCCTCATGCCAGGTTCTGCCTCATTAGGCAATTAAACATGAATTTCTTAGCAAAGAAAACTGAGAGCTTTATGCAAATTATAGCTGCTTACGTCCTTCATATTTTATGTTTCATTCTCCCTTTTTCCTTTCTTCCTTTCTCCCATAGAGATTAGTCTGAAGGATCTACCTTTGCGGTTTGTGTGGAACAAAGTAGTGATGATCAAGAGTGTAGAACGTGTGCATTTCTTATTGTTCTCAGAATGCATGCTTTGCTAGTGCTTTCTTGTAGCCTTAGCATGACGATTCAACCGCTTGGGGTTGCAGTCAAAGGCCGGATTCAGAATAATACCAGCAGACTTTGTGTAACCACTAATAGAGTGTGAACTTGAAAGGCCCAAGCTTATAATAGCTCCATTTCATGTGACAATACCTTGTTGAAGGAGGGGGAAAAATACAACAGAAAATTGAAAACCCAGAGTACAAGAAGATCTTTATTTTTTTCTTTAAAAGAAACTGAGAATCTTGGGGGTTGATGCTGGTGAGTATGACTTAGACTGTGATTTGGGCCATGTATTTTTGTGTACCCTCTACTCTCTGAACTCCCTATTTGTTCCCTCATAATGCAGACCAGGGTGCATCTGTCATGTATTCTTTCAGCAAACATTTACAAAGGCTCTGCTGTGTCCTGGGCCTCATGGCAGGTTCTGTGTTTGGAGAAATGACAAAGACTTGGCCTCTGACCCCTGGGAGTTCAGGAATAGGGGAAGTGAAAGTCAAAGTATTTAAACTCTGCACAGACTCACTGGGGACTGTGTCTGACCCAGATGCAATGGTGGTTTGTTTGTTTGTTTGTTTGTTTGTTTTGTGTGTGAGAGTTCTTACATTTGTTTTCTTGAGTTGTAAAGGGAAGACCTCAACTTCTCTTTTATGTTCATATGTTTTCTTTAGTTGAACGAAAATTTTTTAAATGAATTTTAAAGCTTCTCATTATAGATTTTCTTAGAAATTTCTTAGATAATGGCATAAATTTTGCAGAGAGTGCTGTTTTTCTCTTTTCTTCTTTGACTTTTATTGCATATCCTCATCAGTGCAAACACTGTCCTCACATGCATGTGCTGCCGGAGCACTTTTTAGTTTTTACTTTTCAAGGTGAAGGCTGTGCTGTGAATGGTTCTGCCATCCATGTGTGCCTGTTAAAGAATTCATTCCTGGCGTCACTGTCTCACTTGTATCCAGATAGTCATGTGGTGGGTACTCACTGGCAGGACATAGATGGGTGGTCACACAGCAGCTTTCAGTAGTTGTGTCCCAAGAGCAGATCACTCTGGGAAAAGCCTGGCTGTACCCTTAAGTTGGGACCTGGAGCTTCAGAGCAGGAGCCTCTGAGGGCTGCATTCCTGCCCTCAGCAGGATCACTTGGGTGGGGTGAGGGGGTATGCCCTCACCTAATGTATTAGAAAGCATCCTTTCTATTCCCTTGTAACCACCGAGGAAAGTTGTCCCTCCGCCACCCTCTCCTCTGTGGACCTTTCCAGTGTCTTTTTTCCCCATCAAGCCTCTGCTAGCTTTAGGGAGAGAATGTCTCTTCCATAGCAGCACAAAAATGTGCAAAAAAAAAAAAGTGCAAACAAATAGGATGGCAGACTTTCAGGGGCTGCAGCTGTGTTCCTGGAAGGTATCCCTAAGAGTGAAAGGTAACCTTTGCTCTTAGCAAGGGTCCATTCCTTGACTTGAATCTTCAGCTCACTGGTAGCTGTTATTCAGGAAAGAACATTAGCAATTCCCTCATTAACCGGTTTTAGTGTTTCATGAATCTGATGGTTCAGAGATCCCTGGATCTGCTAGAAATCTCATGTGCTTTCAATCAAACTTGTTTTCTTTTACTCTTTTTTCTCTAAAACCTTTCATATACTTGAAGATAATAATTGGACTCTTTACCTTTTTCCCTTCAGAGTCTGTTTTTGTTTCAGAGACATCTTTTTCCCTGTTGTGAACTCTGTAGTTTATATTCATTAAGAAAAATAGTGGTAATCCAATCTAACTGCAATTCTTTAATAGTAGTCTTATTAGTATGAAATATGCAAGAAAAGGGACTTTAGGATTCTCACTTCTGGGGGAACTTCTGTAGGATAAGAACTATGCCTGATTCATGTTTGTGTCCTATGTTGTAGCTGTATAATCCCTTAGCCCTAGTAGGAACTTTATAAACATCTGTAGCATTGGCTTCATTAATGTCATCTAAGCAATACTTTATAGCAGCCCAGGATTCATTACTTGACTGCACTCACTTGGGTCCTGAGTCTTTTTTTATTTTTATTTTTTAATGATAGGGTCTGGCCTCTATAGCCCTGGTGGGCCTGGAACTCGATAAGTAGATCAGGCTAGCCTGAAACTCACAGAGATCTACTTGCCTTTGCCTCCAGAGTACTGGGATTAAAGATGTTTGCCACCACGCCTGGTGGCTGCTAAGTATTTTTCTGCTCCTTCTGACATCCTTACCCCCAGCTAAGTTGCCACCTTCCGTTTGACTCTGCACATCCTTTTGAGTTTCATCTGTCCGTTTCTAGCTCTTAGGGTCTTTCTTAACTTTGTGCTGCAGAACAGACAATGCAGAGGACATGGAGTAACACTAACTCGAATTGTACTTGATTGAGGAGAAGAGTGCACAGAGTCTATGACTCAGCGTAATATTAGTTCACCCAGGTTAGAAAGAACAGTTTGTCACATTCTTTATAGATTCTGAGTCAGCAAAAGCTATACCTGTTTTACCAGTCAGGGAGCCAGGTGTTTATGAGAGTGGCTACAAGGCCAACTTCCAGAGGGTATACTCCTTCTTGACAGACTAGAGCCAGTCGAAAGGACAAAGATAGAATAGACAGTCTCACTGCCATTGGGCCATTTACTGATGGATGAGTTTACTACTAAAAAAGTAAGTTAGGGAATTATTACCAAAAAAGTAGCAAACCTTCAACACTAAAAATAGTTTTGTGGTGTCATGTATTTGTGAACATGATATTAAATAGATTTATAGTGATTCAGGTAGTATTCTGCCTTTAACAGTTCTTCCTAACTACTTTTGCCCTAGTACATTTTGATCAATTAAGTGCCATGGTTAAACAGAATTAAGACTGATTGACTCTTTTGTGTGTGCTAATGTGTAGACATTATAAAAACCTCTGTCACAGAAAGAATGTCATCGAATATATAATAAAACAAGGGGACCCTTCTCCCCTGGAGGTTCTGTCCGTCTGCTGTGAGAAATCACTGTGAAACACTTCATAATGTAGAATGAGAAAAGGCACTTCTCCTCACAGTTAGAAATTGCATCTTGATTACAAAAGGCTTGTTTGTGAAAATTGGGTATTTCCCTCCATACCAATACTTTTTTTATTTAATCTGTGAATTATGCTTCAATTATAAAGTGACTTTTGCAAGGGCTTGTCAAAATCCATCCTGCCAGTTCTGTGTAGAACTTTGGCATCACCCTGTTTAAGAAGTCCCATTTTTGTGCTCTTTGTACCTGCAGCCTGTAAAAATCACATGATAAAGAGATTTGGAAAACTGGTTTGTTGCTAATTGTGGAAGGTTTTTGTTTGTTTGTTTTGTTTTTCTTCCTATATTTTTTCCCCTTCAATAAAGAACTTACAGAGCTCTGACAAAAACAAGATTGCAAATTCCTGGAGTTCTGCAGAAAGACAGTGACTTTACCCTCCACATTCTGTGTACCTGCATCTGGTCGATAGGAGGGACTTCAGATGGGAAGGAATTTTCAGAGAATCTTGTGCCAGGCAGAGATGGAAAGGATGCTGGAGAAGGCACACATATAGTCCTCTTCACTCTGAATCACTTATATCTGCAGCCACAGCCTAAAATGATTACTGTTATTCATTTAGGATGACCTGCACCATAAGGAAAAGATTAATCAATATTCGTTATGTTCTGCCTAGTGAGATGGGAAGGCTTTCTAATGTATTATAGAAATGAACATGGTCTCAGTAAGGTTTCATTTGATTATACCACGACTCACTCTGAAAAGGATTTAAGGCCGCATAAAGGGTTAAGTTTCCGGTAGAGAGGAAAATTAATTTATGTAGATCAATTTTGTGGCTCAGCCTATTCCAGGGAAACTGGATAAATGAGGTAGTCCTTTTATAAAGACAACAGAAACAGCCGAAGCTCTTGTGCTGGCTTAACAAGGTGAATGAGCAGAGTGCATAATGGGATTCATTTGCAAAGTAATTTTTGCTTGGCTGGAGTGGTAAGCACAAAACAGACCAGCAGATGAGGATAGTAAGTGTTTTGGATCAGTTGTCAAAGGCTTAAAAGGGGTTCCAATTCAAGAGACATTTTATGGTGTGGAGAAGGGGACTGGTATCAAAATGATACTTGAACCAGGTAATTTTTAGTGGCCTGCATGCGAAATAGGGAACTTGGGAGAGCCTGCCAGGAGGCTGGGTACTGTGGAAGGAGATGTGAGTACTCTGGAGATGGGCTGGCATCTGGGTTGCCTACAAGTACATTCAGAGAGAGTATCTGTCAGTAGTGTCTGGCCCAGAGGTTCAAGGAGTTTTTTATTTTATTTTGCTTTCCTTCTGTATCTCTGGCAGGGTTCTAGAATCAAGGAGACTTGCTGGTTTGGACAGAACATTTTTTCTATTCTTTTAACAATCTCTTCTTTTTGTAGGCGTCTTACGTTGTACAGGGCTCTCTTGGACCATAGTGCAACCTGGGAGGACCTTCATGAGTTAGTGTTAAACTCTGACACATGCAGATCCTAAAGTCCAGAAGAGAATGGGCATGGAGTTATGGCAGTGTGCACAGAAGCCCACAACAGCCTGGAATGCTGAGGACAGCTTCCTAGCTTCCAGGTTCCTAGGATCCATCAGAACCACTTCCTGGTGTCCCTAGTTCTTGGGGAGCTACTGACTTCTCATCTCCTGGGGCACCTGGCAAACTGCAGGACTGCCCAGAGGCCAGCACCTAACGGCTGCGGGTTTCTTTCCTGAGGAGAACAAGGCCCTCAGCTATAGGATTCTCAGTCTTCTGTTGGGAAGTCATTCCTTAGTTTCCCTGGGCAGGTTTGCAGCTTGTCACTGTGAGCTACTTATTAACAACAGAAAAGCACGGGCAAGAGACCAATAGAATTGATTAGTTTCACAGAGCCTCAAAGCACTTTTAAGTCATTAAGCAGTTTTAAAACAATTTTGCCTTCCTCAGGTCCAGTTTCGAGTCATTTTTGCCCTTTGACATGACCACAAACTTTAGACTTACCACTGCTTTTAGTTACAACATGACCCCACTTGGGATCCTGTGAGCACACTTATACTGGTTTTGGTTTTGACCTGGCTTGAATGCATTTCCATCTTGCTGACTGATTTCTAGACACAGACTTTATTTAACACTGATAAAGAGCACAAACTAAGGATAGGCTTGCTCTGATATTAGCAGATCCTGGGGCAAAAGTACATCACACGACTCCATCTGACTACCTATGCCACTCTGTCTTCCTGGTTAGTCCAAACTGCAAATACCCCACCTCCTGTTGAGACCTGGGGTATCCCAGGGATGCCCGCCAGGCCTAGGAGTGTGTACCCACAACCCTGAGAAGGCTTGAGGACTATGACTAGGGAACCCTGCAGCCCTGGTTTGTAGGAGAAAGCAGGTGCTTGGCCTGTGGACAGGCACACACCTTGACTCTGGAGACTCCTCAGCTACAGAGTGAGATGCTAGGCTCTCTGAGTCTTGCTAAAAGTAATGCTGATAGGGGGCTAACACTTTAGTAATGAAGACTATTTGAAATGTTTTCTCTGTACAAATGAGAGCTGGTGATTGTGTTACCTCATGTTCTGTTCCTGATTCTCTCCTCTCCCTCCTTCTATGCATCTCATGCCTGGGTTACTTCACAAATAGCATAGGTATCATGAAACTGATCCGTGTCCCATGGCTTGCTAAGGTAGCTCCAACAGTTGGCATGTTCCTCCCACCAGTGAAACTTCATGGAAGACCTAGTAAACCTGATAGCTACTCTGTTGTGTGAGCTTTGGCCCCTGGCCCCTGGGGCCTACCCTCCTGCTCACTCTTGACAGCATCTTTCCTCTCCACTTTAACTGTTATTATCTACCCACAGTGTCCCTCTGCCTAGCTATTTACTCTTCTGACTCTGTGGATCTGGGGCATGTTTGTGCCTTGTTATTCTGGTAGGTAGGAGGGTCTAGGCCTAAGGGGTATCATAGAACTCTCTGAAGTGTCTCTTTGTGAGGCACTATTTTGGAGGACGGTCATTCACCTAGAAGGCTTGTTAAAACGTGGTCCTGCCTCCAGAGTTTCTAATTTGTGTAGTCTGGGGCCTCCCAGTTGCATTTTCAGCATTTGCGTTTTTTGGAGGAATGCATTTCTAATAAGAATCAGTGGATGTTTGAAATCAGATAGCTATTTTGATGGAAGTTTTTCTCAGATGTATAGGGGAGAGACCTGGCATTAGAGTGATGCGCAGTCCTGCTGCCTTTGTCACCATGATTCTTTGAGATGCTCAGGAATGTGCAGAGGCAGCCTCTGTCCTCATATACCTTTCCATCCCCTCTGGCATGTCAGTGGGTACAGGAGTAACTTCCTCTGGGCCTTTCACGGCCAGCTAGTCTGCAGTCGTACAGTTTGGCCCTGGGACCCTGGAACAGACTGGGCAGTCATCATTTACATAGTAACATATTATTATTAGCTAGCATTTAAGAGCTCTGTGATTGTCTCCATTTATGGAAGGGGAGATTGAAGCTTAGCAATATTTAATAATGCATTCAAAGCCTTCTGACGAGTCATAGTAGAGCCAGAGCTTAAACCTGAGTCCACCTGACAGCAACTGCTCTTGTTTTAACATGCAGGCTGCCCTCCTTCTAACAGGTTGTTAGAGTGGCCCAGACAACACACAGAAAGGATCTAGAATCCTTCTTAGAGAAGAAATAACTGAGTTGAGACTATTGGTGCTAGATTGTTAATATCCCCAAAACAAGCCAGATGAGGTAGTAAGGGTGAGGTACAGAGTGCATTGGGGAGGGTTGTGGCACTAGACAGACAAACCATAAGTCAGCTTTGAGCAAGGAGATGTGTATTGAAACACTGATTATGACTATGCAGGCTTATCAAGCACACAAGGTTGCCTGTTGCATTGTAAGACTTCACTGCATCCCTGAGACATTGCTGGCAGGTTGACTGCACTGCTAGCATGCTGTACAGACAACATAGAAAGGCGAGGCGGCCCATGCAGTATAGGGCAATACCAAGCAGCCTAGATCCATCTGTTACCTTTTATCTTTGGGTTATGCCTGTGTGATGGAGACTTCCCAACACTTGTAGATAAGGAAGTGGAATTAGTAAATACATTGGTTCTTCTCCAGATATAAATGACTTTTGTTTCAAAGTCTGAGTACTTTAAAACTGCAGAGACAGATTTTATGTTGCGTTCCTTGAAAGATAAGATGGTAGGCATAGAAGTCAGGCTTGAAAGGGAAGAGTAGTGAACCCAGTGCAAAAAACAAACCATACCACTCACTTCAAGTTAGCATGACTTTTGTTTGTTTTTCTTTTATTTGAAACAGGATCTTTCTATGTAGCCCATACTGGCTTCTCAAACTCTCTATGTAACAATGGCTGGCCTAGATCTCAAGATCCTCCTTCCAAATACTGGCTTGTGTTGTCACACCCTAAGAGTGTGAGTGTGCGTGCCCAAGTAAGTGCAGACGAATGTTACTTGGGAATAGAACCAGGGTCTTCCACATTTTAAGAAAGTGCTTTCCCATGAAACACAGCCCCAGTTGGCCCCTAGCAGGCCATATGACATCTTTTATGTATCGGACAGACTAGGTGAGCCAAACTCCAGACGTGCTGCCTGAGAGTGTCTAACAAATGATGGAGAAGGAGCCTCAAAATGCGGAGAGGACAGCTGATCAGACAAATGGGATGGTACAGATTGACAAGTCACATCACATTACACCACATCTTCATAAACCTTATGTGATTAAAGCATGAGATTCAACCAAAGTGAACTAAGTACACTCAGCATGCCGGAGACTGTTCTGGGTGCCTAGTGGACAGCATTGTGCCAAGTGGATAAAAGCTCTGCCCTGGAGCAGCTTGGGTTGTAGCGAATGAAAGCAAATAATCTAGTTTGGGTTTTTGTTGTTATTGTTGTTGTTGTTGGTGGTGGTGTTTTGTTTTGTTTTTAAGCTTGAAGGAAATAGAAGTGGACATTTATTAAATCCCTGGAAAGGTTGAAATTTCTAAGATTAGAATCTATAGGTAAAATCACAAGAAAATATCATTAATATTGTCAGAGTAAACATTCCTCAAATGGAAAGACTATTTCTGGCTTTGCCATCATGAATTATTCCTTAGGATAATTCCCTGTAACATTAAGGTTTGTCAGAATTTTAAGGTCTGTTCTCCAGGTCAAGGGATTTGAACATTTGTTATGTTTTAGGTATATACCAGTAGACTAACTTCTTCCTCAAAGCACTTTCAAACTAAACAAATCAGACTGCCTAGATAAAGATTTAAATGAGCCATCCTGTTAATTGTGGAAGCAATGGAGTTCCTTGCTGTACTTGGATCTGGACCCTGCTTTCTAATTCATTTATCCTCAAGTGACATGTATCCCAGACTTTGAATGTCACTTCAGTGTGTCAGTGACTCTCAAAGTTCCATCAGTACTTGGACCTTTTTTTTAGTCTCTGGAGTCAAGAAGCCAACAGTTGACTTGATATTTCTATGTAGAGATCTCATAGGCATCTCAACTTTAACACATCTAACGAAAAAAAAAATATTGGTCACCTCTGTGAAGTATACCTCTGTGAATCCCTGCTTTGTTGCCACAGTACATTCCACACAATAGTCTACTTCAGAAACTAGAGTCATTTATGCCTTTGTTTACTTCATATTTAACCTATCATCACTTTTTATTGATTTTTTTTTGCTTCCTAAGTATAGCCATTCTCATTATTAGCTGTAGTTATGATCTGTAAAGTTGCTATAAACGCTGAGTTAGTGAACAGTGAGCCATTATTGGTAGGGAAAATACAGGGCTAATTTCCTGTGAGTTTTTGGTCATATTTTCAGTTGATCACTACATGGCATCAATAACATTGCTGTGTTTAAGTTGCAAAAAAAAGTAATGTTGGTGTAATGATGTAACTTAGTACATGCTATAGTACATGCTATGTACTAAGTTCTGACATATACATTATATACATTCCTGTAACAATGTTTTTATACGTTTCTGCTTTATTTTAACTTATTTATGTGTGTGTGTTTGTGTGTGTAAGAAAGGGTAAGGAGGAGGAATGCATATATATATGCATGTGCATATATATGTGCATGCCATGGTTTGTGTGACAACTCTATGGAGTTGGCTTTCTCCTTCCACCTTTACATGGGTTACAGGGATTGAATTTAGGACAGCAGGTTTAGTGACAAGTGCTTTAACTGCTGGGCTCTCTTGCTGTTGACTAACATTGAACTCACAGCCAACAGTGCTATAACTAAAGCCCAAATGTGCTTATCAAATGCATATTTTTCCTTATAAGAAACTCTACAACCTTCTTGTATCTTAAAGCTCATATGAACATCTTGGTACAGTGCTTAAAACTTAAGCCATTTTAAACAGCAAAATCAACACATAAACTACACATACAAACCCCCACCCCCACCCCACCCCACCCCCACACAAAACAAACAAAAAACTTGGGAGCCAGGCATGGTGGCACATGTCTTTAATCCCAGCAAAGGCAGGCAGATCTCTGTGAGTTCAAGGCCAGTGTGGTCTACAAAATGGGTTCCAGGAGAGCGAGGGCTGTTGCAGAAAGAAACTCCGTCTCAAAAAACCAAACCAAACCAAACCAAACCAAACCAAACCAAACCACCAAACAAACAAACACAAAAAGACAAAAAATAAAGCACCATTTATGGTGTATAGGACAGTTGTTCCTGTGTAGGAGCTGAAGTAAGTCAGAGCATCACTTTGCTGAGCTTCAGCTAGGCACAAGGATGCTGGCAGCATGACCTCCCAGCTGTTCTGCTCTTGAGTGGGAATGGGAGAAACTGCCTGAGTGTTGATTTGAGGTTTGCAAACTGGTTTTAGTGAGTAGATGAATTGAGAGCACATAATCCTGAGTAAAGAAGGTGGGCTGTGAATTGTGAACCCAGTTCTCCCTCCTGCCATACTACCCTGGGGCTGGCAAACTTTCTCCATGGAGGTCCAGATACTGTATCTCTTGGTCTTGGAGCAGCACTGTGTGTACTCTAGTAGCTCAGCTCTGTCGTGGCCGTGTGGGACCCACACACAGGTTGGGCTATATTCTATTTACAAAAGTAGACTTTGGACTGAATTGGGTACCATTGGCCCACCATACTCTGTTTTCCTGACTGTGTGTGTGTGTACATGTGCTGGTGATGAACACTAGGGGCTGATATCTCTTTTTTGAGACAAGGTTTTTCACAGAACTCCCTGATTTCCTGAACTGGCTAACCAGGAATCCTGAGGGTCTGCCTTTTTCAGCCTCTCCAGCACTGGGGTAAATTACTGTGGTCATGCGCCACTGTACCCACTTTATTTGGATGCTGGGAATGAATTCCTCATGATTGTGCTGCAGGCCTTTACAAACAGCTGTCTTCCAGCCCCATGTTCTAGCCTTCTAAAGTGACTTCTCGTGGCAATTTAAAAAAAAAAAAAAGGTTTCTTTTGTTTATTCTGAGACAGGTCTCTCAACATAGCCCTGGCAGTTTTGGACCTTGTGATGGAACTCACAGATACTGATTTGCCTGCCTCTGTCTCCTCAATGCTGGGATTAAAGGTGTGTGCCAGCACACCCAGCTCTCATGCCCACTCTTGAGTCTCTCCAGCATGCCCCACGTGATAGTCACTCTGCCACTTCAGATGTGCTTCCCATCCACTTTCAGTTCAGTCCCAAACTCTGAATAGCAGAGATTGCTGCATTCCCTGCTTATTTCCCAGTCTCCTCTGACACCACTGTCCTCTGCTGGTTGTCACATTCTGGCTCTTTTAGTTCTGTGGCTGTTCCTGTGTTTGCTGCACCCATGCTATCATGTACAGTCTTTCTGCATGGAGTGCCTGGTGCATTCCTACTCACTCTGTAGTCAGAGTCCAAATGGCACTTCCTACCCCTGACCTTCCCTGGCCCTCACTGTCCATCCCACGCTGATCTCCAGTGTCAGAGCACCTAGTTGATTGATTGATTGATTGATTGATTGATTGTAAGGTTTTCAGGTGTCACTGGCTCGGGTAACCTTGTTTTCTGTTTTCTTCCTCCTTGGGTCTACAAGTTCCACTAGAAGAGGGATGTGCTGTGGCAGTTTCTGTGGTCTCCGCTGTATGATGGTTACACACTGCAGAGATGCAGTAAACAATCTCACCATATGGGTGTGTTCACACACGTTTTATATGTTGCTGCAGTAGAGAAATTGCAGTGATGATTCAAAACAAAAATTACCATGTCAGTGGTTGTGAAGGTGTGCCTTTGTTGTCAAAGGGCAATTTGGAGGCAGATGCTCTGCCATCAGGCCTATCCAGTTAAAGCTTTCTTTCCCAGATGGGAGTGCTTGGGGAAGTCTGCTAGTCTCCATTCCACCGGGCCTTTTGAATGTCTCTGGTGAGGTGATGTTCCAATGTAGAGACTTGCAAGTTATTCCAGGAATACTGCATGCCACCAAGAAGATAACCATTTTCCAGATGGGCGTTTGTAGGTGATGGGAACCTTGAAGCTAACTCCGCTGAAACATTAGGAAACAAGCAGCAGTATTCAGGCCTGTTACTACTCTGCAGCTACAAATTCCTCATGCTTTTATGAGCCATCATGTGGTTGTTGGGAATTGAACTCAGGGCCTTTGGAAGAACAGCCAGTGCTCTTAACCTCTGAGCCAACTCTCCAGCCCAAAGATTTATTTATTTTATGTATATGAAAACTGTTTTCATGCACAGCAGAAGAAGGAATCGCATTCCATTACAGATGGTCGAAAGCCACCATGTGGGTGCTGGGGATTGAACTCAGGACCTCTGGAAGAACAGCTAGTGCTCTTAACCTCTGAGCCATCTCTCCAGCCCCTCCTCATGCTTTTAAAATATCATTCTTTCTAGATATTACCACACTTACACTTTGCAGGGCTTTCTCTATAAATAGAAATGTGAATTTTTTTTAGATTAAATAATGTTAATCATTTCATAATCTGCTTTTTTCCTGCTAACTTTATATTTCAGCAAAGCTTATCTTATTTAATAATTTATTCATACTGTATTTCCATAATTGAAATGTCTTTTGAATCAGATATACTGAAAGCAGCATTCACTATAGGATCATATCCTGTGTCTGGTTGTGAACTTCCTTATAGTTCCGTAACCCTGTGCAGTCTCCTGTTGAAGAACACGGACAATTGCTGGGTTGACCCTTACGCCTGCTAAGTGAGTAGGGTGAGATTTTTGTGGCGGGGATAAACCCACGTCTTTAATCTCTAATTTCCTATGCCTAAGGTTTTGTTAGGTTCAAGTTGACTGGAATGCACCAGAACTCTGTAGTTTTGCTCTAGAAAGACCTGCAATTGGCACTGCCATGGTTGCACCACTCTCCACTCTCACAAACAACACGTTGAAGCTCTTGTTTGCCTCAGATACCACCCATACTATATGTTATTAAACTCTGAAAGCTTTGTTGGTAGTGAGACATAACATTTCAATTTATATTTCTTTTATCATAAATAAGATTATATTTCATATATTTAATTGGCGTTTTATATTTGTTTTATGTGAACTATGTTCTGAACTTTACACATTTTTCAATGTTTTGTTGCTCTTTTTCTTCTTATTTATAATAGTTTTTTTATATATTGTCTTTAAAGTGAGTTGAAAATTTTTTTTCTAGTTGGTCATGATGTTTAGCCCATCGCTTTAATTTAATACAATCAAATTTATCTCTTTAAAAAATGACTTTTCTTATATTGATTCAGAGACTTTTTTGTGCCTTGTTTTAAGTTCTTTTAGGTATTATTGAAATCTATTTTTTAATTTATATGCTGGTTTATTTGGTTTTTAAACTAGGATAGTATATGTCCTGAGATTTGACTATAGCTTTACATTTCACAGTACCAAGTTGTCCCAACAGCATTGTTTAAAGATTTCTATTTTTCTCCACAAAGACCAAACTGAGCAGGGCAGAGGGGTCTTTACGAGACCAAGGACCATGTATGGATATGGCCTAGAACCCCCGCTCAGATGTGGCCCATGGTAGCTCGGTGTCCAACTGAAGATCCTAGTAAGGGGAACAGGGACTGTTTCAGTCATGAACTCGATGGTTGGCTCTTTGACCCTCCCCCATACACGCCAGGGAGTAACAGCCTAGCTAGATCCCAGGGGAGGACATTGCAGCCAGCCCTGAGGAGACAAGATGAACTGGGGTCAGATGGAAGGGAAGGAGAGCCTCCCCCCCTCCTCTCCCCCTCCCCCCCTCGTCGGAGGACTTGGAGGGGGCG
>CM053763.1:6908763-6920970 GCA_028658305.1 Pachyuromys duprasi
GCCTGTTAACTTTTCCATTGGGATCACATTAAATTCAGAAAGTACTTAGGAGGGACCAGTGTCTTTCTGAAGTTGAGTCTTCCCAGCTAGTGTCATTTCCCCTGTGTGTTCTTTCTTGTGTACTTCAGTAATTTTGAAAGTTTTATTTTTATAGGCTATGTAACTTTCAATCTACTTCTTGCAATAGTGAACTTCTTACTGATTTCTATATGTGTTTCTGACAGCTTCATTGAGATTCACACAACCATGTAGTTAAAACAAATTTTAGTGTATCCGCAGAACTACTTTGTGTGTCCATAACTATTTTGTAATTCTACATTTTCTCATCCCCAAAAGGAATCCTGTACTTATTAGCAGTCATTCTCCATTCTCACCCTCCTCCTTCTCCTGGAAACCACTAGTCTGCTTGGTATTCTGGACATTTCTTATAAATGTGATCATAAAATGTGTGGTCTCTTGCAGCTGGCTCCTCTCACTTGGCATAATGTTCTTGGGCATCACCCATGTTGTAGCATGTGTTTGCATTTTGTTCTAGCTATTCGTGTGTGTAATGATATCTTATTGTGGGTAGCTCTGTTTTTCTCTTGATTCCTCTCTATATTAGTTCTCATTGTAATTCCCATTGGTGAGATTTCATGAGGGCAGAGAACAGGCTTTCAATTTTAAAACCACAATGCTGACACAGTGCCTGGCAAATATTTGGTATTTAATAAAATGCTTATTGAATCAGTGACTGGATCTGTTATGTTTCTAGGCCACCTCTACTTTTTAAAGTTAAAATCTGTTTTAGCACATATAAATTAATTTCTGTTTTTCCCCAGGCAAAACATAATTAGAGGGAGGGTTGTTTTTTCTCTTCTGGGAAAGTCATGTATTATACCCAACAGCCTGGCAAAAGTAATTTTGCATGATGTATGGTTTGTGATAATCAACATTACTTTTTCTTACATTAAAACAAATGACTGTGAGTTGCTGGTACATATGTCTAAGTGTCCCATTATCTTTTCAGGAGGATGATTTTTACCACTACACTATGGGTACTGAACAAGTTGCTAGCAAATAAAAACAAAAGAGAAATTAGGTGAAGGTGTTGTTCTGGGGTTTGGAATAGGGAGTGTTGCATGAGCTTGATCATCTTATATGTATTTAAGAAATCCTAAATTTACCAAGAACTGTGATCCAAAATATTTTTCTGCAATTTTCAATTTTTTTCTAAATTTATTTTGTAAGGTGGTTATAGAAAACAAGTGATACCAGTTAAGATTTGGGTGTAAAGCTGCATGGTAGTGGCACATGCCCTTTAATCCCAGTACTTGGGAGGCCAGTACTCTGGGTTTGAGGCCAGCCTGGTCTACAGAGTGAGTTTCAAGATAGCCAGAACTACACAGAGAAACCCTGTCTTGAAAAAAACAAAACAAAACAACAACAAAAAAGATTTGGATGTTAAGCTAACCTTACAGAATATCTGAGGGGGTTCAAGAGATGGCTCAGCAGTTAAGAGCACTGGCTGCTGTTCCAGAGGACCTGGAACAGCACCACATGGCAGCTTATAACTACCTGTAACTTCAGACTAGGAGATCTGTTGTTCTCTTCTGGCTTGCATGCACACACACAGGCAAAATACTTATACCTGTGAAATAAAAGTTAAAGAACATGTAAGGGAGTATATCTGATGCATATGTTGGGTAGGGGGCATATTGGAATTCCTTTAATCTTCTGCTCACATCTTTAAGAGATCATAGCTGAAATACATATAGTTTTTAATGAAAGGGAAAGAGTTTTTTTAAGTAATTTATTTTATAAAGGAAAGAATTAAATGTCAGAAAAATACATTTTAAAAATATAAATATTTCAAAGAAGATATTTTAATTAGGTCAGATTATGTATATACAGAGGTTGGCAGAGACTTTTGGACATGATCCAAAGTTTTGGAGATACATCATATTAGATTCTTATGGCTTCTGTTTTGTTTTAAAATATATGACCATAGACAATTATTACACATTAGGCATATTTACATTGGGATAGGAAAGAGAGGGAGAGAAGGAGGAAGGGAAGGAGGAAGGAGGAGACAGAGATCGACTAATTGATCATTCATTCATTCATTGGTTAAGTGAGACAAACTGATTTCCCTAAGTGTCTTGGCCTGAGAAATGCCGAAAGTAAGAAATGGTTCATGCATTTACTGTAAGACTATACTTGTCTGAAAGGAACGAGGACAGAAGTAATATTTGAAGGTCAGATAGATAAAAAGATTAGCTGTGGGTCTAACTTGAACCAGGGTTTGAAAGACACAGAAAGCAGATCTCATCAGACTGGAACTAGGACTTCATGCTGAAATCTCTTAGCAGCAGCCCCCAAAGACAAGCAGTCTTGTTCCTGGAGGTGTTCAAGATGAGTGAGCACCTAGCTAGAAGGTGTCCTCTTCAGTCTCTATGGCCTCTGCTACTAGGGAGTCACTGTTTGAATCCTCCTTACATCCTCCCAGGGACCTTCCCTGACTTAGGTCTCCAGCTTGTCACAGAGATACCCCCACCCTCCTTTTTTTTTTTTTTTTTAAGTCTACAGGCCTTCTTTCCTCTTGCCTTCACTCTCCCTGGGTCTGATCTCCACCATCTTAACTCTCTGTGCCCCTTCTCCTACCTTGTTCCCTCTCTTCAGCCACTACCTCTGTCTGTTCTGTCTCCCCTTCTGAGTGAGATTTATGCATAACTTCCTTGGATCCTCCTTGTTATTTATCTTTCGGTCTATACCTTATAGTATGCTTATCTTATACTATATGGCTAAAATCCCCTTATAAGTGAGTACATGCCATGTGCGTCTTTTAGGGTCTGGGTTACCTCGCTCAGAATGATCTTTTCTAGTTCTATCCATTTTTGGGAGAGGAACTCTAGCCCACCCACAAAAACATCAACCCCAAATATACCCTGCCTACAAGATGTGCAAGGATAAAGGTAGAACAGATAGAGCAGAGATTGAGGAAATGTCCAATCAATACTTGGCCCAACCAAAGACCGACCCTATAGGAGAGTGCTGACCCCTGACACTATGAATGGTACTCTGCTAAACTTGCAGACAGGAGCCTGACAGAGTTATCCTCTGAGAGACTCTATTCAGCAGTGCCTTAGAACAGATGCTGAGAGTCACAGCCAAACACTGGGCAGCGCGAAGGGCGTCTTGTGAAACAGCGGGGGGGGGGGGGGGAAGAGGAAAAGACCCGGAGGGGACCGGAGCTCCAGAGGAAGACCTGGGCCAGCTGACCAGGGCCCAGAGGGGTCTTCTGAGACTGAAGCACCAACCAAGGACCATGCAGGAACTGGACCTAGACCCCCTACAAAGATGTAGCAGATGGGCAGCTTAGGCTTCATGGGGTCCTCTAATAAGAAAAGTGGGGACAGCATTGGACACAGACTCACTTGCCAGCTTTTTGATCACTTCCCCCTAGCAGGACTGCCTTATCAGGCCACAGGGGAAGACGACATGCTCAGTCCTGATGAAACTTGATGCTCGGGGGTAGATGGGAAAGGGAGCTCCCTTTTCTGAGGAAGAGGAGAGGGGGAAGGGGGAGGAAGGAAGGGTGGGACTGGGAGGAGAGGAGAGATGGGGCTACAACCAGGATATAAAGTGAATAAAAAATAAATAAATAAAAATTTAAAGAAAGCTATAAAAAAAAAGATGAGTAAGCACCTTTGGATACATAAAGCAATGGGTGGACTAGGTGACCTTTACAGATTCTTGGGGAGATGGCCTCATAGAACTGTGCAGTATTTCACTGAAAGGAAGACAGAAGGAAGTGGGAAGTCACAATTCACTTGTTGGTTAGGCATATCTGTTTAGAGACCAGTGGGGAGGTAGAAAGCTGTTGGTGGTGGTCTGCTTTGGGTTTTGTGTACTGTTCATTAGCTTATTGGTTGGGGTGCCTTTATTGTTGAGGGACAGAAACCAAAGTCAGAATGTTAACAGAAAGGAAAGTTCACTGTCCCACTACCAACAAGTTCTGAAGAACTAATATGGGCTGGTGAGGTGGCTCAGTAGGTAAAGTCGCTTGCAAACCTATGATCAAAGTACAATTTCTGGAACTCACACATAAGAATTGTTTTCTGATGTCCATACTGTGGCATTCATGTTTCCCTATACTTATCACACACATATAATAATAGTAATAATAATAATAAATTATACATATAATATTAAATTATTATATGGACATTCATCTTTCCCTATACTTATCACACACATATAATAATAGTAATAATAATAATAAATTATACATATAATATTAAATTATTATTGAGATGCCTCACTATGTACTATTTAGCCCTGGCTACCTAGAACTAACTATGTAGACCAGACTAGCCTCAAAACACAGAGTTCTGTCTGCCTTCGCCTCCTTAGTGCTATTATTAAAGGCATGCACCACTACATCTGACCGTAATAATAAAAAAATTATAAAGAAAAAACCCCCAAAAACAAAACACCAACATTCCTTCCAATTTACTTCATCAAAGATGTGTTCAGAAGGTAACTGTTGCCATTTCAGGTGTCACATCCAAAATCAGCAGTGTCTATAGGGAAGAGAATAACTCTTTCCAGTTAGGCCTTTTTACAAGCAAGAACACCTTTTCTAGAAGCTCCCTGAAGACCTTCCTTCACATCTCCAGGCCAGGATGGTATCACACATATCAGCCCCTAAGCCAGGTGATAATAGCAAAGGGAGTGGGTTCAAACCAGTCAGGCCAACACTGGGAGCAGAGTGTTGGCCAACACTGTCTGATCAGAGTGATCCCCAAGGCAGACTGCTCTTGCATATTTAGGGACATCTCGCCCATGTGCATCAAGGAACCCTAGACTTACACAGACTTCAAGTCACCCATGTTTTATATCCAAGGAAGTGAGAGTGTTCGGTCCTGTCTGGTTTTGGAGCTCCATCATTGTCTCCCCTTCATACCTTTGCCTTCTCTCTCAGGTGACAGAGGAAATTTCTCTTTGGGCTTATGTACAGAAGAGAGGATATTTCCTTAGCACATATGTGTATATGTATATATATATGTCTATATATCTATATGTGTATATGTATACATATAAAAATATATAGATACAGACATATAATTAAAAAATTAAAGTTGTCATAAAGTCTTACTATGTAATTTGGGATGATATCAAATTTAAGATTCCTCTATTCAGCTTCCCAAGTGTTGGGATCATAGGTGTCCACTACCATAACTGTTTAAATTTTAGAAAAATTTAAGTTCCTTGTTTCTTAGTTTCTTCAGTGCTGAGAGTCAAACTTTAGACCTTGTAAGGTGACAAATTATCTATCACCGATCTTCATCCCTATCCTCTTAACTAACCTGGGAATAGCTGACCTGCTGTAGATTTTATTAACATGCCTACTGTGAATCTGTTCATGCCTGCACATATGTGTACATCTGACCTAACTTGTTTTTAATGGGGCTTGTTTTATTGCTCTGTACAAAGGTCTCTTCTTCTTTGTGATGGTTTTAGTCATGTGAGAGAATGTGTCTGAAGTGTGTAGGCCTAGCTCTTTCCTCACTATCTTCAAAATGGTCTCGACATACCCAGTTGTGCTCTCCACTAACACAGAAGACTCTTGAGTTGTCTGTTTCCCTGATACTAAGCAGGTGATATTTTCAGATCATCTGCTGTTTGTGTACCTCCCATCATAGGAGACTTAGATAAAATAATTGGCATTCTTCAAATGGTTCTGCAATTTAGGGGCAAGGGCATGAAAAAAGGGTTCTCGTTTTTTTCTCTGCCTTCAGGCCCAACTGCTCGATGGTATGCCCCCGAATCGCCTTTCTAGGGGTGTCTGTTAGGCAAACATGGATTTGAGGACCAGGACTGTCCTGAGTTACTGCAGAGAGCAGCCTGGGGCCCTGAGCCTTCCCCTGGGCTGTTGCCATGTCTGGCTCCTGCCTTTGAAGTCAGGGGGAAGCCCAACAGGTGAGGCTGTTGCCCTCTTTCTCTTTGGTTATTCTGTGCAACCTTTAGTCTAGGAAAAGTGCCAGACTGCGTTTCCAAGAATCATATCTCCCTAAATGGGGCAATCTGCTTTTAAATGCCTTTCCCACTGGCGCCTTCCCCTTTTCACAATTGACATAGTTAAAGGGACAGGTGCACTTTAGTTTTTAAAAACTATTTGTACTGTACTAGATTGGGGTATATGGCCCAAAGCCTGTTGGGGTATGTGTACATGTTACATAGGTGCACAAATAACCAGTTCTCCACACTGAAAAGCCATTCATTCAATAAGCGTTAAAGAGTCAATAAGTGTCCAAAAGCTTTACTTTTGCATTTTCCTACATGTCCAACATACTTCATTTCACACATTCTCCCTCTTTTTGTCCCATTCGTCTGTCTGTCTATCTGTCTGTCTCTCTAAGCACAAGGGCTATGATGATACATCAAGCTTTATCTATCTTGTTGGGAAAACGTGCATGCTGTCTTGAAATATATTCATTCTATATGGTCCCAGGTAGGGATTTTCTCAGTCATATATGATACTGGGTATCATCACTGTTTGTCCCTCCTCTGGCACTTATGCTGTGAGCATGTGTTGTGGTAGTGTTCATGCTTAGAGTCAGTGCTGCTCTTAGTGACTAGATGACATGTAGGAAGTCTCCAGTCAGTGCTGTCCTCCCTGGTTACAGTGCGGCTCCTGGCAGCCTTTCCACTGAGCTCCGTGGGAAGCTGACTTCCTTTCACTACCTGTCATTCGGCTTCAGCCAGTCTTTTTCAAGGGTATTCTTTTACCCCTGCTGCCCTCTGCTCCACAGAGGCAGCTAGCTTCTCTGACTTTATTTTCTGGAGCCTAAACTGCATTGAGGCACACTGTATGTGAATTCCTGTGCTAGTTGTTCAGTTGAGAATATACTAGCAAACCCATAGTGCCCACCTGAGTCACTCTAAAGAGTCACAGAAGATTCTCGGGACAGATGCACACTTGTGCATTCCCAAGCTGGGAGACCGACCATGGTAGAATCTACCCTTGGAGTTGGTTTCCTGGTAGGAAAGACAAAATGTGCTTGTGTCTGTCCTGTTTGTCACCTAAGTCCTCTATGAGATGAGGTCTGGTGTATGTATTTGGCTAATAACAGTTCGTTGGATGAGTGTGGGAAGTTTTGGAATGAAATTGGAAATAAAGAAGCCCTTCCCTTTGCAGCGGGACAGGTGCTTCAGCATAGTGTATTGCTTTGATTGTCTTCTGCTGCCTCTGATGAAGTGGGCAGAGAAGCAGCATGTGTTTCCCAGAAGCTGACATTGGGGCATCCTACCCTCAAAGGGAAAAGGAGTCTGAGGGAGCAAGCAGTAGGTGCAATGCGCCCAAACCCAAGAAATGCTCTTCAAGGTCTTCAGGAAGCATTTGTTTTTCAGTTTCTTGGAAGGGATGCGGACATGACTTGGTGCAGGAAGGAGAGAGCTGGGTGGGGAAGTTACATGTAGACAGTTCAAGTAATAAGCAGGCATAAGATAGAGGTAGAGGATTGCAGAGTCCAGCAGGTGAAGGTGACTAGACTATTAAAAGTGTATAGAGAAGAGCTCTGTGCAGTATTGCGTCTGTGATAGTGTTTGGATGTCTGGGTGGGTGTTCTCTAGGTAGCAAGGGCAGGTAGACACAGTAGTGGTCCCTGGCCTCTGAAGTGCAGGGACAGCCGGGAGATGCCGTAGGCAGCTTGGAGCTCAGTTGTTCAGCTACAGGCTTATCTGTACACGTGTTGTGTGCGTGTGTGTAGTGTGTCTCTTTAAGAAGAAGGCTGCCAAGACTTGTGATACATGCTTTTAATCTTAGCAGAGGAGGCAGAGGCAAATAAGGTAGGTGGATCTCTGTGAGTCTGAGGCCACCTGCTCTCTCAGTGAGTTCTAGGCCAGCAGGGGCTGTGTAGCCAGAACTTGTCTCAAAAAAAGAAGAAAGCCAGTTAGAAAAGGCAAGATGTTGGTGGCTTCTGAACAATTGCAACTCCAGATGAGAAGAATGTTTAATCCTGAGAGGGTATGGAGTGTGTTCTGAAATGGACTCTCAGTGGTCATCCCAGGCTGCTTACTTTCTTTCCTTCTTCCCCCCCTCTCTTCTCACCTCTCTTCCTTCTTTGTGAATTATTGTATAGAGGAGTGGGGGCTTTTGCATGTAATATTTATCAGAGATGAACCTTTTCATGGCTCACCTCTATCCATGATTCTGGGTAGAACCGAAGAGCCTTCTGAGGAATGTTTCGGCTCCTGCGGTGTCCACTTTCTCCAGCCCTTTGTTGCTCCTCATTTCTATCTGTCAGAGTGCACAGTTTTGTGACAGCACCTTATGATGGAACAAATTAGTATGCATGAGTTGGTTCAACATTTCTATGTTTATCTGTCTATCCATCCATTCGTCAAATAAGGAACCCCTCCCGGAAGTCTCTTCTCTCTTCTTATAGGGTAGGATTATGTCACATGCCCAACCTCCATCAGTTAGTCACAAACACACACAATGATTTGCTTAGGCTAACCAGGATTGGCTCTGTAGTTACAGAAAGGAAGATGACAGGTGTTTGGAGAGGGAACATCAAGATCAAATCAGGATTCTGCCAGGTAAGAAAGAGAGAATGACTATCAGATAGGCAACTTTGAGCATCTTTTTCAACATGCTAATTTAAAATAAGTTCTCTGGCTGTGGAGTATGTTTTCTAAGTTTGGCCTTGTTTGCTATGGTGATTATTTTAATTGAGTTCTAGTCCATTAATAAGTTTGACTTGTTTTACAATGTGTCTCCACATGCCATTTTACACAACACAGAAAACGAATTTAGGAAAAGGATCATAATAAATGCAAATATTATAGTAATTTAAAGTCAGGCAGACTGTAAGGATGTTTAGCTGAGCTTCACATTGTCTCTGAGCTTCATGGCATTAGAGATAAAAGGCCAGTGTCCTAAGTGCTTTGAGTTCTACTTTTTTAAAGAAGACATACAAACCACTCAAGAAAGGTAAGGGGCTTGAGAGATGGCTCAGCAACTAAGAGCACTGGTTGTTCCAGAGGACCCGCGTTCAATTCCCAGTTCCCACATGGCAGCTCCCAATCTTCTTTAACTCCAGTTCCGGGGGACCCTCTCTGACACCCTCAGGTCTCTGAGGGCAATGCATGTGCATGGTACATAGACATGAATACAGACAAAAGACATACATATGAAAGAAAAAATCTTTTTTTTTTTTTAAAGAAAGCAAGGATTTCTTTAGCTGTTTTTCACTGTATTGTGTATGTGAACCTTAATCTAGAAGCATTAAGTACAACATTGAACAAGGTGTTTAGTGTCCCCCTAGCAAATGAAAAACTGGAACATTTCTCTTTCATACTGTTCTTGGAAATTCAAGATATAACACCAAAATGTATCTCAGAAAATTTCATATTCTGGATCTTGAGAGTAACAGGTCTGAGTACTTCTACTGGTGGTCCATGCACTGGAGCCCCACTTGTCAAGATGGCATCATGTTTATCACAATTTTCATAGAACTGGAGAATAAGTGTGTGTGTTCACGCAGATGTATAGATCTCTAATGCTGTATGAGAATATATGCAAAGAGATGATTTGAAATGATGATCCATTGCCCACCATGCTACTTGCTGGCTCACTGATTTAGTTTAGGAATCGACCTGCTAAGGTTGACATCTGTAGGAATTAAGGCCTCTATTTGAAACACTCACAGAGGAGAGTTCTATTTTTGTAAATAGGATAATTGGGTGGAAAACTGTGCTAATGTCTATCTTTAACCACTCCTGGGGACAAAGTCTAACTCTTAAAGCCATGGAGCTCTAACTCAGATGCCTTGTTGTCATCTTTACACAGGCCAAGTATTTCAAAGGAGTACAGAGTCAAAAGCCCAACTGTTGGGTTGAGCAGAGGGTGAACAAGGATGGGAATGAACAGGGAGCCAAAGGCAGGTGAGTCACAGGATAGCAGGGCATCCAGCTGCTCTGAATGTTGCTCAGAAAAGAGTCATGGAGAAGGGTGTCAGGAAATTTCAGGGGAGACAGTAGTTGTATCTTGATGAGTATTTACTTAATCTAAATGAGTTTTGATGATCTTCTGCCCTTGTGAGGGTTTTGGGAATGACTAGTGCTAACATGCTGTGAACCATTATACAGCATAGACAGAGGAAGGAGAGCTGGGCATAGTGGAAAGGGGCATTTGTAGACTTGCTGCTGTGCCCAGAGCACCATTCCTCTGCTGACATCCTTTGAGAATGGGTGGGACTGTGGCTTTGCAGTCAGAGACTTGGTTCTAGGCTCTTAGCCTGTTTCCTCATTCAAAACATTGGACAAAATGTCTGTCCAATAGCTCTCTTCTAACATATGTGAAAGAGGATTAAAACTAGACTTTCTACTACCTAGAAAGTTTACTATCGTCCCTGACACCTGCCGCCATCATTCTCTTACTCCTTATGACATTGCACCACAACACCTCCGAAAGAGTTGCTGTCGGAGAAGATACACAGGACTTCAAGCAAATCAACCATTTCTTTAGCTCTTTTCAATTGAAGTTTGCATATGGGCCTTACTCTAGGAAGCACTGTTTGGGCAGTCAGCAGGTGGTCAGTGTCCCCACAGCAGATGGAAAACTAAAATGCCACAGCTCTTTTTCACAGTATCCTCATTGGAAGCTTATTCCATAAATAACACCTGGTGCTCACTGTACTTGTAGGTGACTCTATCTTTTATGACCCTGTTGGATGAGCTCAGGCAAGTGATTTACATGAGGTCTGTGACAAGCGCCTCCATGAGCCTCAGAAGAGATGTTTGCCAGTCATGTTTCATTTGCCTGCTTAGAGAATATCCCTGTCCCACGAGGAGGCTCCAGGAGATGAATGTGGAGGGACACACATCAGCACTGTAACTGGTGGTTGTGATGGTTTTTCTTTCACTTTTGTCCACGTCTGGGTTTTGGTTTGGTTTTTTGGACCTTTTAGATCTAGTATAATAGGCTTGAGTTTGTTTGATGTATAATGGAAATAGCCTTGTATGGCGTAAGCTTTTGCCTGGGGTCACCACCTGCTCCTGCAAAGCTGAGTAGCCAATAATTTCATACAGTTCTTTTCATATTAATAGAATAATGGAAGGCAGATGGTGTGCCAGGAGGAATGGCTTTTCTCTTAGGCTTTGAGGGCCTGTTATGAGGCAGATTGCACCCCCTCCCCCAGTTCATATGCTGAAGGCCTGACTCCCTGCACTTCAGATTCTGATCTTATTTGGAAATATGGTTGTTGCAGATGCACTTCTGTTAAGATGAGGTCACACTGAAGTAGGATAGGCCCCTAATCCAATATTACTGGTGTCCTCATAAAGGGAGAAATTTGGGCACCTACAGGGAAAATGCCACATGAACATGAAGGCAGAGATTGGAGCAATAAGTCTATTCACCAAGGAGCACCAAATACTGTCATTAACCACCAGACACGGGGAGAGAGGCCTAGCATAGTATCCCTGACAGCCTCAGAAGGAACAGTCCTGCTAATACCTTGAACTTGAACTTTTAGCTTCCACATCTGTGAGGCAGGAAACTTGTTGCTTAAGACACCCTGTTCTTAGTGCTGTTTGCCGTAGCCTTTGCACACTAATCCCATATCCCTGGAGAAATAGTAATTTGCAAACTCCAGAAGAGAAAAGAGAGCCCCTGATGTGCCCTGATTAAAGTTTCCGCTGCAGCATGGGAGTTTGGATGGAGGGCCGAGGGTTCAGGAAGGAGAAAGGAGTAACCCAGACTAACAGACCAGCTTCTGAAGAATGCTGGTGCTTGTTATGGGAGGACATTGTTCTGAGGTGACCTTTTACCTCATTACAGAAAGCAGTACTGTTCATTAGAGATAGAAATATATTTTCTTCAAGGCCACAAGAAACAGAGGTTTTTCAGTGAGTGAATGAATGAATAGATAGGCTTTGTAGCCTTGGCTGGCTTTGAACTTGAGAGCTGTCTTCCCTGCCTCAGCCTCTAGGATTATAGATGTTTGCTACCACACCTGGCTAGTATTGTTTTGTTGTTAAATTGACAGCCTATAGTTTAAATGCTACCATCTGGAATATTAACATCTAACAGAGCTTTCTGCAGTGATAGAATTCTGGATCTACACTTTCTAATACAGTAGCCACTTACCATCAAAGTGCCTCAGAGTGGCTACTGGAGCCAAAGAACATTTGTGTTTTCTTTAACTTAAGAATAGC
>CM053763.1:6921470-6942095 GCA_028658305.1 Pachyuromys duprasi
GGCTCCAAGTACACTGCTTTACATCCGTTAGTCTACTTAAGCACAAGCTCTCTCTTCTCCAAGAGTTTATCAGCTCAGTGCAGACAGGATTAACAAAGCAACAAAAGACATGAAGTGATGCCAAATAATATACAGTGAGTACCATCAGAGTGGCACAAAGAGAAAACCCTGAGGGCCCAGATGACCACAGGAATGCTCTGTTCAGTGTTTGAAGGATGGCTTTGGTTTGAACAGTGGAGCCCGAGTTTGCCTCAAATGGTCATAGGACAGTGAGTATCCAACCTGTCATGATTGGACCAAGTTTTCAGTCAGAGGTTTTCTCACTTGAATGTAGTTATTTGACTGGAATAGCCATCACAGATGGAGAGTTCAAAGAGACCACACAAAAATAATGAATAATTTGCAGGTGCAGTTGGCAGCCCTGGTGTCTCCATGTGCCTTTCTGTCCCACCAGGATGCACACAGAGGGTGGGCCCCAATCCCATCTGCTCTGTGCTCCTGGGCTTGAGCTGTGCTTTAATAACTTTCCTGTCACCTGCTTGCATGAGGTCGCCTATCTCATCTATGTCTAAATAGTTCTGGCTATGTCTTGCAGGGTCATGCCTGATTGTCGACAAGATTGACTTCTGGGTAGAGTGAACATTTATTGGATCTACAGGACTCTGCCTGTAGTAAACAGGTACTGGAATAGGTAGGATTAGGTGTCAGAGGGCCTCAGACTTATCTGGACCTTGGGGTTGAAGGGAGCTTAATGAAAAGGTAAGCCTAGGCAGTCAACTTGGGCCCTGGAGAGTGAAGGAAGTCATGGTAGAAAGGGAAAGTGACAGGAAGATCAGACTTGTGAAATGGAGAGCATGCAAACATTGCACTTGATTTAGAACATCTGAAGTTTGAGCCATGACATCCCCATGGTGACTTTAGGGCAGACAGTAAAAAGACCCTCCAGCTTAGAGCCCTCCATTTTTTCCGTCTATCTTAAGTGGTTCCCCAGGAAATCTCAAGTCCTTTCAGTGTGGAGGGAAGGGCGGGTCTTCCTGGCTTTTGTCATTGTACTTGCATTCCCTGTTTCTGCTAAATAGCTAACAGGCTCTGAGGGATCCCTGGAGTAGTTGTGCCCTGGTGGGACTTTTCAGAGCACTCCTGGGGTTGGAAAAGGAATGTCTGGGTAACTACAGAAAGGCACAGCTCTAACTAGCCTGAGTGATCTTCTAGTGGGGCCCTGGAGACAAAGCTGGCCCATTTGAAGGCTGGAAAAGGCCTGGTGAATAGTATATACCATCCAGTGACATTTGGCTACCTTTACTTCTTAACTGTAGAGAGCAACACAGCTGCTTGTCTTCTGTGACATGAGAGGGTGGGTGTGCCTACTGGTCATGCCACTTTGGCTGGGCCAGTCAGTTTAGTGCTCTCTTTACTTAGCCATCTGGAAAGTGAAGGAATTTGGCAAGGATGTTCTTTAATGTGACTTCTAACCCTAGCATTTCATATCACTCAGTGATCCTTTGTCTAGGAAGTGATTTTTTTTTCCCCAGAAGCCATTCCATAGTTGCTGGTTAGCTTATTATCTTGGCAAGAAGCAGCATGGTAAGGTGAACAGAATGTGGCCTCAGGAATTGGCAAAGCTAGTTTAAATCTACCCTGTCTACGAGTCCATCTGACCATAATGTGGCTCCATTGTTGTCCTTCACAATTAGTTGTTTCTCACCAATTCTCAAGTTTCCTCATGTGTAAAATGGGGGATGACCTGAATTTCAGGTTCATTGGAGCTAATGTGTACCAGGTACTACAATCTCCTCTTATCCACAGAGGATCCAGGATTCCAAGAGCAATAGATGTCTGAAACTGCAGAGAGCTCTGAATCTTATATGTGATGATGTTTTTCCTACATGCAAACCATGATAATGACAAGAGGTCATCAGTGATAACTAATAATATAATTCTAACAATATACTGTAATGAAGATATATGAATACAGCTTCCCTTTCTCTCAAAATATCATTGTATCATATTCACATATTTATAATGTGAGTGATGTTTAACTGAAGAGTTGAAGTGAGGTAAATGACCCTTGATGGAGCATTAGGCTACTACTGAGAGTTATCATAACATAAGCACAGTCACGCTGACCACAATGGTTGCCATTTGATTGAAGAGCAGATGGATACCGAGCAAAGAACTGGAACAAGACACCTCAAGATTTTGTCATGTTTCAAATAGTGTATAATTTAAGCCCTGTGAATTGTTTTCTTTCTGGAATTTTATGTTTTACTATTTTCATGTCTTGATACAACATAGAGGGCTGAGCTTATGGAGGCAGAACAGTGGGCTGAAAGGGCTGCTATTGTGGCCTGCCTTTTAAAACAGCCTTATTGAGAGCTAATTCACACATAATGAATTTCACCCTGTTGAAGTATACAGCAACCTCATTTGTTATAGACTATTCACATAGTTGTACATCACTACTGTCTAATTCCAAAACATTTTAATCATCATCCCCCAAAGAAATCTCATCTCAATTAACAGTTACTTCCCATTAACTTCTCCTAGTCTGTGGAAGCCACTAAGCTATTTTCTTTATGGATTTGTCTGCCCTGAACTTTGCATGTAAATGGAAGTATAGCCTTTTGTACCTCGTCTATTTTCTTTTGCACAATATTGCCAAGTTCCTTCACATTATAGTATATATCCATGTTTTCTTGCAAATAATATTTTGTGCTTTGGCTGTTCCACATTTTGTTTGCCCAAAAAAAGATGAGTTGTTTCTACTTTGATACTGTCATATATAATTCTGCCTTAAACCCTTGTGTACAAGTTTCTGTATGGACATATGTTTCAAATTTCTTAGCATCTCATTGTGTTTAGCTTATATTTACCTAATTACTAATGACGGTGTGTATGTGTTTATTAATCATTTACATGTCTTCTTTGTAGAAGTATATTGTACATTCTTTACTTATTAAAAATTTGGTATTTGTCCGTTTGTTGCTGAGTTGTAAGAGTTCTGTATATGTTGTGAATAGTATGTCTAGGTTTCTAACTGCCCTCAGTCTGTGTTTGCCCCTCAGGTTTTCCGCAGAAGTCTATGAGCTTCTAGGTGACCTCTAAGACTAATTTTTCCTCTTAAGCCTTCACCTTATATACTGTCCATGGCTCTTCGGAGATGCAAGCCTGAGCCACTCTGATCCTGGAGCAGGCTCTGGAATTCACAGCAGTAGTATGCTGATTGGCTAAGTTCACTTAGGACTACTACTAGGCCTCAGTGTCTAGATGGAGGTGTTATAGGGCAATTGTACAGCTTATTGTTGTTGTGGCTATTCCAGAGTCGTCCATCCTGTGCTGTGGGCATCTAGATAACTGGGAATAGGGGTTCCAAAGGGTTGTAAATCTGGGACAATGACTTTTTTTCCACTGTGCCACCGCAGAAATGAATAATGTGTTTCCCAAGAGTGATCTAACAATTTTAAGTCACATACAGAAACAACTCAAGGAAAATCATGTGCCTATCTTACTGAAAAGAGAATTATATGGGAGGGCCTCAGCTGCTGACACTGAACTCCACGTCGCAATGTGTCCTTACATCCCCTTGGTTTTAGTCTCAACAGCTTCTCTCTCCTCCTGTTTCTGACAAGACAGGTACACCCTCCCCTTTTTGCCAATGTGAGTTTGCCTCTCTCCATGTCCAGATGGGTCTTGTGTTCTCCTTGAAACTTCCCTTGACCTCTGTGGCTAGGACCTCTTCGTGGCTGCCAGGGAAGGGGCCTGTGGTGATGCAAAGGTCCTGCCAGACCTTCCTAGGCTATAACCCTGAGAGCTGTCCCTGCCGCTTTGAGAAGGTGTAGAGTTGTGAAGCCCCGGCCCCAGTCTAAACGCTTGGCCTTTCTTAGACATAGACTTGGTGGGGTTGGACAGATGTATCGACTCTCTCTCGAGTTACTCAAGGTAGTCGTTGGTGCCTGGGAGATGTGTCTTGGAGGACAAGGCCAGCATAGTTGCCTTTGGCTGTTCTTACTTTTAAGGTGGGAAAATATCTATGCATACACCAGGCCATTATGGAAATAGCTGTGTACAGACTACCCTGGCATCTCTGAACATTTTGACCTGTCTCTACCTAACTGATATCTTAGAAAAACCTTCAAAAAGTTGCTGACTAATTAGATCATTCAGTTGTAAAATTACTATGTTGTAGCTAGAAGACACCTTGGAATATTCAATCCATTATTTTTGAAACTTTTCTCCTGATTAAAAAAGTTAAATACTTGGGTATGATTTTAAAAGTTTGTCTTTGATAAACAAATTTAGGCTATAGGTGAATCTCTTGGTGATTCACCGTGAGCACAACCATATTAACAGCTCTATTAAGTCCTGCAGTAAAGATAGTAGCTTAATATTTAACCTGAAATTTCAAAACTATTTGACCCCAGCTCCCTTTTTTCTCATAAATACTAGTACCCCATAGGATACTAAGCACATTTCAGAAACCATCTCTCCTTTACAGACAAGGAAGTGTGTGTTTAGAAATATTAAGGGACTTGTTCAAGTCAACACAAAGTCAAACTTGAAACTATATTTCCTAACTCCTACTCTGTTGCTTATTCTATAGATTATAGCCATAACATTTAATGTATAGCCATCATGTTTGAATAAGGGAGTTGGTTTTGTTTCTTACTTTTCCAGATAGCCCAGGCCAGTCTTGAACTCCTGATCCTCCCAATCTGAGTCTCCTAAGTGCTAAGATCAAGGTATGAGCCAGCTGAACTTTTTTTTTTAATATTCTCATTTGTGTTTTTAATAACAAATACAGGCATTAGAGTCAGACTGTGAAACATTTGAAGCCTGTCCCTGTCCTTTTCCCAGTTTATGACCTTAGGCAGGTAGGGCTGCTGGTATTCCTGAATCTGATCCTTCTGCAGGGAGTCTGATGACAATGGCAGCCTCCCAGGGGTGCTGTGAGGGTTAGATGAGAGATATCTATAAAGATCATAGCTGGATTTTTTTGTTTCTTATAACTTCTTTTTAAATCAGGGGTTGAGCTCAGTGATCTGGGACTTTGAAGGCTGAGCATATTCCAGATGTGAAAAGCTAATAATAATAATAATAATAATAATAATAATAATAATAATAAATTGTAGTGGGTATGTATTGAATGGAGACTGAAAGAATGAATGCTCACAAGATGGTATGACTCCCTATAGAAATACAGAGCTGTCCTAAATTGCTAGCCTCTCATGGGACTGGAGGTAACATAGACGGGAGGGCAGGTCAGAGCAGATTAGCTTGGACCAAGTGAACAGCTGTGTATAATAGGACAGATTCCAACTCACAAGCCGCCTGCACTTCTCTCTACCGCCATGGGTTAAAATGTGCCCGAGATACCAGCATGCCTTTGGAATACAATTGAAAAGCAAAATAATGCCAGGCCTGCCAGTAAAGTCTGTCCTGAGGGGAGTGGGTTGTAGGCCAAAGAGGCATTGCAGAAGAACAGGGCAACGAGGGCACAGAAATGGGGGCCCAGCTACAGTGGCTGTGCTGACGCCGCGTGTTTCTTGGGTATATACATGGAGTGCTCACAGATTCACAGTTCCTTGTGGAAGGACGTCTTCTTACCTCACCAGCCTGACGGACCCCACCCTCAAAGCTTGCTTGTTTGTCTAGTTCTGGAATTTGTACTTCTGGCTAGAAACGACATGAATGAAACCTTGGCATTTGCTTACTGTCAGCTCAGAGAGGACCCATGCCCTGCACTGAATCATCAATTGTACTGGTGGTGACTTGGCCTCTTCCCTGATCGCCAGACCATATAGGTACAGTTTATTCACTCTGGAGTATGACAGGCTCACAGTCCTCCTGATGCAGTCCTTGGATTACTGTCCTCTGCTTTCTCTTGCCCTTTGCCCCTTCTATCTTTCTCTCTCCTAGTTCCTCCATAGGCACTTTAAGAGTATATTCTAGAGCAAGAATAAATAACTCTGCTAAGGTCCTGACCAGTGTCCCATGATGGGGCACTAAGAGCATGCCAGTTTGTATCTCAGTGCAGCTGCTCCTTGCACAGAGTGCCTCTTCATCTGGCAGCCTGGTACACATTGTGCCAGTTTTGACTGCCATGCCAGGTGCTGGCATGCTCTTGGGATGATACAGGCTAGACATGCTGCTGACACCAATTGCCTCACAGCTTCTCTTGCTTATTTATCTTGAGTTGAACAGATCCTGAATCCAGCTCTGAATTTAGACTGTCTTTTACAGATGACAGGGGGGCAGCTGTTTCTAAAGAATTGCTTTTAGTGTGTCTTTCCTGGAAACATGTATGTTGGGACTCTTGTGGAGTTCAGAAAACTAATTTAGAAAACAGGTAGCAGTTCCTCAAAAGGCTAAACATAGAGTTCTCCCATGACCCAGCAACTCCACTCCTATACAGATAAACCTAAGATTAATGGAAATATTTGTTCACACAGACTTGGGCTTGAGTTACTTCAGCATTGTGCATTACAGCCAGAAAGCACAAGCAATCCAGATGTTCATCACTGAGGAGTGGAGAAACAAACTGTGCCATATCTATCCAATGGACTCTTTTGTGGCAGTAAAGGAGAATGAAATGCTGACAAGTACGTGGAGGAATGTTGAGAAACTTCTTCAAAGTGAAAGAAGACAAGAAAGCCCACAAGCTGTATAATTCCATTTATGCTGAATGTCTAGAATAGGCAAGTCCATAGAGACAGGAAGTGGATCAGTGGTTGCTAGGGCCTACGGGAAGAAGAGATGGGAAATGACTGCTAATGGTGTGGGATTTCCGTTCAGAGTGATGAAAATGTTTTAGAATTAGTGATGACAATCACAAAGCTCTATTTGAAACCACTGAACTGTGCATTGTAAGAGGCTAGGCTTTGTGACATGCAACTCAAACGTCAAAAAGTTTACTATTTAAAAAAAATCATCCCAAACATCCAGCCAAGCTCTTCAGGAACATAGGCCCTAATGAAGAGAGGTGAGGTGATATGTCCTGGAAGGAACAAGTGTTAATGCTGACCCTGAAGAGAGGAGCTAGGTGGAAAAGCACCATGGGGTGGGGGCAGGAGGGAGAGCATAGAAGGTTCCCTGTGACCCATGGTGTTTTGTTCAGCCCTTGGTGCCAACCCCTGCCAGTAGCTGAGTTTCAGCTGGAGTCTGTTAGACTGCAGTGCCTAGTGAGTAAATGTCCATCCTTAGATAGTTAAAAAAACAACAACAACATTTTATTTGGAAATAATTTCAAACTTAATTGAAACATTACAGGACCCTGGACTAGTTGTCACCTGGCCATTGTCATCTCATCTTTGATTGGCAGCTTGCTTCCTGCAGTCTAGGGAGAGAGATGCATTCCCAGAAGTTTTCTACCATGGTTTAGGAAAAGAAGTAGCTGCTGAAATGGCTTTTCACTCTAGAACTAAGTGGCATGAGAAGGGTTTCTGGTAACATCATGGGATTTTAGGGTATGAATAGATTCCTAGGCTGCTGACCATTTCCTTGGAAGTTTCCTATCCCCAATTTTTAGGACTTTTGTGGAGTAAAAGCTGGCAAGTAAGACATCATCAACAACATGTGTATTCTTTACTCTTTTCTGTATTTTTCTTTAGAATGCATTCTCATACCTGTTCCTACCTTTTTTGATTTAGCAATTTACAGAAAAGAAACTATTTAGCAAGGTCACTAAAGAAATCAGCCAGACTCCTGTATGAACCACATCATTTGAACCAGGACAGAAAATAGGTTTCTTTAGGGAGAGTGGGAATGGGGCCTATAGCTTCATTTGCATCTAAAATCTGTAAAACAGAAAGGAAGGTCTTGGCTAGCAGGCCCAGGACCACAGAGTTAGCTTGTGAGAGCCACGCAGGCACGTATAAGACATTTCAGTTTGCTTTGGAGAAGTCAGCTGAGTGTGTTTGCTGCAGGTGAAACACCACAAAGCTTCTTCAGCATCCACAATCAGATGTGAACACACAAACTTGGATTATTTTCTTTGTGTTTTAGGGACAACAGAGGCATGTTGTTTTGATGCCCCTGTGGGACTCGTGTTTTCCCTTCAGTATTGTGGCCCTCCTTAAATTCCACCCCCACCTAGGAACTCTGATTTGATGTTCCTTTGTAGCATCTTCCAGCTTTGACTGAGAATATGGTCATTGTAAATCACGGGACCATGCTGAGAGCTGATTTAGTTTCCAGTCAGCTTTGGCCTTGGAGAATGAGGGCAGGCTGGATGGAAGCTTGGCCAGAGTGTATGTCCTATGCATTCCGCTGCCTTTGTTCCCTGGGGATGTCCTTCAGTTAGCTGGACCCAGCTGTGCCTCATCTCTTTATGGTGACAGAGTAGAATGCTTTTGTTCGGCCTGGAACCTGAACACCAGGGCATGTCCTGTCCTTTTCTTGTAGCTGCTCTGCCTGAAGTAGCCATCAGAGTCTGGGTTTTCTTCAGCCTGCTCTCTGTGCCATCAGTCTCAAGGATTTAGATAGTTCCTCAATCTCCTGTCTTTGGCTATGCCTTACCTTTCTGCTAGTATCATCTTTCTTTTTAAAATACGGGTATGGGTATTTTCATACATGTATGTCTGTGTATGCCTGCTGCCTGCAGAGGCCAGAGGAGGACATCGGAACCCCTGTGAAACTGCCAGTTGTCAGCTCCATATGGGTGCTGAGAATCCAATCCAGGTCCTCAGGAAAACAACCAGTCCTTTTAACGACGAGCCATCTCCATCCTCCTGTGTCACCTCACACACAGACACCTCCACAGTGGGCTTCCGGCTGGTAGCATCACAGCCATCAAACGTCGGCAATACATATCCATTTTCCACTCAGAAACCCCATACCCTTGACCACCATATCCTTCGTGCTTCCAGGACAGAGTCAAAACCAGGTGCGAAAGACCTGTCACACTTAGACACCAGCCTGTCTCTCCAAATCCATCTGCCACTGTCCTGACCAGGACCTCAGCTATGGTTAGTATCTGCATCCTCCCCTGGGTTCCCTGTGGATAGTTTAGTCCTGCTTTATCTCATCTCAGTTTTGTATCTGTAAACCATTCCTGGTCTTATGGGAGGTAGATATCTCATAAATCTTAAATAAAAATAGATCCCATGACCCCAAGGTGAGGTCCCTAGCCTGATACTTCAGGTCCCCTTGGGCCCTTCTCTCCTGTGTAAAGATCGCACCTACCACTGGGAATACCTCTTTGACATTTGACTGGTGAAGGTCATAGCTGCCTTCTGTGGTCAGTTATCTTTTCTAGTCTTGCTCCACAGCACCCCTGGTTTTTTAAGAACAAGCAATACTTTTGTACCATATTGCTTGTGCATCACAGTTACTCAGCAGTTAGCTTTGGCTATTCACCATGGCCTATAGAATCGTTAGTTTAACAAATTTGGATATTTGACTGTAGAAATTCTAGGGTTATCTGATTGTGAAAGTCTGGTTCAAGCTAATTAATCTTCTGAAAGGCTGGTTAATTGTTCAACCTGGATCATTTAAAGGAAGATAATCCTAGCAGCCAGCCAGGAGGGTATTCCCTCCATGGTCCAAGGCCTTTCTGGGATCTCAGGAGAACAGAAGGTGCTCATTGAACACAGAGTTACGTAAAAGGTGTATACACGTCTAAGCAGAATGTCTGCAGTGGAGGATGTGTTTATTTTTAAGGAATCTGAGTAAGACTCTAAGCCCAACATTCCCAGCTCCCTTATCAGTGGGAAATCATAGACTCTCATTTCTAGATACCATCATGACCACTGTCAGCTATTCTTGTAAGGCCTTTATTTTGGTATGTTTCATATATTGGGGCTGCAAATTTTTGGATATTCTCATCAATTACACTTTAGGTTGGTAATTTTGGAGTCACAAATCAGATGACTTGTTAAATCCCGAATTTGTAGATTTTTAACATTTTCTTCTCTTAAGATCTCTACGTCTCTACAATATAATACTTCTTCTAGGGCAGTGGAAAAATACCATGTCTCAAAATTCTGTATCATTTAGGAGACCAGCATAGTATTTGTTCAGTTGTTAATGAATCAGTGGTACTCTGGGTGTGTAAGCATCGCTATTTTTAAACCCATTGCTGACTTCAGTGATAAAGAGGGTACAGAATGTGCTCTGCTGGGCTTGAGTGCATACATGAGTAATATCCATTACTACTATGATGTCAGAACTTGAATACTCTTTTCCAAAAAGATAACTATTACATCATGGAGCCGAGGAATGCAACTGGAGCCGGATGAGAAAGGCCCATTCCTCTCCTAAGAAACACTAGCACATAACAAAAACAGAAAATCCCTGATTGAACGCAGGCCTGTGATCAGCAGTGCCCAGCCCCTTGGCCAGTTTGAAAGGCAGCTTCTCATTTTAGCCATCAGAAAGCAATTTGCCTCAAAGTTTTCAGGCCGAACTGAAGGCATTTTAAAAAGATAATTCTATACCATTTACTTATTCAGAAAACCTACTAGGTGGTAAGTGGTGTGTGTATACTTGAGTTCACTAGCACTTGTGATGACCAGGGCCATCCTATTTTTTACACCTTGACCTTGGTGAAGCATCCTCATAATAAAATATGGAAAGTATAAACTACTTTGAAGTTTTAACGTAAGTCATCATTACAAATGTGAGCTCTGGTTTTGATGGCTAAGCATCTTGTACATCAAGACATAATTGTATTTATGCAGATGGTAACATCAAGGAAAACTAAAGTGCTGATTCTAATACATAGTAGCAACAGATTATTCACATGCATGCTACATCCTTGGGCCATTGAGGTCTTTGCTTTCTCCAACCCTCCTTCAGTTCCCAGGCCAAAAAGCCTCTCCTGCCTGGATCAGGGCTGTTTACATAGCAAGAGAAAGAGGACCAGTTCTCACACTTGCTTTAAAGTTCTGCCCCAGAAGCAATACCTCTCATGCCTTTTTTTTTTTTTAAACTGGCTTCAAATTATGGCCAAATCTAACTTGCATTATGTGACTTGAGTCTCTTGAGTTCTGGCAGGAACTTTGAGTTAAAGGCTCAGAAAAAATTATTAAGATTCAGAAAAAGAATCTAAGCATATTTTTCTAAGACTTTAAAATTTTCTGTTTTTATACTTTTAGTAGGCATTTAAGTAACATGGAACATGAGATTTTATAAAAAATAAATACTTCACTTGTACACTTTTCCCAAAACATTGTCCCATTTCATTTTTTTTCCTGCTCCTGTTATTCATTCATTAAAACAGGCATACTGTACCCTTCAACTTTGCCAGGCATATGGCTGAGTATTGTGAGCACCAGTTTTTAATACAATGTATCCTCGTGTATTAAATAGCCACAGTGAGCTGGCCAGCCTCCTACTCCTCATTTCTCACTATTCACCTTTTTGGGTTTACAGTGTGCCAGCCTGACACACACAGAAAACATGTACACTCGTCTAATCCACACAAAGCCCTGATGATGTGCTGTTGCTATCCCCACTTTCTAGATGAAGGAATTGAGGCACAGAGAGGTTAAGTAGCCTGCTGGGCTTGTTGATTGTAGAACTGTTTTTTGACATAGCTGTTGAAGGCTCAAAAATGATCTAAAACAAACCCTTGGAGCCAGAGCACAGTGAAATTGGAGTTTGCTGATATTGCCAGAGGCCGTCCCATCTTCCACATCAGCACACATGAACACCATCAGACATCTCAGTCATGGCCCGAGAGGCAGGGACCCATGTGAGAGCAAGCACTTCTGCCAGCAATGGGCTAAGTGGCTTAGCATTATGGAGCTGTTGAGTAATAACATCAGGGGAGAGGTTCAATGACAGTGACTCACAGTATAATAATGTCCTTGTAAAAGACCACAGAACCCACTTAAATTTGCACATGTGAGCATGGACTGCTGGATGTATGGTCAAGGGATCCAAGCTGACTTCCATTTCCACCTACACATATAAATACACACTCATTACCAGACATTATACTTAATAGTTTCCAAAGTGCATGGCAATGTTTATTATTCTGAGTGTGCTCTTTACATGGGGCTTCTTAATTTCTTACCTTTCTTTCTTCGTCCTCTTTCTTTCCTTTTTGTTTTGTTTTGCTTTTGAGGCAGGGTTTCTTTGTGTAGCTCTGGCTGCCCTGGAACTTGCTCTGTAGACCGACCAGGCTGGCCTCGAACTCACAGAGATCCACCTACCTCTGCCTCCCAAGTGCTGGGATTAAAGGCATAAGCCACCACGGCCCTGCCCTCTCTTTCTCTCGCTCTCTCTCTCTCTTTTCCTTCCTTTCTTCCTTCTTTCTCTCTCCCTCCCTCATTTCCCTGCTTCTTCCTCCCTCCCTCCCTTCCTTCCTTCTTTCTTTTTTCCTCCTTCCCTAATGTTTTCCTGCCTCCTTTCCCCATTTCTCCTGCTTGTTCTCCTTTCAGTCAGAGTAGGTGCCACTTACTCTGTTTCCCTAAAGTGACCTGTAACTGAGTTTAGTTAGATGGCTGTTGAAAGCAGCTGAGGGCAACTGGCAAAGTTCTCAAGAGAATAAAAACTGGAAGGTAGAGCTGCTGTAGCAAGTAGGGTTGCCACATAGAGCAGCAAGGGTGGCAAATTGTCAAACTCTCAGACAGAAGGTAAAATGAAACATGCCTTGAGAAATGACCAGGGGAAGAGGGTCCCGTGTATTTCCCATCATCAGCCTCACTGTGCCTGAGAACACCCTTCACAAAGTTCTCTGAGTAGTTAGCTGGCAGCATCTGAGAAAGTGTTCAGAGGTGCATGTAAAGGTTAGGACAAGAGGCAGCAAGCAGGTGTGGCACAGACAGCCGATCCTGTGTTCTGGTTTCCTTTTCTACCACAGCAAGAAGTTGAGGTTTGGAAAGGAGAAGTATTGTTCTGTCTGTGCTCTTGGTACCCCCAATGAGGACAAAGTGAAGTTTCACATGGCTTCATTTTGTTCTGAAGACAGACCTCAGTCATGATGCACAAATGTATTTGCATCAAGAGTTAGTTGTTCAGCGTCCTGGCTGGAATGGGCACCACAAGGTGGGAGGAAAGCTGTGTAAGCCTCTGCAGCCCTTCTGCCTGGAGGTGACAGATATAAGCTGTGAGGCCATGAGGACAAATTGATATTAGGCCTAAGTGACTTTGCAATAGCTAAAAATACTTTATTGTAGCTTGAGTGCAGACGTGTCTTTTTTTTTTCTTCAGTGAAATACATCCTGAATTGTATTGCAGAGTATAATTGTTTCCTAGAGCTCCTGTAACAGAGTAACACAAACCAGGTGGCTGAGAACCACAGAAATGTAAGCTTCTGCTGTTCCTGAGCCAGAGATGGGAAACAAAGGTGTCACCAAGTAGAACACTTTTTTCTCCTCTTAGGGTCTTGTGGGCCCTGCAATCTTTGGTTATCTTGGTTTGCAGCTGCATTCGGTTTCTGCCTGTGTCATTATGTAGAATTGCCTTCTTTTAAAAGGACACCAGTCAGGTTGGACTAGGACTCACCCTAATGACCCCATTTTAATTTGATTATACCTGTAAAGACCCTGTTTCTAAATAAGGCCACATTTATCGATAGTTGCTGGGGGCTGGGAATTCAACACATCCTTTTGGTGAACAGGTAGTAATGGAAAAATTTACCATAGTGTACGACACCAACATGAAAATGAGTAGACCAAGTTTCCAGCTCTGTTTCTGAGTGTATCAGATTTTCTGGATAAGCTTGAAAAAACAACTCAGTAGTGGGTTGTGCGTGGAATAAGCAAACATTTGGGAATATCTCATTTTCTCCACAAGGGAAATAAGATCCCACCAGTTTGTGAGTCTTCGTTTATAAGACATTTCTAAGGGGTAGCATAACTCATGTGAGGCTGACTCACCTTACCAGCCCATTATTCAACCTCCTCAGTGACTTTTACAAATCGGGTTTGCTGAGATGGTCACTAAGGACTGAGAGCTGGTGGCACACAGAGTACAGTACACCTGCCAATGGCAGGAGGGGCTGAAGGGATCAGGGAGGAAACTTTTGAGAAGATAGGTGACTCAGCACCTGAAGCTAGCCCACTGCAAGGATGATCATTTAGTTTACAATATTCTGGGGCCAAAGCCTTCTGGAGTGTGGGGGTGCTACTTAAATGGATTTCAGCTGGAGCTACTGTTTACTTTTACAGTTTAGGGATGTTTGATGTTCTCCTTTTTTGAGTGATAGGTTATCTTTTTGAGAGCCTTGCTTGGAAAGGAAAAAACAAGGCTGGAAAAAAGTTATTAGACTTTGGACAAAAAGAATAATTTAGGTAACAGGGTGAGAATTCAGAGGCTCATTACCATTAACACCAAAGTGGGCATGAGGAGGGGCCCTCCCAGCCCGTGCCTACTCCACACTCAGCTGTAACAGCTGTCTGTTAGAGGTTCTTCATGCCGGCTTCAGACTTGTTCCACATATTCAGATTTAGAGCCCTAAATCTCATGTTAGTGCTTTTAACCTGCCTTTTGCAGTTGTCCTTGATGCTCAAGTAACTGCAGTGGGTCAAGTAACTGCAGTGGGTTCTTCACGTGCATAGATATATCCCTGTATGGCCTTTTCTAGAAGCACAATGACAAATTCTACAGAACTTAGTTTACTGTAACTACTTTGCTTTTACTTGTTTCCATATGTGTGACTGAAATATACTTGCAGATTATTTAAGGAAGGATTCAGGGAAAGCACAAAATGAAACATTTTACCTCAAAGAACAAAAAGCAAAAGGTGTATTTTGTTGTGTGTGTGCTTTTTAATTTTATTATAAATGTCATGTCACCCTGACAAAAATTACACTTTGAAGCCTTTTGGCCTTCTTAAACTTACTGTTATAGTGTGAATTTTGTGCCCCAAATTCATATGTAGAATTTCTGACCCTTAGGACCTTGGAATATGATCTTGTTTAAAGAGAGAACTTTCAGAGATTACCAGTGGCTTCGTTAGGGTAGGCCATAATCCAGTATGACAGATGTCCTTATCAAAAGGGGAAATCCAGACCAGATAGCCACAAGGAAGACAAGTGAGGAGACACGGGGAGGAGATGGCTATGCAAAGGCCAAGGAAAGAGGCTTGGGACACCTTATTTCCTCCCTCTCAGGAGAGACCAGTTCTGCCCACGCCTTAATTGTGGCCTTCTGGCCTTCAGAACAGTGAGGTGATATTTTGTCATCAGCCGCCCACCAGCCTACAGGGCTTTGTTAAGGAACTGGAACAGACTGCCTGAGTTTAGCAGTTGCTGGCTTTCTGTTAGTTGGCCAGGCTTGGTGATCCATGCCTATAATTCTAGGAGACTGAGTAAAGGGAATTGTGAGTTTTAGGTTACCCTGGCTACACAGTGAGACCTTGTCTCAAGCAAAACATGCTATTATTCTTGGATTTTATTTGTTTTAAAATAAGTCTTCATTAGTGCAACTGTAGTTTTAAAAGAGTTTTTGGAGTTGTTTGGCACAAACTTGTTTTTCTTTCCTTGTTGCTGCCTATGTATTGTAGAAACTGAGAAGCATGTGTATTTTATCAGTCGTTCTTTACTTCAACAGCATCAGATTGGTTATACTGCTGGGAATATATCATTACTATCTTCTGTGTTGGGCGTGGAATCCAGGTCTTACACATGGTAGGAAAATGTTCTGTCCCTCTGCTACCTTCCAGGCCTTGCCAAGTTGAGAGTACTCAGAGATTGCTTGCGAACACCACCAACACATAGATACAGTCATTCTAGACTACAGGGACTCATGCACTGCACGGGAGTGCTGGCTTGCCATGACATTGGCTTTATGCAAGGCCAACATAGGGGAGTCACAAAAAAGTCACTAAAGAGAGCCTTGGAGTTGTGGGCAAGGCTGACAACTTGCAGAAAGAGGAGAAAGTCTGAACACTGAGAAGGGCTGACAAATAACAAATAGGGAACCAGCAGGTTGGCAAATGTATAAGAAATTTACGAATAGCAGGGGAAAGATGTTTTCTGACTTAAGCGTAACTTATGGTAAAATTTGAAGAAACACAGCTTATGGCACATAATACAAAAGACTTTGAAAGTTCCTAAGAGAATTAAATTTCTTAGAAAAGCAAAGGGCTTATGTAGTGTGTCTGCTTCTCTTCCCAGGAAGTTACTTCTTTCTCCTCTAACCTTTGGAAGAAAGGAGAGCTGTTGGCACATTCCCAGCTAGGCCCAGCCACTCCTCTGTTTTCATTCTCCTGGATCAATCCTCTAACTGTGTTTTTTCTCACTTCTTTCTTGGCTTTCCCCAATGACTCATGAGTCTTCCTCATACTATTTGGCATACTATCTGTACCCTCCAAGGATTGCTTTATTTGCCATCTGTTCTACTTTCTGCATTGATTCTCCTGGGAAACAGCTTCACCCATATGACTTCCACTTTCATCAAGGTATCAGCATCTGCAGCCGTAACCTCTTGCCCATTATCCAACCTGATGTTTTCTTGATAAATGTAGCATATTGTTCCAACACCTAACAAGATCTTTCTCTGAGCCAGGCTGGAGGACGTCACAGTCAGCAGTAACTATGTCTCTATGTCTCTAAGACACAGGAGCCTTTCTTTGCAGTCTCTATCCTTTAGACATCTCAGATGTGTGTCTACATTCTGTCCTCCAATAATTTATACCCATACCATTGTCTTTTGTTTATCCATGAATAAGTTTAGGGTCACCTTGCCCTCTTCTCTTTTTGGTTAATCTTGTGCAGGCTTATCCCATTCTATAAGTTTCCATTCTCTTTTCAAAATGGTTTATCTTTATTCAAGAGTCAACCTGGGACTGGAGATGACTTAGTTGGTCAAGTGCCGGCTGTATAAGTGAGGCCCTTGTGTTTCTGGTACCCACATAAAGCTGAGCATGTGCATGTACTCCCGCACTGGGGAAGTGGAGCCAGGGCTCCCTAAGCTCGATAGCCAGCGCGTTCAGTTGAATCAGGTGTGTTCTGAGTCTAGTGAGAAACCTCATTTCCAAAAAGAAGAGAAATTAAGGAAGAGGAAGATACCATATATCAACCTGTGACGCGCGTGCGCGCGCGCACACACACACACATACATACACACACACACATATACCAACTTTGAACACAGGTACCAGGCATTTCAGCATAGATATCCTTTCAGTGCTTGTCATTGACTTGTTGAAACCTTGTTCTATACTCTTTTCCCCAAGAAAAACGTTTGACACCATGTTCCATCTCTCTTGTTACCACCTGTGGGCCCACTCCTTTTTATCCCAAAAGTTATTTGATTCCTTTCCATCCTTTGCCCTTAAGTTCTGAAACCTGTCAGTGCCTTACTGTATTTTCTCTGTGAAGCCCTACATATTTGCTCCTTACTTTTCTGTTTTCTCAGACAGCTCCTTAGTTCAGATCCTCCTAGCCTTACCTCTGGGCTATTGTGACAACCTTCCTGTTTGCCATGCAACCTCTCTGTGTCACTTAGTCTAAGTCTTCTTACTCAAGGCCAGTGTTCTGGCTGCTGTTCCATTGCACATTAGAAATGAGACGACTGCCTCTTAAAAGAGATGTATTAAAAACAAACTTGATACATTTCTCCAATGTCATCCTGTCCAGAGGAGACAGAAATGACAGACACCAGGGTCATTGTTGTGAGTATCCATTATGGTCTGTGTAGTCAGCTTTGTCCCGTAGTTTAGATCTGTTTTCTCTTCTTTTTGGCTTTCATATGTTCATGGTTTCTACTCTGCCTGGCCTCATGTTTGATGCTTCTAATTCAAAGAACCAAACAAATGAAGCAGAAGCTTGAGTAATGACATGAATTTGAGACCCAGGCAGACCTCAGTTCCAAAATCAACCCTGCTAGTAGCAAAGTGACTTTGGGCAACTTATGTCATCTCCCTAAGCATATTTACCCATTTATTCTGTGAAGAAAGTGCATGTTACTGCACGGTCCTGAGGAGTGAGAACCTGGAGTCCAGAAAAGAGCAAGGGTATGTAAAAGGCTCCAAAAAAACTTTATTAATTACATGAGTGATAACAAAAAGAGTGAAAGCCAAAGGTTGGGTTGGGGGAAAGCTGGGGCTTCACAGTAGCTTTGCGTGTTTAAAATTACTTCTAGAATATTAGCGCTATCAGAATTGGGTAAATAGGCATTTGGTATGCACAGTGTCTCCTGGAGGTTGACTATTGCCTTGGCATTATATATTACTGATATGCAAATGCGCTTCAGTTGTCTCCAGACAAAGCAGAAGCTCTCTAAGGACAGAGACCACAGTGCTGGTTGCTTCCTACTGTGAGACTGATGGGATAATATCCTCCTAGTAGGATCTGGAATACCAGCCTCACCTTTCAAAAGGTCACCCATCTTTCTAATCACAGTTCATATCTTGTAAAATCTTGCCTGACTATAACCTGAGTGATTCCTGCTCTAAACTATGTTGCTTATTTTGGGTACAATTGCCAGTTGTCTTTTTTTTTTTTTTTGACATGAGATTTTGCTTTCTACTGGCCTCCAATTCATAAAGATGTGCCTACCTCTGCCTCCTGGGTGCTTAGATTAAAAGCATATGCTACCACACCCAGCTACTAGTGATACCATACATGTTTTTGTGTTTTCATTCTACCTCACACCAGTCTTTTTATCTAGAGGGCTTGCAATACAGATCTGATGAATGATTTATTTTCTTTTCCAAATGCTCAGTATTGCAACAATAGTATTACTCTGTCATTATCAGCAAAGATTCTGAAGGACTTGTCGTTAATTTTACACTGCTCTGGTGGAATTAGCATATATTTAATATTATATAACTGGTGGCTAAACACCCTCTGATTGAAAATGATACAAGAGCCTTAAAAGATATTCAATACACAGTTTTGAAAATCTGTCACTTAGAAACAGGCTAACCCCAAATTGCCTCACTCTTTAAAATACAAACTTGACATGCAGAATAATTACAATTTTATGAATATTCTATAGTACATCAGTGAAGAATTTCTTTCTAAAACTCTTCAGCCACCTGAGTCATTAATTAATCACAAGTTTATCAAGAGTTATACAAAAATTTACCCTTCTCTAGGTGTTTAAAATGTTCTGTTTAGATACATATTTCTTTTGGAGGGGGTAGATTTTGAGACAGGGTTTCTTGGTATAGCCCTGGCTATCCTCTGTAGACCAGGCTGGCCTCAAACTCAAGATTCACCTGCCTCTGCCTCTCAAATGCTGGGATTAAAGGCATGCACTACCATGCTCAGCCATAGACATATATTTTTAACATTTATTTCTTTTAACTTATTTCCTATCTCATGTGCACATATGATGTTGAATATGGAGTGAGTCTGTTAAGCTCTGTGTCATAGAGAAATAAAATGACATTGTAACTTCCATCAGATACTCGTTGTGTGGTCAGGGTATGCCCGGAAGATTTTAGGGGTGAAAAAGTTGGTGCCTCTTATGATGATCTGGACACTACTCTCTTTAACTATGTAACTGGATTCTGAGTGGCAGTCTTCTCATTTTACATCTGCCAATCCTGAATTAAACCTTAAATACTGATAAAAATGATGCCCACTTTTACTTATAATTCCTTCTCTTGAGCTTTGCTAAATTCAGTGAAATTGAATTCAATGGAAAAAATTAATCATATAGTTGAACCCCCACTTATCCTTGTAGTTTCAACAGAGCCTAATCTTTCAGTAGATAATTTGAGGTGGTGAAATGGAAAGGAAATGTACTCACATATGAAGCAACTTGTCAGTTCGTCCAATTGTGAAATAAAAAGTTCTGAAGAAACTAAGCAAATATGTTAGGAAAAATACACTAAATGACCCAATCTTTTAGTAAATGTTGTTTTGGAAATAGTGAGTTAAAACCTCAAGATCATGAAGAGTTTTAGCTATTTTTTTAAGTAAATGAAAAAAGTTAGGGGTTATGATGACAGACACCTGTAACCCAGCACTTGCATTGGAGGCCATTCGGTCTCACTTGGAGCCATCCTGGGCTGCATAGCAAGACCCTGTCTTAAAAAGCTGGAAAAAGTTGCCTGTAACTCTGGAAGAAAGGATTTCTCATTGAACCTAAAAGACTTAAGAAAGACAGAGAGCCACACAGGGTTACCTGGGCCTCAAACTGCAGGTGAGGGTCTGAATTTGCCCCTATTCTAGAAGCCCACACCATGGTCTGATCTCATGGTTTTCAACTTACCTCTGTGTGAGAATGATTTTGTATGGGGAATGTGTTAATGGGATGAGCAGGCCACCATAATCAGGTGTCTCAGGCAAAGGTGCTCACTCACCCTGCCCCAAGGACACCCCTCCCAGAGCTTGGTGTATACTGGGTACTTGGAAATTTAAAACCTGGAGAATGGTGTATGATTTTAATAGGAGCTGAAACTGAATATGATAGCATTTTGTGGACGTACATATAAAGACTACAAGGCAAACGCTTTGAAGATAGTATTTTGAAGCACAGACTTATTGTACATATGTCTTAATGTAAAATGGGCATTTTACATAGAGTGGAACCTAACGAGCACTAATTTTCATCATTTAAACATGCAGGCTATATAGGATAGGAAGGTCAAGCTGAAATCTACACACCTAGAGAGGATATACAGGAAGGAGGACCCAGGTTGGTATGATCAATGCTTGTTTGAATGAACAAATGGGATGGACATTGAGTGGAGGAGAAAACAAGCAACAGGGCAGGAGCATG
>CM053763.1:6942595-7007647 GCA_028658305.1 Pachyuromys duprasi
GGACCATATATGGATATGGCCTAGAACCCCCGCTCAGATGTGGCCCATGGTAGCTCGGTATCCAACTGAAGACCCTAGTAAGGGGAACAGGGACTGTTTCAGTTATGAACTTGATGGCTGGCTCTTTGACCCTCCCCCATACATTCTAGGGAGTAACAGCCTGGCTAGATCCCAGGGGAGGACATTGCAGCCAGCCCTGAGGAGACAAGATGATCTGGGGTTGGATGGAAAGGGAGGAGATCCTCCCCCGTCGGTGGACTTGGAGGGGGCGGGGAGGAGATGAGGAAGGGATGGGGAGAGTGGGAGGGAATGAGGGAGGGGGCTATGCCTGGGATGCAAAGTACCTAACCTGTGATTGATATAAAAATAAATAAATTACATTAAAAAATATACGGCTATGTCAGAAAAGTCTTAAATAATTTCAAGATTAATATCTAGTATGTCAGTATGAAATCATGGTTCTTTTTCCTTTCTAACTTCCACTCTGTGTGTGTGTTTACAGACTTTAGGTTGACATCTGTGCCTCCTTTAATAACTTTCCATCTTATTTTTTGAGATGAGGTCTCTCAATGAATCTGAAGCTCACCAATTAGGCTAGACTAGGTGGCCAATAAACCCCGAGAATCTGCCCATCTCTGCCTTCTAGGGCTGGGTGCACAAAGCCATGACCAACTCCCTACCACCACCTTTGTATGTGGATGTTGGAAATCATGTTCAGTTTTTATGCTTGCATGGTGAGCAATTTTATCCAGACAAAGCTATTTCCTCAGCACCTGAAATCTTAAGACTTCTGCAAGAAATTTATTACTGTACAGATCAACAAAATAAGTGAGCAAGGAGCCCATGCATGGTGCTACTCAGCCCTATCTGAAAGGCTACATGTGTTAAGCCAGCTAAACACAAAATCATCCATCTACTCAGTCCTGTTGAATTCAGGATGTCTAGGATACCAGGTGGTAGGAATATGCTTCATTCAGAACACAGATCATGAGAGGCCCCTGTGAGACCATGTTTCTTAAGAGTAGTGACCCTGGTTTTTACACTCTTTTGACAGGGCTATGCTGACTACATGGAGGGGCTAAGTATGTCACACTACTTGGGCTACTTGATACAATCTTTAGATTTAGCAAGATGGAGAATTGGTTTCTGTAACAAGTATGATTAAAAGAAGTAAATTGTAACAAAGTCATAATTCTGTATCTGATTATTGACTATTCCTGACTTTGTTTTACCTCTCCTATTCTCCTAGGGCTGGTAGGTCTAATGACAAAATAGGGGAATCACTGCTCTCACCAACAAGGACACTAGAATGTGCTTCTGGGTGGGATGGATTTGTTTTTTTCAAGCTGCTGCATTTTTAAGTCATTATGCATATATGTGTGTGCACGTGCAGACCAAGAAATGTGTGGAGGCTAGAGGACAATGCTAGGTGTTAGCCCTACCTCCTGCCTTGTCTGAGAGATGGCCTCTTGTTTATTGCTGCATGTGCCAGCGTAGCTTGCCCATAAGCTTCTAGAAATTGTCCTGTCTCTGTCGCCTATCTTGCTATGGGAGCTTTGGGAGTGCAGTTGCATATGACCAAGCCCAGTTTACATGGGTTCTGGGGATCTGAACTCAAGTGTTCACACTGATGCTGTAATGCTTTACCCATTGATCTGTCTCCCCAGTCCTCAAGCTTTGGAAGTGGAAAAGCAATCTGATCAGAGCCTAAATAAATTGATTGTGTTTGTTTATGGAGGAGTAACTCAAGTATTTATTTTTTCCTTTTCTTTCTTTATAGGTATGGCCTCACATGTGCAAGTTTTCTCCCCTCACACCCTTCAATCAAGTGCCTTCTGTAGTGTGAAGAAGCTGAAAGTAGAGCCAAGTTCCAACTGGGACATGACTGGGTACGGCTCCCACAGCAAAGTGTACAGCCAGAGCAAGAACATACCACCTTCTCAGCCAGCCTCCACAACCGTCAGCACCTCCTTGCCAATCCCGAACCCAAGCCTACCTTACGAGCAGACCATCATCTTCCCAGGAAGTACAGGACACATAGTTGTAACATCAGCAAGTAGCACTTCTGTCACCGGGCAAGTCCTCGGCGGACCACATAACCTAATGCGTCGAAGCACCGTGAGCCTCCTTGACACCTACCAAAAATGTGGACTCAAGCGCAAGAGTGAGGAGATTGAAAACACCAGCAGCGTGCAGATCATCGAAGAGCACCCACCCATGATTCAGAATAACGCCAGCGGGGCCACGGTCGCCACTGCCACCGCATCCACTGCCACCTCCAAAAACAGCGGCTCCAACAGTGAGGGTGACTACCAGCTGGTACAGCATGAAGTGCTGTGCTCCATGACGAACACCTATGAGGTGTTAGAGTTCTTGGGACGAGGGACATTTGGGCAAGTCGTCAAATGCTGGAAACGGGGCACCAATGAAATTGTGGCCATTAAGATCCTAAAGAACCACCCATCCTATGCTCGGCAAGGTCAGATTGAAGTGAGCATCCTGGCCCGGCTAAGCACAGAGAGCGCTGATGACTACAATTTTGTGCGGGCCTATGAGTGCTTCCAACACAAGAATCACACATGTTTAGTCTTCGAGATGTTGGAGCAGAACCTTTATGACTTTTTGAAACAGAACAAGTTTAGCCCCTTGCCCCTCAAGTATATTCGCCCGGTCCTTCAGCAGGTAGCCACAGCCCTGATGAAACTCAAAAGCCTGGGTCTTATCCATGCTGACCTCAAACCAGAAAACATCATGCTGGTGGATCCATCCAGACAACCATACCGAGTAAAGGTCATTGACTTTGGTTCAGCTAGTCACGTGTCCAAAGCTGTCTGTTCTACTTACTTGCAATCCAGATACTACAGGTAAGACTATTTACATGGAGATAGTCAAAGGATGCAGAAGGCCCAGTGGCATCCACAGGGAATGTGCAGAGAGCATCACCATGGGGAAGATAAAAATGTTTGACAGTGGTTGTTACCAAAAAGAGGCCTTACTGTGGAGGCTGGAGAGATGGTGCAGTGGTTAAGAGCACCTGCTGCTCTCACAGAGGACTTTTCAGTTCAGGTCCCAGCACCCGCATGGCAGCTCATAACTCTGAGTAAATCTGGTCCCAGTGGGTCTATCCCCTCTTACAGCCTCCAGACATGCACATGATATACATACTACATTCAGGCAAATGCTCATCTGCATAAAACGAAATAAATAAGTCTTTTTAAGAACAAAAAGAGATACCTTAATGTGGTTGCAAAATTAGAATACATGCAGACATACATACATCAGGAAGGCATCTGAGAAACATTCTTGGTCCAGACATTGAGAGTTGGAAAGGATTGTTGGGAGCTGGGTGAAAAGCAGAATGGAGAAGTCAGGTCCTTCTGGATGGAGAGGATCCAGACAGCTAGAACAGGAAGGGTTGTGCCATTAGGCACAAGGTAGCAAAATGCAAGACTTATTTAGGAAATGAGAATGACCCGCCTGGCCAGATCAGAGGATTTGTGAATAGTTCCTGGAATGAGTCCTAGAAACTTTGAACAAGCAGGGGTTGGTGGGGGTGGTATTGGGGGAGGGTGTAATAGGTTGATAGCAGTTTTCTTAGAAGACTGCTATTATATTCATGTGGAAGAGGCTGGAGGAAGGGAAGATCTTTGTGCTGGGGCCAGTTGTTTCCTCCTGTGGTAAGTTTATGTCAGGAAACATTATCTATTCCCCCACCCTTTTTTTAATTATAAGGAAATAACCCAAGGCAGGATAATTTTGTAAAGAAAAGAGTTTATTTAGCTCGCAGTCCTGAACATTCAAGGTCACAATGCTGTCATCAGCCTTATGGTAGATGGCCCCACAATGGTGGGAGCATACATAGGAATAAGGATCACATGGCTAGACAGGAAAATATATCAAGGTTAGATTCAAGCTATTAATACACTTTTATGAAGAGAACTAACCCGGGTTTCTAACCTTAATTCCTTCTAAAGACAGTACTGATAATGAACTTGCATTAGGCCTTAAGATCTCCCAACATCACTACGCTGAGGACCATCCTTTGAACTCATGACCTTAAGGAGTCAAAACACATCCACATTCTAGCGAGAAAACTGTTCATTCAGACATCACAAGTTTTTAATCTCATTTCTAATATGGACCTTGCACAATATTAAGCTCCAAGGATGTAAACAAGGCCCTGGCCATCCCAGAGTTTCCAGCACTGTAGGCTTTGACGTTAGTAAAATCCAGAATTGGACTGATCCATACACTCACTAGGCTGACTGTTTTGTGCTGACTGCCTAACTTTATATACTCTCATTTCCTGACCTATGAGCTAGAAGCTGGGCTTTTTTTTTATACCAGTCCCAGGGTGCTGTTTGACCATCACATTCTGTGATGGAATCTAGTGCTATATGCAATGGCCCGCCTATGGGAGACAGTATCAGGAGGCAGTGGAGACAGAAAGCAAGGTTCAGGGTTATAGAATGGCAGAGATCTGTGCTGGAAGTAGTAGTGACCAGTCCCATAGAATTGGAAACTGGCAAGATGAGAAACTCCCATGGGGAAGTAAGCTGAGCCACATCCAAGAGGTTAGTTTGTGGCAGTAATAGGAGTGTCGCAGCACTTCTTGCTGCATGGAACCTTCTGTCCCACACCCTTATTTGGATGTGTCTTCTCATATCTTCTTGAAGGCTCCAGAGGAAAGACTGGGCAGCCTTGAGCTGTGTTAACCAGCTGACCTATGACCTGTTCTGAAGTTGACCATGGTCCTTTTCTCCTTGGCCTCCCTTATCTTGGCTTGCCTCTCTCACTGGGCCCAGTCACTCCTTACAACACTATTGCATGTCTCTGCGTGGTCTGTTCTCCCTCACCCTCAACCCTCGGTCAGACCCTCTTCTCTGCCTTGTGTTTTGACCTGACTCAAAGGATGGCTCTCAAGGTTTCTCTGTTCCTCTTAAGAAGGATTCCTGAGTTCTAGGAGCCCTTGCTTAGCTCTAGAATGTGATACGGAAAAGTATTGGCTTTCTCCCTGCACTTAGATATACCCACTGCCCTCTGCTCTTAAGAGGAGTTCTCGGAAGCTTCTGCATACTCTTGAGGCTAGATCTACCCCTATGGGCTCTCCTCCACCATTCAGGCTAGAGGGGAGCCATGTGCCCAATGTTGGAACCATCCAGGAAGATAGAGCCTGGACAGTGGGGGTGTGCCCCTCCTTGAGGTAAAGAGGAAGGCTGACAATCCATATTCTCTGGAGAGTATTTGGCCCTTCCTTGAAAGCCAACTCTGTATGGCTCATCACAGGGAAACAGCTTGCCCTAGAGGTGGCTGTTGCTGGGACTTGTTCTCTAGTTACTGCAGAATGGAGGCTTTGATGTCACTTTATATTTAGACTTACAAATTCAGGATGCCAAAGACTGTTTCTTGCCAGTTCTTGGCCTGAATTTAGGGCAAACTATGCCAAGTCAAGGGCTGTGTGAGATTTTATTATTTAGTTAACCTGTATTGCTCTTAGTGAACAGAATCCAGCTTCATTGAAGTTTGCTAAAAATTAGGCATGAAGGCTTGTAAAAAGACTTACAACTGTACTAGTGAATCCTTGTAGCAAAACTTGACTCAAGAAGTTACATTTGGGATTCTGAAGTCTCTTTTGTATTCTTACCCTTTGTGGCCCTGTCACTGTGCCCACTGTCTGCCCCTCCTGCCAAGGACTCTGCAGTCCTACTTTGCTTTCAGGGACCCTAGCTGAGGAAGGCTATGAATGGCAGTGACATTTCCACGGCAACTGGGGCAGGTCTGAGTCTTCTTGGACTTGATGTCCATTCTCAAAAGCTTTATGGCCCAGTCATCCGTATGAGCATCTCATGGGGTGATAAGGCTTCTTTGCCGCTCCTGCCTGTCATTCCTCAACAGGCACAGTCACCTCTACTTCCTGCATTCCTACTTCTACCTGAGACACCTTTTGGGTGTCATGATACCTTTCTTTAGGCTTTACATGACTACTAACCTAAAATTCTAGGCAGAATGGTTTCCCTCTCCCCAGGGTCTCCATGGTCTTGGGTCCTCAAGGCCAGGTAAGCAATCTTTGACTAGGGTCAAGGGCACAGAGTCCTGGAATGATACTTCATTTTCAAATTGATCATAACACTGGGCCTATAGCAGGCCTCATCTGAGACTTGGGTTGGTCAGTCTTCTGCCACATAGGTCAGCGGGAGCTTAGGAGAATGACATTCAGCTTCAACCCCGCTTATCCTAGCTGTGTAGGACAGTCAGTCTAGACCAAACTGTTCTGGTTGATTTCCCTGATTCCTTCACTGTTTACCTGGGGGCGAGAGAACGAGAGAAGCTCTTTGGCTGTCTACCATTAAGATCCCTGTCCTAATGCATCAGTAGGTGGCAGAGAGGACAGAAGCTATGCCTGTGCTCAGTGTTCTGATCTGTGAGCATCTGAATGATTAGTAGCCTAACGTTCCTGAAAAAAGGAAGCCTGAGATGACCACCGGGGGTGGGGGGACCAGGGAGCCTGAGATGACCACCAGGGGGGACAGGGAGCCAGAGATGACCACCAGTCTGGTGCCATGCAGGCCTGTGGTGCCCGGCACTGTAATGCATAAGCAAGGTATAGCGCTCCTGAAACCACTCCTGAGGTGACCCCAGACACTCAGAGACCCTGAGTACCACTAAATGGAGCAAGTAAGTGGTCGAGAAATGGAAGAGAAAGAGAAACAGAAGAATGTGGGCACAATGAAGAGAGGCAGAATTGGACTTCCAAAAGCCCAGGTCTGGGCTACTACCCAGAGACTTGTTGATGTCTGAAGGCTGTGCAGAACTGGCTCCACCCCTCACCTGGACCTTGTGGGAGAGCTAGCCCTGGGGGCATGAAAGTGGGAATGCTGACTCCTCTCCTAGCTAGCTCCCGTACTCAGGAGAGTGGGCCCTGAACATTGTGCAAGTTGCAGGTGAGCTATTACCAAGGATACAAGCATGGGAGACCTGGCCCTGCCACTCACCTCCCATGTGTGATGGTGTGGACAAAGGAGAGATACCCTCCTCCCCTCTTGTCCACCACCACCTGCAGCAGGTGGGAGACCTGGCCCTAAAGAACAGGAGAGCTGTCCCCGCAGCAGCTGCAGCATTCAGGAGAGCAGATCCTGTACCTCACCTGGGTGGTACAGTAGAGCTGGCCCTGGATATGAGGAGTGTGGGTAAGCCAGTCTGAGCTCGTGAGTGTGGGAGAGCCAGCCTCTTGACTGCTGGGTGGTGGCCCAGACCTCCCTCTATGGCAGGCAGGAGAGCTGGCCTTGGGGTCATGAGAGTAGAGAACTGGCTTTGTCCCTCACATGGGAAAGTAGGCCCTGCACCTCACCTGAGTGGCAGGGTAGAGCTGGCCCTTGTTGTGGGGGTTGATGGTAAGCTGGTCCTGAGGGCCGGAGAGCAGGAGAGCCAGCTCAGATACCTCTCAGGTCCAGATCCAGGGCTTTGAATTGGCCCACCCCCAATATCTGCCCTAGCAATGAACTGCTGGAGTGCATGAAGGTGTGGCCCTACAGATCTCCATGACACAGGGCAACAATAGGATACCCCAGAGGTGCCCCAGTGAGGTTCCAGTATGATAGAGTAGCGGAAGCCAGAGGCCTAGTACCAGACCAAGGAGTCACTGCAGTGAACATTTGAAAGCGAAACAGTGTGGACAAAGGCTGTACCAGTGTGGGACTTACTGTGACACTACAGCTTCCACAGTGAAGTTGTTATTGTTTTTGTTTCTTTTCTCTCCTGGGGGTGTCACAAAGGTGGAGGATGGGCACGGGGGAGGGGGAATAGGTGAATGTGATTGGGGTGCATGATGTGAAATTCACAAAGAACCAATAAAAAGTTTTTTTTTTTTAAATCCAAAAGATCCTTGTCCTAAAAGAACATACTATCAATGACATTTTGAGAGAGCAAGGGTGTTTTTGACCTGCCTGGACAGAGAGATTATTGTGTGCTCTAGGTCAGTCTTTCCCAGGGCCTGTCTCTTCCCAGGGGTCATGTCTTGAGCCTGGCATATTAACCAGTAGGGACACCTCACTTTAAAAGGGATGAATACTTTCTGTCCTTTCATCATTTTAAATAGGACTATATTAAGTGTCCCTCTCTTGGCCCCCATCAGATATGGCAAAATAATAATAATAATAATAATAATAATAATAATGTGATATAAAGTGAATGTCCTGGTCTCAGCCTGAGGAACCTAGGGAAGAAGGTGGTGGCCTGAGAGCCACCTATTTTCCCAGAAGCTAGATAGAGACATAGGGAAAGGATGGTGTATATTCAGTGCCCAGGGTGGGCTTCTCAAGAAAGTCACAGTTGGCTAGATATAAGAGTTTGTGGCTGAGTAGTAGACATTGCTCAAAGGTTGTAATTGAACAGGTTTAAAGGTTAGTCAAGCTTACAATTTAAGCGAAGTTTTAAAACATGAAAATACATGGGTAGGTTTACTTATTTCTCTTACATTGAAGACTTCCCTTTTGTAAAGGAGATAGTGAGTTGTTTTTTGAGGTACACTGTTTAGATTTAGGAGTGAGAGAGTGTGCATTAAAACAGTCAAACGCAAAATTTCAAACACTCTGGTCCTAAGTGGACCTCATTCATTTGTTTTTAACATCCTATTTGAGATATCCTTAAAAAAACAACAACAAACAAACAAAAAACCACATGATTATCTCTATTGACAAGTTTGGTTTTGTTACTTGAATTGAGCTATTTTGACCCTCAATTGGTAGAAAAGACAAATTAGATGTCAGAGTAAGGAGCTCTGCCTCTCCACATGACCCCTTAATTTCCCTGTATTTCTAGCCTACCATAGAGTTCCTGTTAGAATTCTGAGGAAAGCCTCATATGTAGTTTTAAGGAAACAGTTGTTTTTTCAGGTCTTTGTGGGTCTAATGGAGGGGTATAGTGTTGTCTTCTGATCTCACCTGTGTCCTGAAGGTCAGCCATGAGAGAGACTGGCAGCAGGCTGCTCAAGCTTTCTCTGGAGAGCTTTTATGAATAGAACTATGCTAGATCCCATCCCAGAGCCTTTGGAAGTCTCTACTCTCTGCCCCTCCCTCTGGAACTCTTGAGAAGCGGAGCCAGCTGAGAGCAGGCTTCCTCCAACTGCTGCCTTTCAGGGGCTCCTGTCTAGAAGAACACAGTGGCAGGTGACCCTGTTTATTTGTGTTACCTCACAAAGAAGTCTCTGCCAAATCATTATTTAATTCTACACTGATGTCAAGGTTTTGGCTTTTTGAGCAAGCAATTAACTGGTACTGGGATATTTCTGTTGTCAATGTAACCAGCAAACCAAACACAAAACCAAATATTAAAACTCTGAAAAACCACAAAAATTTTGCTGGGTAAAAGATAGTCAGAGGTGACAATGTGTACAGTTTTGTTTCTGCTCTGGACTATTCAAAATATTTTGTATAGACTTTTTTGAAACCTTTAAAACCATTACTAAGATCCCCAAAAAGTGGGCATAAAAATCAGGATATAAGGGCTGGTGAGATGGGGGTGGGGGGGGCATGGGTTAAAATACTTACTACTAATCCTGATAACTTTTGAGTTTGATCCCTGAGACCCAAATGGTGCAAGGAGAGAACTGACCTCTGTCCTCTGACATCTACATACATGCCAGGGCACATAAGTGTGTCCATCTACACAAACCACACACAATAACTAACTAGATACATAGATAGGTTTTTTTTAAATATTCTTTTTCATTTGATTCTTTTGGGTGCAGAGGCTATCTTCCAGCTGATTCTGGGATGGTAGTTAGGTAAAGATGGAACTTAATTTTAATTCTGTTCAGTATGTCAGACATTGATTCAGCAGCTTGAATATCTACATATTAAAAGGTATGGGGAGTAAGATGTGCTCCCAAATTTTGAGTTAATTGCCTCTTTCAGATTTAAAAAGAAATTCCTAGAAATTTAATTCTGATATTTGTTATTCCTAGTGTGTGACTATTCAACAGATAAGTCTTAGGAACTCACCATATACCAGATTGAAGTGAGTAGTAGAAGTGAGTAAAACAGTCACAAAGCTCAGGGTCGGTGAAGGAGTTTGCAAGATGGGCTGAGTACAGAGTGAGAGCTGTGGTGAAGGGACTTTGAGGTAGATCTTCAGGGGAAGAATGAGATGGGGTAGAGGCTGAGGTTGGAATAAAAACGAAGGTGGGAGAAACACAGCGACGTGCAAGTGGCTGAGGGCCTGGGTTGGAGTGCAATGGTAGAGATGTGAGATCCGACAGGAAGTTTTGAATATAGCATGAGGAGCTGGGGTTTAGTCAAAGTAATGTAACATGTTGGAAGCTTCTGTAAATTCTTGAAGAAATAATAATCTGATGGGGTTAGTGATGATATAATCAGTTGGAACAAGGCAAAATAGGCAAATACTTGGTTGGAGACACAAAGGCCAGAAATAACTATTCAGGAATGAAATCAGAGAGTCTAGATCATATAGTGACTCCTCCCACCCTCATAGTCTAAACTGTGGACCCTTTAGTGCATTTGACTCTTCTGATAATTGATTGCAGACTGACTTAGCAGAGAACAGTTTGGTGTTTGTTTTGGTTTTGTTTGTTTGTTTGTTTGTTTGGTGACTTTGTTCTCTCTGAGGCTGGACTCTGGAGCTCTGGTCTGCTAGGATGTGATTTCAAATCCCACCAGCACTACAAAGTAATAGTCTCTGGAAGGTCACCTCAACCTCAGTCCTGGTCCTGGCCCACCACCTGTTTTCCTGACTCGCTGTCTAGATTGTTAGCTGTGAGCCACCCACACTGTTCTATTTGGATTCTTTGTTGATCAGCAAGTGCTCACCAGGTTGTGGGTCACAGTTGGGGATTCTGGCTGTAGGTAGGAAAGAGTCTTTCCTCTGTGAGTGACTAATACGGCATCATTAACTCACACTGGGAACCTTACTTAGTTTCCCATGAACTATGAACAGGGCATGTTCTACAATGCCAGCCTGCCGGCTGCAGGTGTCAGTCACTCCGGTAAAGGATGTTGCCACAAGCAGAGCTGTCAAAAACAGCATAATGCGGATCATAATATATAAAAAGTGGCTGGCCCACGTGGGAAAAAGTGCTCTGCAGTTATGTGTTGCAAGCATTAGCTCTTAAACCTGCCTTTTATTACTAAAACACCAGGAAGAGAGGTATATGTTGGCTCACATTGGAAGATAATATATGAAAACTACCCAGCTTACTGACAGTCTCATTTGCCAACTCATACACACGTGAAAGCAAGCAGAGTCATTGCTCTGTTTCTATAAAGAAGTGTTCAGTAAGTTACCTGAGCTGGTTACCTGCCTTCAAATCTCCATTGTCCCTGGGACTGTCAATTATATAGTATACACTTTGAAATTAGTATTTCCTTTCAGTAACTATCTGGTAATTGTTAATAAATACAAAATAATTTTCAGTGTGATAGTCTGCGTGTATTTGAGTAGTTCTCCGCTGCAACTTTGTTATACATATAAGAGGAAGGTCTTGTGCATGCTCATAAACACTAACTTAGGCACCACAGTGAAACCCATGATATGATGTATGCAGGCATGGGTATGCTTGTGAGAAAGGGTAGCGATAATCCTCTATGCATGGGTGCTAATGTGCTTAGAAAAAGAGAGGGAGAGGAATGCACGTGTAAGGAAGGACGCAAGCATACGTTCAAGACAGAGATGACCATGCACCTCAGACAACAGACGCCTCTCAACTGTCCCTGGTGTCTGAGGGCCCAGATGCAGACGTGGTGTCAGTGCCTTGGAAACTTGGCTCAGCTTTCTGCCTTGTAGGGCTGCCAGCGCATATCTCTAAGCCTAAAGATAGATGGGAGGGCTAGAACCTCTCGTGGGCTCAAGGTATAGACCAGTTGACTTCAAAGTGAGCTCTAGGCACCCTGCAATCCCGGAATCTCATGGTGCTTGTTAGAAATTGGAGACATCTGCCATGCCAAATCAATTTAATAGGCAGGTGTGCTGGAAGTGGGACAGAAACAGGCGTTGGCCAAGTTTCACAACAGATGCTTTCCTCTTCTTCCTCATCTTCCTCTTCATCCTTTTCCTCTTCTCTTCTTTCTCTCCCTCTTACTCCTCCCTACTTCCCTAGTACTGTGGGTCAAACATAGGGCCTTGAGCATAATGGCAAGTTGCTCTACTACTCAGCTAGATCTTCCCCCGCTTATTATTATTTTTTTTTTACTTCTTACTTTATGATAGTGTCTCACTATCTGTTAGTGTAGGTTGGCCTTGAACTTACAATCCTCCTGCTTCAGCTTCCTGAGTAGCTAGAATCGCAGGACTGTGCCTGGCTGCTTTTCTTCTTCACACACTTTTAATGGGGTACTGAAATTCAGAAAGTTGTTGACAAGTTGTAGCTGTTAGATATAAAGTTCATAGATAACGATACACCAATGAAACTGCAGTCTATTCACACATGTCTCATGGACTTCTGAAATTTCCTTCTCCCTTCTTTTTTATTTTTTAAAGGTAAATAAATTATTTTTAATGTATTTTTTATTTTTTCAGTTTATTCACTTTCTTCCTGATTGTAACCCCTCCCCCATTTCCTCCTGGTCCCACTCTTCCTCACTCTACCCACTCCCTCATCCATCCTTCCACCTTCTTTGTTGTTGTCATTGTCATTCTTTGTGAATGTACTGCAGCTGGTTTGGGCTTGAGAGTGTCATTTCGCAGAGTGTATATAGTATACCCTGTCAAGATTAGAGAAGGGGTTCCTGGTGCCATCCTGGCCTTGAGCTGTTAATCTTTCTTCTGAGTGGTAGGTAGTCCTTTGCGGGTCCATTTGTTAAATGCCTTGTGATTAAACTCCTAAAACTCAGTGGTGCAGACGTGGAAATATAAAAATAGTTGGTGAGCGTGGTAGGAGAGGTCATGAGGGTTGGCAGACCGAAGGAGTGTCTGATTCAGAGGAGTGTGATTGGAATGGGGTGGGAATAAAGCAGATGCGCAGCAGGGAAACAGTACTGTGTGTGACTTTTGTATAACTTCAGTAGGTGTGGCACCTATTGTTGCTAGCACCAGCATACTGGGGGCCATAATTCCCATCCAGGCATCACACCGGCAATTTTTTTGAATTCCAAGGATGTATCGGGCACTGTGTTCTGTGCTGAGCTTTCAAGGTATGAGTACAAGTGCCCTGAGCTCTGCAAGGGCTGCCTCCAACCTTAAGTGGAATGAGCTCCCTGTCCTGATCCTCTCTCGGAGTAAACTGAAGAGTGGCTTGCGCCACCCTCCAGTCACTTTGCCCATTCTCCTAGGTGTTTTGGGCCACTGCTTGTCAAGTCTACCCCATGGCAGCAGGTCTTTAGTGCCTGGCCCCTTCAACTGGCTCCTTGCCCACCACTCTGCTAAACAGATGCATGGCAACCCTTTTCTTCTTTTCTACAGCTGCTGGCTCAAATGGAGTTGTAGGAGACAGTGACTGAGACAAAGCACGCCAAGCACAGCTTGTGCCAGACAATGGATCAATGTTTTGGGAGTCCCCAAGTGCGTGGCCCTTAATTTTGGCCCTAAGTTGAGAGGGTAACATTAGGGAACCATTGTATTTGTTTGGGTTCCCCATAAGCAGATCCCTGAGACAAACAAGGATTTAAGTTCAGGTGGTCTCTGCTAGATTATCCAAGAGTCAGGAGTGGGGACTAGCAGAGTGATGCCGAGCAGCATAAGTGTCATTATGAATGGATGCTGGAGGCCCTGGGACTCCATTACCCTGTGAGGAGTCTGTACTAGGCTTTCTTGAGCAGAGCATAGGGAAAGCAGGGGTATCTGGGTTGTCTTTGTCTCTTTAATTTGACTGCACCCTTTGGAGCTGAGTGTGTGTGAAGACCGAATGGGCTTTAGCATTTGTGAGGGTTGTTCCAGGACAGAGGTTTAAGCACAGTGAATACCAAAGCACTGGGATAGTGTGCTAACCTGGCATAGTGTGATCCATCTCCCATGTGAGCTGTAGCACCGAATTTGTGCTATTGGCTGCTGTTTCCCCCACCAATCACATGTGTGGTATTCGTAAGTAGAAAGGGATTTAAGGGAAAATACTTTTGTAGGCAGATTTAAAACTTGTAAGCTAAGAATTCAAAGCGGAGTTCTGTGTTGTGTTGTAGGGGATGTGGGGAATTGAAGCTAATGATTCACCTTCATTTTAACCTCCGTAGCCTTCCCTTAGAGGTAGTGTGGGGCTGGGCTCTGAGATGGTCTACAGAGGTGCTAGGGAGGAAAGATAGGCCTAAGTGTGGAGCACAGGGCAGTCAGGGAAATGGCAGAGGCAGATGGAGTCAGCCACTTTATTTCCACATTCTCTTCATTCATGAATAATGCAGGTTGAAGCTACCACTCTCTGACACACGTTTGTGGAGAGGGATGGCTGCTGTGATGGGGAGTGGGTGATGGCAGTAGCTTCCCATGCTTCATAATACAACTTTCTGTCATGTGCCAGACCCTGCTGCGTGCCAAGCTCTGTGTTACCCCTCAGACAAGTCCTTCCTTGTTGACAAATCTTAAATCCATGTCATTCGGCTTCACTGAGCCCTGGATCACAGGGACACAACTTGGGGAATCACATCCACACACGCAAACACACACACACACACACACACACACACAGAGAGAGAGAGAGAGAGAGAGAGAGAGAGAGACAGAGACGGAGACAGAGACAGATAGACACAGCATAGCTCTGTGCTGGTCAGTTTACAGTTAAAACCTGAAGTCAGTGGTCCCAACCTTTAACCATCCAGTTCCCAAAAATCAGCAAGCACCTGCTTTGTCCTATTTAGAGAGATAAAGAGGACTACCCCAGGGTGACAGGCAAAGCCTGACTAATGGCACTCGGGGAGCTGGAGCTGGTGCCCTGGGCCTCACGACTTTTTCTTTTTTTTCTGGTTTTGAGGTTTTATGGCTATGCTGCTTAGGCACCCTCTAACCTTGTCTTCACACTCGAAAGCTGAGTGAACAAAGGCTTCCTAGAGAGAATAAAGTGCATCATATACTGCTCTGCATGGGTCTGGGACAGAGGAAGTACTCATAAACGCTAGTTGCTATTTTAATCTGCTGTTGTTAGCACTGTAGTCATTACTTTTGTCATCATTACTATATGTAGCAGACAGACCTGGGTTTGAATTACAAATCTACTACTTAATGGCTGTGTAACTTCAGGCAAGTTTCCAAACCTTTCTAAAGGTTTGTTTCTTTTAAGACAGGAAACTGAGTAATTCATGATGTTGTCATAAGAAACAAATGAAACAACTCCATGGGTGCAATTCAGCACCACTGGAGCTGCTGGGTCAGAGTACCCGTTGTCCTTTTCAGGTCCCATGAGTCTGCTTGTCATAGAATGGATGGATGTGTCTGATATGGTTAGTAGTTTACGAGTTGTCCCACCCACCAAGCATCAGGCATCAGGCATCATTTCTTTTCCATCTTCAGCACTGTAAGTCATTCTCAGGAGGTGTTCAAAGAACAAGCCTGCAGGTCAGGGATATTGCTAGTGGCTCTTTCCCACACCAGAAAGGGACAGAAGACAATGCAAAGGGAGTAACATATTGGGAGAGTAACAAGGGGTCGGGGAAGGTGCTACACCCATCTAACTTGAAAGCTTGGCTCATTGCCACACTGCTGCTGCTATATCCATAGTGATACCTGATCTTCTGTCTCCTGTGACTAGTAGTGACTACAGGAGAGTAACAGAATGAGAGGAACAGTTGCATTTGATACTTGATGGTCTCTTCACTCAGTCCCACCATTCTAAACGTCAGAGAGCCAAGAGGGATGCTGAAGATTCCCTCAAGGACAGGACTTTGGGGTATGTGTGCCAGATGCGCTGGGTGTGTGTGTTTATTGTTCTCTGTGTGTTGACTTACTTGTGGGATGCATGTCTCCAATGGGAGCCAGTAGATTGGTCTAGTCTACCCTATATCCTGAGTTCTTATGCCTGGGGAACGGCCTACAGTGCCATCCTTACTTACATAGACGTTGGCAATGGAAATAAAAGTTCTGTAGTCAGAACAAACTTAAAAAACAATCTGTTCTTGTCACTTTCTTTTCATCTGCCTACCTCCAAGAAAGGTGTTCTAGCCCTCTTCTTTCTGTAAATTAGAACTTATACTGGCAAATATAAAAGCACCAATTGTGAACCCCAAGAACATTACTAGATTTAGCATATATACAGAGAGTCAGACATTGACCCTGGTCAGCAGCAAGAGTTGTAGGCTAATGAAGTCTCAGTAGGAGGTGATAACACAAGTCTTCATGTGCTAATGCTGAACAAAATACCCTTTAATTTTAAAATGTTTTAAAAATTAAAATTTTAAATCTATTTCTCTTAAAAATACTTTTATCATAAGCTTTAGTGTGCCTGATTTTTCTTCCTGTTTTTGTTTTGTCCTGTGGTATTTGGGCAAAAGATGTCATGTTTATCTTGTCACAGAAGGGTCAGAAAGAGGGGAACCGTCATTTCTTGAAATGACTGGGCGGGGGAAACTTACACAAACAAGCATGGAATAAACAGCTGCTGCTGACAGAAGCCCTGAGAGAGAGGCAGCTTCTCAGTGCTAAGGACAGTGGTCAGCAGAGCAGGGAGGTGACGAACTTCCTACTGAAGTGCCCCGACTTTGCGATTCCCGAAATGAGATCACGGACTAGTGGAGTCTGTTCATCTGGGCTCCCTGTGCTTGCAGTTCTTTTCCACTGTCAGGCTGTGGCCCGCACACCATCGTGCATGTGAGAGTTTCCCTGCAGTAATTTCCCCCAAGCCAGCCTTCTCCTTTTACAGGCCTCCCACTTACAGGCATTTTTATACCCGTATGGGAAGTAGCCAGTTTTTTCAGGAAAAGCCATTTACCCCCTGGAGTAAGAGCACCTGCTGGCTCTCCTGGATTTTTAAGATGATCTTGTCTAAGTCTCAGTACAAGGCAGGGCCTCAGGGATGGCTTTTACTGGGCCACACACCCAGCTACTGGGCAGTTCAAGACCAACTATGAGTACAGTGTCCTTCCTGTCCTTTCTCACTTTCAGGACCTTTTACTTATTTCCTTTGAAAAAACAAGAAAGTCATTAAAATGTGAATATTTCTTGGTGTCTCTGGTGGCTCAGGTTAAGATGACAGTTCTCTCTGATACTCTGTGAAGGAATGTTTCTTGTGTTTGCCAAACAGGCCTATTGGCCATACAGTCTCTGCTTCTGCCATATGTGAAACATTCTGGCTGTACCATGTTAGTCTGAGCATCATTAAGATCATTCTTCCACGCTCCCACTGTCTTCCTCTCTCCTGGCATCCTTGCCTAAAGCTTGTTCCTCCTTTCTCTATTAGTCTCTCCCATACTGGTTTATCCTCTATACCACTTAGCCTATGATCCCAAGTCTTTGTGCTTCTGACCCTCCCAGCTCATTCTGTCTCTGCTTACTAGCCATTCCCTAGCCTGAACTATTCCTTATCTAGGATACTCCCTGCCTGACCACTCAGGCCCCAGACCTAGTCTACTCCACCCCTTCATGAAACTCAGCACAACCCAAAGAGATTTCTAGACACTATGAAGGACTATCTTAGGTTGCTTTCTATTCCTGTGATAAACATTGATTTTCCAGCACTTGGGAGGCAGAGGCTGATCTCTGATTTCAAGGCCAACGTGGTTTGCAGAGCAAGATTCAGAACAGCGAGGACTACACAGAGAAATCTTGTCAGGAGCTGGGGGTATTAACCAAAAACAACTTGGAAAGGAAAAGGTTTCTTTGGCTTACACATCCAATCACAGTCCATCATCAAGAGAAGCCAAGGCAGGAACTCAAGAAGGGTAGGAGACAGGAACTGAAGCAGAGACAATGAAGGCATGCTGCTCATTGGCTTGTTCCCCATAGCTTAAATAGCCTGCTTCCTTATAGCACCTGGATCCATCTGTCCAGGGATGGTCCTGCCCACAGTAGGCTGGGCAATACCATAACAGTCATTAAACAAGAAAGTGTTCCACACATTTTCTACAGGCAATCTAATGGAGGCAAATGGGAAATTGAGGTTTCTCTTCTCAGATGGCCTTAGCTTGTGTCAAGTTGACAAAAAAAAAAAAAAAATCTATCCAGGGCTGGGACCCAGGACCACTGACTTTAAAGAAATAATGACTTTCTGCTTCTGGGATACCTCACTCAGGATGATCTTTTCTAGTTCCCACCATTTGCCTCCAAATGTCATGATTTCCTTGTTTTTAATTGCTGAATAGTATTCCATTGTGTAAAAGTACCATAATTTCTGTATCCATTCCTCAACTGAGGGGCATCTGGGTTGTTTCCAGCTTCTGACTATTACAAATAAAGCTGCTACAAACATGGTTGAGCAAATGTCCTTGTTGTGTACTTGAGCATCTTTTGGATGTATGCCTAGGAGTGATAAAGCTGGGTCTTGAGGTAGCACTAGTCCTAATTGTCTGAGAAAGCACCAGATTGATTTCCAAAGTACAAGTTTGCATTCCCACCAGCAGTGGAGGAGGGTTCCCCTTTCTCCACATCCTCTCCAGCATGTGTTCTCACTTGAGTTTTTGATCTTAGCCATTCTGATGGGTGTTAGGTGAAATCTCAGGGTCGTTTTGATTTGCATTTTCCTGATGACTAAGGAAGTTGAGCATTTCTTTAAGTGTTTCTCTGATGGAAATGGAGGAGGACCTCCCCTATCAGTGGACTGGGGGAGGGTCATGGGTGGAGGAGAGGGAGGGAGGGTAGGATTGGGAGGGGAAGAGGGAAGGAGCTACAGGTGGGATACAAAGTGAATAAACTGTAATTAATAAAAATAAAGAAATAATGAACAACTTGCCTCTGACTGATGAGTATAGGGAAGAAAGTTAGTGAGAAAGGCTCAGCATCCTGCCAGCGTTTATACTTTGGGCCTAGTGTCTCCAGGCCTCTGTTACAATGTCTACAGCTTACTGAGGGATTGTTACCCATGAGGTCTAGGGAGCATGGAGGCCTGTGCACATTAAGCATGTAGCTCCTTTACGTTTTCATGAAGCAGAAGCTACAAATACATCACTTCTAACCCTGGCCAGCCTCCCTTTCTCTTCTCCTCTGCCTGCCTGTGCTACCAAGGTTAATTAATAGTGGACACTTACGTGATAGTAAACAACTTGCCTCCATTGGATGAGTATGGGGAAGGCAGTTGTCCCAATCCAGTCCAGGCAGACACATCTGCCTGCCGACTTGGATGCTGGGAAATATAGTGAGGAGAAATCAGCTTCCAGAACACTGCCAACAAAGTGCTTTCCTGTCACGTGTCAGGGCTCCCCTGTGTCCTCCGTGTTTCTCCATGTCCATGGCTCCAGAATGTCCCCATGTGTCTCTCAGTTTCAGATTAGTTGATTTAAATTAGGTGTTGCTGGCACTGACTGGAACAGTAAGAATCAAAGCAGAGATTTCTACCTTTTATTTGTCCCAGGCTTTTCTTTTTCCACATCATGGTCATGTCATGGTCCATGTCTCTGCCTCATATCTTTGCTTTATAAGCCTTATTCAACAAGTGGTTGTGTGTACCTATTTTGTGCTGACTGCCTCCACTAGTAGGGATGCAAAGAGTTTAGGCTAGGGAGTGTGGGAGTGTGCGATGGCTTCTTCAGAACAAGATTATCCCTTCTGAGTACATCTTATTTGACAAGAGCTTCAGGAACTTCCTGACACAATAAGCTTGGGTCCAGAGTCAGCCATACCTGCTCTCTTGGGGAAACCACAGGAGAATTCTGTAGAAAATCTCCACAAAATAAGTGAGGCTAACTGGAAGGCTTATTGCATGCAGATTCAGGGAATATAGTAGTGTGCAGAGGGAGTAGCCGTTCACAGAGCTAGGTCTCTAGCATAATCTGCTTCAGCAGTGCAAGTTTATATTTGATCAGTCCTTCAGTCCTATTGGTAACGTGAGTCTGTGTGTTTCCAGGAACAAGGTTCTGTATGAGCAGTAACTGTAACAGTAGCCCAGGAACCTTTTTGACCTCATCCCACAGGCCACAGGGCCTAGCCCTGGGTTATATGTGCTACCTGTGAGCTTCTGCCTTCCCCCAGAAAGCACAGACTTAAGAATCTCTGGGGCTGATCAGAGTGGGGCCACCTCTAGTCCCCGAGCAAGCTTGCACTCACACAGCCCCAGGAATGTGTTTAAGCAGCCTTCTTGCTCCTCCCCTGTTCCAAACAACTGGCAGTTGTCCTCTAGAGAATGCAATCAGTTTTTGTTTTCTTGTCACATGGGAAGCATGTGCTTAGTCTGCATGGACATCGTGTGACTCTGAGAATTACCGTTCAGTTCTGTCTGTGGCTGTGATGATGATGTTGATTCCACTAGGCAGAACAACACAAGTGTGATGTATATATGTGCTATATACCCTGGCTGAAATTCAGATCTGGTGTCAGAGTCTGACTGGATGTGCAGTTACAATGAGCCTGCCTCTTTTCCTGGGTATGCCTATACCCTGCCCAGCTGTGCATCCATTCTGCCTGCATGTCCCTAGGTGTGCACAGACCCCAGATCACCACTAGGATGGCTTCAGATCTGAAGCAGCCTTTCCCTAGATGCCTCAGTTTAAGAACGAACAGGGTGGGTGCAGGTGCCTGGGCTTCAGCAATGGAAACATTTGCCTGGTGCCTGGTACAAAGGGACCCATCCCAGCTCACACTCCCTAGTTATATCCTCTGACTTCTGAGCAGGTAAGCTCATGGTACTCACACCAACCTGGTTTTTGGTGGGTATTCCCTCTGGACAAAATTTAGCACCTTGCCGTGATAGAGGTTGCAGAAGGAAGGCATGCAGGGCTCAAGTGTGATTCTGGTCTCCAGGTAATAAAAAAGCAGGGAAGAAATGTGTACATATACATTCTATCCCTCTTTCCATCTAGCAAGCAAGACTTATCACACATAAATACTTTCAATTTTGCTTGCACAGCATGAGAATTGCTAGGTTTGTTTTACTACTGAAACTGAACACTTCTAAAGAAACATGACGGTGTTATCTTTCCTGGCAGGTAGGAAGGGAGTTCTTCTGCAGATGTGCTCCCCACAGCCCTTTGGAAATAAGGCACTGCTGCTCAGTACTGGTAGGGAGATGAAAGGTCTCACTCCTCAGTCTCTCCCTTTCCAGGTCTTGGACCCTAAGTCCCAAGTCATAGGGATAAACAGTTGGCTAGACTCCTACAGAAGGCAGGCCATGGACTTGGACAGAGAGATGATACTCAGGAATCCATGTGGTTACTGTATCTCTTCTTTATTATACCTGTTTTTCTATTTACATAGGTTTTAGTTCTCTGCTTACCTTCCTGTGGCCATCCTGTCTTCTGTGCATTTCTCCCTTTTCTGCTGTAAATTCTTAATTCCTTAAAAATCTGTATTAGACATTTCTGCATCTGATGGAACTTGCAGACAGATATTTGTTTGCTAATTGTGTCTGGATGTTCGTTCTGGGCAGCCAGCTGGATGGTAGACTTCTGGGTGTCTACTCTCTTCTGGCAATTACCATATTGTCTATGCTTGATGGGGAGTGGGGCTGGAGATTAGAGATTTTGCGAGGCCTATTAAAGGAAGATTCTCAAATCCCTAAGATTTCATGGAGCAGAAGGGTCAGCATTAATGAAAATTATTTGGGGAAAATTTTTCACAAATTGTGTTTAAAATAATTTTCTACTCTTTCTTGCTGGTGTGGTGGGAATGTCGAATGGCACAGCCATTATGGAAAACAGCTTGGTAGTTACTAAAAACATTAAACATAGAATTGCCATGTGATCCCTGGAATTCCATCCCCAGGTTTACATCCTAAAGGACTGACAACAGTTACTCGAACAGTTGTGCATGCATGTTCATATAGCACTATTCACAGTAGCCAAGAGGCAGACGAGTCCAGATGTGCATCTGTGGCTGAGCGTAGTGACCCTGTACAATGCAATGTTGTTCATCAGAGCAGCAGCAAGGGGGTTGGGGGAAGGGGATGATAGGCGGATAGCTGCCACATTAAAAAGAAATTTTAAGAAGGTTACACATCCAAAACTGCTTGCTTAGGGAAAGAAGGCAGACACAAAAGGTCACATTATATGAAATCCAGAATAGATTAACTCAGCAGAATGCAGGCATGTTTGCCAGGGGCTGAAGAAAGAGACAATGGGAGGGACTGCTTTGTGGGGAAGGAGGTTTCACCTCCAAGTTAGAAAGCATTTGGGAACTAGATAGATGTAGGAATTTGTACAACATAGTGAATACACTAAATATTCACCTTATCTTAGCTGATTTTATGGCATGTAAATTTTACCTCATTGAACTTTTTTTTTAAAGCAGAAAAAGGAGGAAATTTGCTTTTCAGGCCAAGAAACTACAATAAAATGAGTTTTACTGGAAACTGAAGTTTAGGTGGTTTGAGGTTAATTTTTAGGTAAACCTTAAAATTGTTAGAAATGCCAGTTTGAGTGGTTTTTTTTGGTTTGTTTGTTTTAGGATTTTACAAGGGTAGTATTTTGGCTTTTCTTATCCTGGGGAATAAGGCTTTCTGTATGTCTCTGAGTGCTTCATGTGTACAGGAGGACACTGGGGCTGGTAGAGACAGCAGGACTGCTCTGAGAGGAGTCCAGGCTCAGCTCGCCAGGAGTCCCATACCTGCCTACAGTGTTGGCCCTTCTGCTACCAGAACGATGATAAGGGGAGAGGATTTTGTTATATTTCAATATTACCAAAGTGTGTGCACGTGCATGCGTGTGTGTGTGTGTGTGTGTGTGTAAGGTTTTAGAGTTGAAAGACCTAAAACCCTTAGCCTTCCTGTTCCTATATCAGAAATAACACTCTTTCTATCTTTGTCTCTTCCTTTGTGCCGGAGTTTGGAGTCTATAGGAAGTACATGGGTGCTATTTGTTTTAGCACTAGCTTCTGTCATCAACAAAGATTATATTTTCCCCACCCTGCACTGCCACATGAATAATTAGATTCATCCTGATTGGCCTTTAGATGAGAAAGAAGATGGAGACCTCAGTTGTGTATTTATACATTTCCTGCCTTCCCCTGTCATCAACAAGCCAAGTTCAGCACTGGCCTCTCTTGTCTGTGAGCCTCTGTTGGTTAGTCCATGGTTAGTCTGCTTGTGCCTGCTGCCCCTCTTGCCAGTGCTAAGAACTTGACTTGCTCTTCCCTGCATGCGAACTTGCTATTGCTTTTTCATCCAGGGAACATTCACTGGCCCTATAAGCAAGGCCCTATGTCATACCAAGTCAGGACTAGGCTTGCCCTACAAAGACTGTCCAGTGAGGAGGATAAGATGGAAATCATTGTGACCAAAGCTGACCTTTGTTGAATTGGACAATATAAAAATTTTGTTGATATCACCACTTTATTCCTCAGTCATACCTCTTTCATAGCTTTGGGCAGTTTGTCTAGAACCTTTTTAAGGGTATATTTCATGACTATAAATGTCCTTTACCGGTGTTTTCTTCCTTGGTGCATGTTTGTGTGCGCGCACGCGTGTTCGTGTGTGCCTGTACCAGCTATTCATGCTGTCTCCCTCAGGTCCTCTCCACTGTGTTTTTGAGATAGGCTTTCTCACAGTAACTAGAGATCACCAGTTTGGAAAAACTGGTTGGCAAATGAGCTTCAGGGATCCCCCTGCCTCTGCCTTGCTGATGCTAGGGTTACAGGTCAGGCACAGCCATGCCCAGCTTTTTAGTAGGGTGCTGAGGATTTAAACTGTGGTCCTCGTGCATTCTCAAGAAGCATTTACTGAATAAGATATCTTCCCCAGACCTTTGAGTACCTACTCTTTTCTCAAGGAAGTCTACACGGGTTTTTGTTTGTTTAGACACTTTTTGTCCTATAAGGCATTCCATAGACTAGTTCTGATTTGCTTTGATTGTTGGCTTTCCTCTGTCTTCTTAAGAACCATTTTCTTGTCCTAAAACCCAGATGTATCCATTTATATATCATGAGTATGGAACAGTCTCTCCCACAGAGCACTGATGTCAGGTAATTGGGTTGGCATTCTCAGTCCACCTCTTAATTGTGTGACCATAGGAGATGGTGTGTAACCCCTAAGGCTGCCCAGCTAAGCTATGATAAAAGGTGTCTCTTGGCCACCTAATGGCCATGCAGTTTTTATTGAGGGCTTCCCTTCCATCTGAGCTGCCCGCTGTGATGGTCACTTTGATGACAACAACTACCACTACTCAAGATATAGGCTGCAAACAGCCTCTTCATCTAATGACAGAACACACATGGCTGCTAGCAGTAGGAGATACTATGAATATTAATGAACTATATTTCACTTTTACTATCTTTTCATTAGGTTTTCATGGAGATGCTGTTTGTGAGTGAAGGTCATGAGCTATAGGTGGGTGTTTGTTTTCTTGACAAAATGGTGAACCTCATACTTGGAGGCCAAGGCAGGAGAAGCAGATAGCCAGCCAAGTGCCGATGAACATTAGGAGCCATGAAATAGAAACCTGTGACTTTCCCTATTCCCCTGCACGCTCAGGCAGATGCATGCCAGGTTCCTGAGTTTTATAGTGTATCTCTCATATGACAGCGATAAATTTTTATTCTAATATCTGAGTACAACTGTTATACTATGGCAGCTGCCTGACCTTATAAGTGCTTCTAGTCCTGGAGTTCACTTACCAAGTTTCAGCTTCCTACCCACTCACTCTGTGCCTCCTCAGCCCTCACCTGATGTCTAATGTCTTTCTATCACATCAAAGTAGACATTACCTCCAGTTTGTCACATTGTGACATCTATGTGTTTTTGTGGACAAAGCTGGGTGTGCAGGAATGATGGGACTACCGGGTAATGGGAGACTTGTCCACAATATGGGGGGGGGGAGCTGCTTTGAGACACAGAGTGATACGCAAGGGGTACCCACATGGTGCTAGGACCAAAGCGGCTCTGAGCTGGGCAGAAGTGACTTCTCAGTATAGCAATGCCAGTGTCCATGACCTGCCTTTCCTTGGAGAGGCACCTGTTGGAGCTCTAAGCCATGCTTTGCTGGGATTAGGAGTCTAAGGTACATGGGTGGAATAGTGGTAGATGTCTGTCACTGGGCTAGAGGGCAGAACCTCACTCCTACCACTAGCTAGTGTCTTGAAGAATGTAGAACATACATGTCTTTGTCAGGGTGGAGCATGAAAAATTATTTGAGAGTTGGAGGGTACACATTGAACTTAACACCTTTATTTCATGAGCCAGAAAGATCAGAGGGATTTTGCTAATTCAGTGTTCCTGTTTCTGGAGTCAAATGAGACACCTGGCAAACCATAAGTACTCAGTGATGTAGCCCACGCAGACTGACCCATTCTTGATTATTTATTGATTGGGGGGGGGGTGCTTTCCTGCTTTTCCATTTCCAAGTTTCTGGATTCCAATTTAGTTTAGAATCAGTTACTTCAAGGAAAGACAGCACTATATTTATAAAAGGTGACTTGTTTTAGAGTTGGATCATCATTCTTTTCATATATTGAACTTGCAACATCATTTTATTGCCTACTGCATATGAGGTACATGTGTGACGTGAGTCACACACTATTAGAGAATGCATGCAGATAAATTTCCAAGTGCCTGCCATGTATCTATCTCAGTGTCATAATGTAAATACTCTATTTTGAACAGATATTTAACAAGACAGAACCAATACCACCCTTAGCTGCCTTCCACAGCATAAAGGATGAAAGGCAATGGCATTCGGTAAGCACCTGCTAAATTCAGGGGCCCCATATATTTCTCAAGGTAGCCATTACCGTGCCCATCTAGTAGATGAGAAAAGGAGTTGCTAGCCTGCAGAATCACTGGAGTCCAGGGCAGGTCATCTGCTCCTGCCAGAGGGTGTGCTCCTCAAGTTGAAGTTTTTCCTCGTCCTCAGCATTGTCATTTTGAGTTCTATAAAATGTGCTCCAACACACAGATGTATGTATATATTATATTGGATTCAGCTTGTTTTAAAGCTAAAAGGCTCCAGGCATACAAATGCATTCATCGAGTATGTAGGATTCTAGCTGGAGTTACTGTGTGTTCACTGCCTGTTTTGTACTAGAAATGTTACATATACTATCTGTTCTTTGGTACACTTGTATATAGGCAATATCCTCATCTTATAGATGAGGAAATAAGCCCAATGGGTGAGATAAAATTGTCCATGATCCCATAGCCACTGAGTGATACAGAGCCTGCCTTTCTGCCTCAAAGTGGTTTGTTCTCCCAGGATGGCTGGTCTCTGCTCCTCCTGGGGCTCAGCTGTCCCTACTCACCATTGTCTGAGTCAGCCCTTCTTTCAGTGGCCTCTAATGTTATATACTCATCTCTTCATATGTTTCTAGTGCTAAGTCACCAAACTTGGTGGACAACATTGTAGTGTAGGAGCCAGAGGACCAGGTTCTAGCCTCCAGCTGTGCCTGTCCTTGAGCAGTGTCTTTGACTCCTAGAATCGAGAACTGTAAGCCCCTGGCCCTTGCTCCTCTCACAAAATAAGTGAGAATCTGGATGTGTTCCATATACATAATATATAGGCAGCTTATGCTAGATGTGTACACACATGACTTCTATATTTATAATGCTTGTAGATGTTATTGTGATGAATATTATTCAACTACCAGGGCTTTTGGCATTTAAAATTTTCTCAATTGGAAGAAATTTTCTCAATAGTAAAAGCTCAGCTACTATCAGGGGAATCTAACCTCCACCCCCACCCCCACACTCTACAGATGAGGCTAGAGTTCCATTTCATGTTGGGAGCCAGAGTTCCATAAGTCTACATCACAGGAAAACCACTTTTAACAGGATTACCACATGACCAAGGACCTGAAATCAAGACGAGGGCTGCACAGAGCCAGCTCCTGAGCCTTGCCCTTGCACCGAGGTGTGGCAGTCAACGGCGATGGGGCCAGCCTATATGTGCTGAGCCCATGGACATTTTTCCTTTCCTTTGAAACAAAAACATCTTTGAGTTATGTGTGAGTTTATGTATGGATTTTGTCCTAAGCAGTTATATGTGCCAAATAAAATTAGTTTTAAGTATTATAAAATATATTTTAATGAGAATATTTGAGATATATCATAATTATACATTTATGGCAGGTTGATATTTCTTTGAGAACTTAGACACTGGCTTAGCTTAAAGAAAAATACTTATATACAATATCGATATACTTACTGCTATATTAAAAACTGGTTTGTTTTTAATACATATACTTTTAAAATCATCTCTATATATTCTGGCTTGGGCCAATTAAACTTTCCTTAGAAGGAGAAATAAAAGCACATATCTCCTTGCAACTACTTTTTCCTATTAGAAAAAAAATCTTAATTTATTAATTCATGAACTATTTTTAAAGTATAATTTTGTACTTGACAGAGCACCACCATGTACACTCTTTCATGTGCTCATCAGAGCGGCTGTCTCATTCCCACCTGCGCATGTGAAAATCGAGAAGCTGCCTTGCCTTAGGACCCAGAGCCAGGAAGGAGTAGAGCTGATCCTCAGTCTCAGCCAGCGCATCTAGCGTTAGGGCTCCCAGCCTCCTCTGCTTGGCCCTTCAGCTTGACAGTTGCTGAGGTTAGGACTAAGTTTTTATTTTGGCCATGAACAGTTTCTCACACTGATTGTACTATGCACCGTGCCAGGTTAAATGGTTCTAAGCAAGTTACTACTGAGGGGAGGTGGAGACAAACTCAGAAAAACAAGTCTTAGTGATATTATATATAGGGTATAATGTTATCTTCTGTAAAAGGAAAACAGAAATTTGCACTCTCCTCTGATGGTGAACACTATATCAATTATAATGGTGGCAGGCTCACCAGAGGCCTGGGTAACCAGCCGCTGCCATGTTATGTGACACTCAACTTTATCAGCAATATTGCAAGATGATTACACAATGGAAACCATGGAACTGCAGGGATGTCCTAACCAGCTCTGTAGCTAGCCACGTGAATGGGTAATACCACGCTAAAGACTTCCCACTGAATCCTGTCACTGGGACCCCCAAAGAGATCTTGGCAATTATTATAATTCTATTCCTTCATCAGGAGATTCCTATTTAGCCAGTTTTTTAAATCAAATTCACACTAGGCCTAATGCAATTCACCAGAGCTTCTGGTAATAGTTTGCAGGCCTATGAGCCAGTATCAGTTGGAAGGAGCTCTGGCCCCATGAAGGGCCAACTCTATGTCTCTGCTCTGGCCCTTCTCCATCCTGTAAATCGGTGTCTAAAGTGCTCATGCCACTAATTGAAGACAGAGGCCCTCTGGAAAGCAGACTTTAATGTAAGTATGGTCACTGATGAGCTGCTGTAGGCCAGCAGTGTGGTCTAGAGTTCTCATGGACCCAGTCTGTCTGTGGAGTACTTTGCCTGCTGTCCTTTTAAATCTGCACTGTCAGCTGTTCCCAAGGCCCCAGGGCCAAAGCTCTTCCAGCTTCACAGAGTCTCTTTCTCACCATGGCTACCCTGCCCAGCATGGAAAGCTACCTGAAAGTCTTTTTTACCTGTCCCCTGTTGCAGAAGCTCTGTATTTCTCATGCTTATTTACTCATTCCTCCTACCCATTTCTGCCTCTTTCTCATTTTCTAATTTTGGAGTTGGAAATCTCTAGGCCCCAATTAGTCCTGACTCTTCTCTAATAAAATATAACCATGACTATGGAGTTCCGAGCCACAGGACCACATGAGAGGTGACACAGCACCTCAGATTGGAGGTACTTGTGTCTCCAGGGGTGGGCAGATGTGGAGGGAAATCGTCCAGTTAGAGCTCATGGATCAGAACTGCAGCAGGTTAAGTACAGAGCCCAACACCAGCATGTGGTCATTAGGATGTGATGAGTCTGTCTCCAAAGAACTTATCATCTAGCTAATAATAAATGATTCTGAATGAAGAGAATTTTGAGCTATTTCACAGAAATATTTATTTTCATTACAAAATGGATAGTGAGCTGATTCCTTTTTGTAAGAGAGCACATAACAAAAATAATTTGAGGATGACACACTTTATACCAGCTATGCCTTAGTCCCAAGCACTTGATGAGCTTCACTGTGCTGACTGAACTGGATGGCCCCATTATCTATGCTTTCCCACAGCAGAGCAGGCTACCAGCTAAAGGTCCATTTTTCTACTCTTGGGGCAGGCAGGGGGGAGTCAGTAGAGAGTTCCTGGCTATATTGGAACCTCAGCCAATGTGACACTCAGCAGGCTCTGACAAGAATAATCTTTAACTTTGACTATGAATCGAGAGACTGACAATTAGAAAAGGGTTAATTTTGAGTTTCTTTCCATTGACTTGTTAATGTCAGGGCTAGAGTTGTAGGAACAACATAAGATCTGAGCTTTAATGAGAATGGAAATGAGGTTATAACATATTTTAATATGCATCAACTCCTGAATGTACCCCAAAGTCTTATGAGTGCTTGGTCAATTCTGGGGATATTATGAATATATGTGGGAAAATTCTTCTTCAATGGACAGTATTTTTAAGTTTGCTGACTGGATTTTGGTTGGGTGGGAGGTGAAAAGAAGGGAAATAATTTTACACAGGAAGTTATCTTTGGTATTAAAAATAGTCAAGGGAATCATGATTGATACATAAATGCTGTCCTGAGTCACATTATTTTGGAAAGTATTTGGTGCTAACGTGGGATGTAGATGGAGACTAGAAGCAGCTAGTCCTTTGACACTCCCCTGAGAGTGCCAGGGAGTGTCAAGGAGTGTCCTCAGCCAGCTCTTGGGAGAAAACCCGACAACAGTCACCAGTATCTACCTTCTGACTTTGACTGTATCCCCAGACTTCAGGGGTGAGGTCTTCTTCAGAAGCCAGTTCTTTCAGACCTTTTCTCTCTTCCAGTCTGGCTCCTCTCAACTATTTCTGCTATTCCAAGGCCAAGGTATCATTTGCTAATAGTCTCTACCAGCACAGGAGAGGGCTAGAACTGATCACTGTAGAAAAGTATGAGGAGCTAGAGGAGCTAATGCTTTCAGGGCCAAGACAATGCAAGGAAGGATCATCTCTCAGTAAATGAGTTGCTAACTCCACACCTACTTGGTCAGGATCTCAGCAGGATGCAAGAGGGACAGGGTGTTGCATGGGTTGGCCCTGTGGGCTATGACTTTAGCCCCAGTGGGCCATGTGTTTGCCAGCTTTGGCAGCATCTTACAGTGGGGCGAGAGTGACAAAAATGTGTGTTGCTTGAGAACAGATGTATACTTTGGCTGTGCTCAAATCCACAGCCTTTAGAAGTAACCTAGAATCTGCTTTCCAGTGGTATTTGCCCTTCTCTTGGAAATCCATTCAGTATCTGGATTTTTCTCCCACCCAGCCATGTGTGCACAAGGGCCAAAATTGCTTCATAATACTAGTAAACACAAAACAATGTGAACCAGAATTTTGTTTAATTTGGGGCAAGAGGATTTGGTTACTAGACTGGTCCTATATTGCTTAAGGTTTTTATGTGAGAGATCCATGACAGTATCACCTCCAGAGGTTTGCTGTGTTGATCCTGCTGAGATGGGCCTGGACTGTAGACATGGATTAGGCAGACTGAGGTACAGACTGAGGCAGCACACAACCTACCCTTTGTTAGAACCCAAATTCCTAAGCAGTACTGAATGTTCTGTGTTTATTATACTTGCCTGTTTTCTTCAGCAGTGTATCCTGCATCTCCAGTTTCTAACCATGCCTGGCACATGACAAACACATGCAATGTACGTTATTGAAAGTTATAATTACTTTCTAAATGGACAGGCACTTAGAATTTTGAATTACTTATGATACTTTACAATCATCCACAGCTTGATTCACCTCTAGTTGGGTAGGATAGTTATGTGTGAACATCTTTGTCTTGTAGGGTCTGTATGCATGAGCTCTTCCTGTAGCTGTCCTTAGCTTTGGCTGAGGTTGAGTGATTTACCTCATTCAGGGTAACGTTAGGCTTATATGGCGAAGGAGTGTTTCCTAAGCAAGATGCTGTGCTATATGCCCTATGGGAGAGAAGGGAAGAGCCGTTGTTGTTATAGACATATTGTTTCTTGACTTTTGAATTCCCCACCTCTGATTAGAGCTATTAGCTGAGTTTTTTTTTATTTGATTGATTGACTAATTTGGTTTTTATTTTCTGACTTTTAAAGACAGGGTCTCACTCTCTTTGTAGCCTTGCCTGGCCTGGGACTCACAGTCCTTCTGCCTTGCCTTTTGAGTATTGGAAAGATAGGCAGGTAGCAGCATATCCACATATCAGTCGAGTTTTAAAAGTCAGCATTTGAACATAAAACATTTCTTTATCTCAAGAGTGCTGTTTGTTTGGATTAAAAAAGAACATGTATTTTATAATAGGACACTTTTTGAAAAGTTAAAGTTGAAATAGTACTGTGTGCATATGTGTGTATGTTATATGTATGTGTTCGTGTGTGTGTATGCATGATGGTGCACATGCATATGCAAGGCAGTGATCATCATAGGCGTGTCCTCAATATTCTTCTACTTTATGTTTTGAGTCAGGGTCTCTATTGAACATAGTACTCACTGATTGGCTAGCCTGGCTGACCAATGAGCTCCAGGGATTTGCCAGTCTTCATGCCTTCCCTAACCCCTACCACTGGAGTCATAGATACTGGCGGCTACTTAGTTCTTTTACATAGGTGCTGGGGATCTGAACTCAGGTTTCCTGCTTACCGTCTGAGCCATCTCTCCAGCCCTCACAGTACATCTGGAGTAGAGTAACCCTTCATGTCTTTGTAGCCATTGTTGGCCATCACTAAGCTGCCAGACCCTAACTCCAGTCAAGCTAAGGACTGTCTAGCCAGCAGGCAGGAAGGTCTCCATCCTTCAGTTCACTCACTCATGTATAACATGTTCAAAAAATATCTGTATTTTTAGAACATGTAAATATACATATGTATATAGATACATATATACATAGCAGCATTAGTCACATCAGTCAAAAGATACAGCCAAGTGTGCATTGACAATGAAGAAATAGCATGTGACATATTTACAGTAGAATACACACACATACACATGAATACTACCCCACTTTGAAAAGGAAGGAAATCAGGATGCTGTAGCCTAGAATTTGCAAGGCTCTGGGTTTGATCCCTAGTAAAAGCGCGTGTGCGCGCGCGCACACACACACACACACACACCAAAAGAGGAGGGGGTCCTGATACGTGAGGACATTCTTCTAAATGGAATAAGTGAAACACAAAAACAAATAGTATGATTCTTTTTCTTTGCAATTCTAAGAGACAGAAAATAGATACAGTAATTACCAGAGGTTGAGGGTGCAGGAGCTTTTTATTAGGTATTCCATAGAATTAGAATTTTAGAATTAGACGTAGATGGTGGAGATGAAGGCACAATAAAACAAATGTTCTAAATGCCACTGGACTGATACTTTCTCATAACAAGAACAATTTGGATGCATATTTAAAAAAAAAAAAAACTCCCTCTGAAAGCTCTGAGCTTGTTCCATATTCACCGCTCCTTTCTGATAGATAGCTAGCCCTGCAATACCATAGAGGTAAAAAAATCCACTGAAAAAAACCATTGAAAATTTTGTTGGTGAATCTGTAATTTAGGGTTATGGATCTACCAACCTATCTGTTCATTTGTCTGTCTGACCTTGGAAGGGAAATAACCAGTCATAATGAAGCTATATGAATGTTACTGCTAGAGTGTGCCTGTGGTAGCCAAGATAGCCTCCAATGATCCTTATCTCCTAGTATTCAGGGTTAATGTGTAGGATCAGTAGGCTCTGACAGAAATGATGGCAAGATGAGATTATAGATGTCATGTTGGCGTCTGCCTTGGTATCTATCTGTTCCTTGTCTCCCATTGTGAGCAGCAGCCCTGTAGAAGCCCGCACAAGGAAAACTGAGACCCTCTGCCAACAGCTGTGTTAGTGAACTTGGAAATGGATCATCTGATTATAGCCTCTCAATAGACCTGACCCATATCACTCAGATGGGACACTGCTGGATCCCTAACCTACAGAACTTCTATTTTAAGCTTTTATGGTAATTGGTTATGTGACAGTAGATGATTACACAGATCTTACAGCATCTTCATCCTCATACGTGCAGCCTATGTGTGTCAGAGGACGACCACAAAGAGGATCAAAGCCTGGACTCTTATCTGACACTGCAGTCCTCTCAGAAATACTAAATTGTGTATGGCCAGGATTTAGTCACTAAGCAGTGTATGTTGTTAGTGAGCTCATGGGGTGCTGGTGTGAAAATGGCTCATCTCTAGAGTGAAAGTACAGTTTCCCTTCCCACATGGAAGTGTATGTTGTATTACCTTGACACTTCATCAGAAGGATGGGACTGCTGCACACCTTCCCCATCTGTTACTCTGTGATTCTGGAATAGCCTCGGGAAGGGAGCTTCAGTGTTCCAAAGTTGAGGGATGGGGCTATAGTGGGGAGCTAAAGCTTTGGAGAGCACACCACTTGCTTGTAGCTTGGCAAATCTAGCATTCAGAGGCCCTGCCTGGGTCTTGTGGGTCTTCAGAGGAAATGGGTATGGTCTTACAATGTAGTGCTCTTAGAAGGTTGCTACTCTGTGGTTTACCATTGAGTATACTTGGAACAACAATAAACATGTGAGAGCACTCACTACATGCCAGAAAAATGTTGGGTGCAGTGGGAACCCAGAGGTGAGGGGGAAAAAATGACAGGGCCTGCTGTGAAGGAACACAGATCCTTGGGGAGGCAAGAGCCATACATGTTCCTGTTCACCAAAGGGACCTAAGAGGCTGACACAGACACACTTGGGGTAACTAGGGAAAGCTTCCACGGGCGGTAGCATCCTGGTAGGCCCTGCAGGAAGCACAATTGGCATATCCTGTACCCCAGCAGGATCCTTATTTCTAACATCTACCCACATATTTCTGTGTTTATCCAGCTCTGCTCAAATAGAAGTTTCCTGAACCTGAGTGCGGGTCTTATGCAGGGCCCTAGTGTCAGCACAGTGCTTATGTAGGTCCTCAGTAGAAGATCTGAGTAGATGAATGAGCGTGTGTGTGAGGGAAGGAGGGGGAGGTTAAGTAATAACACTGAGGGCATCGTTTAGGACTGAACTACAAAGAGTCTTCACCCTGCAGCAAGTAAAATCAGAATATGGAGTCGCAGCCACATAGTGCCTGACTCTGAGCACCAGCTCTGCTCTACACCTAGTGTCACGTTAGATGGGGCCGAAGGTCCAGGACAGGAAAGTCCTAGGGCAGGAAAGTCTAGGACAGTTGAGCCATCTCCAAGAGAGGCTCCTAGCAGCAGCCTCAGCACAATGAAGAAGAGGTGCTAGAAGATTACCCTCAGGGAACTCTGGTCTCCTCCCCCTAAGAGCAGAGCTTACCATAGCATACTCAGCTTGGCACATGAATATCCACGCTACACCCCATATGCTTCATAGAAAGACAGAAAATGTCTAAACTGTGAGGGCTTTTATTGTAGAAATCTTTAAAAGTTGTCTCTGACGGTAGCCACCATATCCTTAATTTTCCTGTAAAGCAAATAAGTTGAATTTGAATTACCAAAAACAGAGACACATCCTTTACATGGTGTGCAGCATCCAATAGAGATGTCTTCCAGTCCTGCCTTGATTGCACACTTGGTAGGAGGGGAATGGGGTGTACCATTGGAGCTTACTTTGTAAATGTACCATACATTTTTGGCGTTAAAATCCAGACATTTTTTTGGGAAGTGGATTTGTGCTGCACTTTAATTGTGGGGTTGCCTGGCATTCTGAAGATGCACTGCAAATTTCAAAATCAGCTAATAAAGCTGTCCATCCTGTCCTCAGGTTTGATCCAGGTTTGCAGCACATGTCTATCATCAAAATTGGTCTAAAACAAAAAACTCTGAAAGTTTAAATAAAGTTTCGGTGGTCAAATCATGCAGTAGGTCTGACCCAGTTGAAATTCATAGGCTGTCAGAGCTGTGTTTATATCGGAAAAGGTGTGTTACCAGCTCCTGTGTGTAAAATGCGCCTAAAATAGAGATGGAGAGTGGCTGTGTCATGCTGTGAACTCCTCGTGACTTTTTTCTACAGTGAGTGACAGGACATTCATGGAGCAAGAAAACCTGGACATGGCTCCTGGGTAACTTTGTGACCCCCTGCTCTCATCGCTAAGTACCTGGCTGTAGGATGGACTCAGGCGACAGTCCTATAGGAGCGGACGTAAAATAATTCACTCGGCATTCTGCAGTGCCTTATTTGGCAGGTGACCACACACTCAAATGAGAAGCTACCTGCAGGATGTACATTGTTGTGGGTAGGGAATATAGGGAGTGCATGTAAGTGTGCACATGCCTTCAGTGAGGCAGGATTTTGTTTTCTGAAGAATTCTGGCCCATCTTAACCTGAGGGTTCTGAGTTTGTTTGTTTTTTATTACATTGTTACATTTGAGCCATTTTGCAAACCATTTTGGTTACCACCACTGATCACTTTTGTTCCTGGGAACATTGAGTACTCACATCTGTCAAGCTCTTACAGTTTTCAAAACACCTCTAGTAGCCTTATAAAATGTCATCCTCTCAAAGCCCAAGGGACTGTGTGAGGAAGGAATCAAAATCAGCAAGAGAAAGTTAATAATAGTACCTCCCAAGGGGTGGCCAGACTTCTATGGCTTGCTGCCCTGCCAAGGGTCTGTGCCCCAGGAGTGTTCCTTGGGCTGTGTGGGCAATATGGTGTCCTAGGTGTAAATCAGGATCCATGTGTGTAGTAGCCATCGGGGTGGGGTAGGGCGGGGCAGCAGCCAGGCAGGCACACAACAAAAACATTGCTGAGGCAGAAGACACACTGCCTGGGACTGCAGCCCTGAGAGACTTCAAAGTGCTAAACCTACCCTAAATACAGATTAATGAGTTTTGGAGGGAGGAACATTTCTGAAGATTGGCTCACCTTTAAAAATTGTAGATTCACCTTTGCTTTTCAATCTACTTTTCCAATAGACTTTGTTCCCTGCAGTTCTAATGTGCATGTCAAAATGATCCTTGATAAAAGCACCAGAGATGTTAAATATTTATTTTAAGTTAACTGTTCTGTTTCTGAGAGGTTAAAACACAAGTGTGTTTTCATGTAGGGCCTTTCACTAGTCAGCTTAAGCTTCCTTGAGCATTTTCTTTGGCACTGCAGTAGCCAGCTAACAAACTGCATTCCTGAGATGAGCTGACAAGGGTGCAGAAATGAAGAAATAAACAAAAAGCTATGTTAATTTCAAGCTTCACTAAGAATACAAAAAGTAATATTAACAGCTGCTGAATGACAAATAATGAAATGGCTGGAAATTTTTAATGCTTCTAGCAAGCTTTTATAATCTTTCATGGAATTTTCTCCCTGTTAGGTATAGCACATTTATAGCCAGCAGTGTGTTTATGCAGGTAGTTTGATAGGTTGTTTAATTTAAAGATTGATACATCCAAGCATGTGGGCTTATCTGTTCTACAACTCTTTAGCCCCATTCATACATCTCCATATGCTAGAAGTAGCCCTGTCTCCTTAGCCTAAAATCTTCATAATTTTGTCCATTAAATAAAGATCATTTCATCCAGCTGAAAAGATGGTCATAGTATTGTCATTTTGTTGTTACTGTTAGTTAATAAATACATATTAAAGCATAGATATGTGTACCTCTGGCTCATTTATTTCTAGTTTCTCTTATGGTCATTGTCTTTAGAAGTCTGACCTTACATCCTACTGTAGTGTTTTAAACATTAAGAAACAGTAAGGACCCAGGTGGTGGTGGCACACGCCTTTAATCCTAGCACTCAGGAGGGAGAGGCAGGCGGATCTCTGAATTCAGGCTCATCTTGGTCTATAGAGTGAGTTCCAGGATAGCCAGGACTACACAGAGAAGCATTGTCTTAGAAAAAAAGAAAGAAAGAAAAAGTAAGGTTTTGAAACGTATGTTCATGTATCAGTTAATAGGACATGGATAATTTAAATTTAACTCAATTCAATGTAGCACCTGTATTTAGAGTATGCAATGTAAAAGGAACTGTGGGGGGCATTTTTGGCATCTCACTGCTCACCCCCTGGTGAGCACCTTTCTTCCCAATGTTTGTTTGCAGAAAGAAGGAACAGGCTAAAAGTAAGGGAAACTTGGCATCAGGTACTGAACCATACAGCAGATCTTCTCACTTCTGGTTACTCTGTCTCCGTTATAATGCCCACACACAAAAAGGCCCGTGGTTCAGTCCATGACCTGCTATTAGAGAGTGCTTAGCTTACACAGGTCTCTGAGAGGTATCTGCTGAAGAGCAGCTGGGCAAAAAGGAAGATGGAGTGGATGCTGAGGTCTGGTAGAATCAGTAAAGACTACTTATGGATGTAAGGCAGGGGGTGGAGCAGCCAAAGGAACTGACATGGTTGAGCCAGGGTAAGCAAAGTATGGCTGCTGAATGACCATATCCATTCCTTTATCTACTATGTCTTGTGACTTTTTTGGTGATGATGCGGTGGGGTTTGCAGGGCTGGCCTCGAGTTTACAGCCCTACTCCTAAGGCCGAGATCAATAGTTGGCTCTGGAAAGCAGATGCAGCATATACAGCCTGCTTAGCTGAAATTTTTATTACTTTCCAGAGCATACTGTATTCTGCTATAGAGGAATAGGGCAAAGATGAGTGCAGTACTTTGGGGCCATGTTCTAAAGCAACAATGTCTACTCAGCAATGTCTACTGTTAACCAGGGACTGGCCTAATGGGGAGTGTGTGCAGTTGGAGAAAGTTAATATGGGAGTAGTTGAGTAATTGAGAGCTGTGGGGAAGGCCTGGATATAGGAAGTCTCTTATAAGGATGTTGCAGCCATCAGTTGAAGCATCTTTGAACACAGAATATCCTTTGAGTCTTATCTAAGTCAGCTTGGCTCAGTGTCCCAGCTCATGTCACCCACCCTGGGATCTATATGAAAGCTCTTGCCTTGTCCTTGTGGTCTCTGCACAGTTGGGTTTAACTCAGTGTGTTGCTTGCTTCTTAGAGACATAAACTTTGTAATTGTTCTGGGGCCCCAGGTCACAGTGCCTAAGCCCTCACTTGCCGTTCTTCTCCTGTCATCTGTGTGCAGACGTGAGTTCTGTCTCCCAACATGTACCTTGTAGGGTGGGGCTACACTCGCACTTCTGTGTTCTCAGGAATTAGCATAATGTTTTTCCCATAGCTGGTCCTTTCTGAATGTTTGATGATGACACAGCCACTGAGCAGGATGGCTGTGTAGGAGAAAACATACCCTATCTCGCTCTATAAATTAGTCAGAATACATCAGGCTAATAACGGTAAGAGTGAGCATATGTCAGTTTGATGCACCAACATCTATCAGACAAAGCAGTTAAACCCATGTCAGTCATTGTGATACAATAAAACTAAAATTAGACACAGGATAAATACACTCAAGATGAGAGCATTTATCCCATGTTGGTTTCAAGACTGATAGAAGCAGATGCTGAAGCATCCAGACTCTTAGATCTGGTCAGTAGACAGCTGCCCCAGTGGAGAGCCAGTCTGGGTAGCAGGAATTATAGGTCTGGGGCTGGGGCTAGAGCCCTGAGGCCATGTCTAAGAGGTGTGAAATATAGAAGTTTGGGGAAATACAAACAGTGATTTATTTATTCTTTAATGGTCTAAATCAAGAAAGTATCCCCTCCTTAATGAAGTAGTTAATTAGCTCTGGAAATTGAAGTTTAAAACAGAAGACTAATTGATTAATATGATCACTATGTTCATTTTTCTTCCTTTTGTCCCAAGAAACTAATGTTTGGCACATACCAAGTTTACTTCTTGAGGCTAAGGTGGAACCATTCTGCTTGGAGTACATTTTTCATAAATTCTTGTGGCTTGTGCAGTTGCATCTCTGAAATCCTTTGGCAGTGCCTTCTCTAAACTCTGGCTCTCCCAAGTTCATGCTGCCCCAGGACTGTTCTAGTTCTTATGGCTTTCTCCTTCCTTAACCAGTCAGTACCATACATCAAGGGTTTGCCATTACTTCTTTGTATGTAGGATAATTTAAAGAAATGAAAGATTGGGGCTGTAGTGATAACTCAGTGTGCACAGTGCTAGATTCCTATCACCTATACAAAAGCCAGATGCAACAGGACAAACCTGTAAGCCTAGCACTAGGGGTATGGAGACAGGTGAAACTCTGGAGCTGTCTGTCAGCCAGAGTGGCTGTATCATTGAGCTCCAGGGTCAGTGAAGAGATCCTGTCTCAAAAAACAAGGTGGGGAATTATAGAAGACATCCAGGATAAAACTCTATTTTCCACATACATGCTCAAATATATGCTTGTATCCCATCCCAAAAATTAAAAGATTAAAAAAGAAAATCAAGCATTTGATTTCCTGCATTTGTTGTTTGAGATCTGACCTCATTGGGCCAAGAAGAGGACTTCTCCAACAGGTCTGAGTATCCAAAGACCTAAAGCAGAGGGAGACTCAATAAAACTGTAAAGTGCTGCATAAATTTAGTTATTGGCACCCTTCTTATCCATATGATACTCAGATAAATTAATGTTAACTTCTCTACTGCACTTATGCTTAAGGTCACCAAACCAAAAGCCAGCATGTTTTTTAGCATCTGCCTGGCAACTTGCTGGAAGCAACAGAAATGAAGGAACTCAGAAAAAAAAAAAAAAAAAAAGCAGACTTCTCTAAACTCCCCACCACGCTGGAGGCCCCTCACGTGGAAGGTCCTACATGAAGCAGACCCACTTGGTAGCAGGCAAACCCAGCCACAGGGACCCTCACACAGATAGCCTGTGCCAGACCTCAGCCTCCAGGAGCCTCCTCAACCCCCATTCTTTCTCCCTACTCTTACCAAAGAAGTAGAAGACGACAGAGGAGCTTGGTGTAGCGATGGCAACATGCCAGAAGTGCTGGTGGCAGACCCACTTTCCTCAGAAAACCTGGTTTACTCTGTGAGGGAGAGGAAATGGATGGAATAGGAGAGTCAGACATTATTGCTAGTATGACTAGCCTGCCACCATGTTATCAGCCAACTCCCCTTGAGCTTGTTTGCAGCCAGCATATTTAGTTTGTGTTCTTTCCCCCATGGGCTTCAGAGCCAAGTGGGTTTCAGGTATAACTTAGAGGCCCACTTCTCCACCCTCTCTTTTTCAGGGAAAAAAAAAAGTTTTAAATACCGCTTTTTAGGTCATCAGAGGTCTAACCACTGGGACTTCCTGTTTTAACAAATTGATTGCTATTAATGTATTTGTTTTAATTATTGAAGCAATGGGCCTGCGGGCTTTGTTCCAACTTGCATTATGTTTTGCAAGTTACAGAACACTTAATCATACCATAGCCAGAACAGTAGAAGTATAAGTTCTTTATGATTTGAGTTCAAAATGGGTGGTCAAGTAGGAGATAGTCCACAATATTTAATAGTGGTTCTAGTTCACTGATCTTAATCACCAAAGTTAATAAAAAAAAACTGTTACTTTTAATATCTTTTGAAATCCTCTCATTCTGAAGTCTGCAAAAATTGCCTCTTTTTTTTTTGCAGTTCTTGGTTGATATATTTAGAATTTCCCCAGTTTTTTATAATCTTGACAGGTGTTTCATATCCAAGATATTTTATAATTTCATGCCAACTTAAATAAAAGTAGCATTTGATTTTTAAATTAGTAAGCCAGGGATCAAGTCTATAAATGCTCAAGTGTTGCAAAAAAGAATGTAGATTCCATGAGGGTAAGAGAGTAGTCTCCTTACTTACTGTCTGTCTCATCTCTGGCATCTAAATCAGTGCACACCATACATCATTTCCACTAGAGAAATCTTGAATGAGTGACTAAGTGGCTAAGCTCTAGAAACAAACTATAAGAAATAAATCAAGGAGCCAGTGAGGTGGCTCAGTAGGTAAAGGCACTTGTTGCCAAGCCTTAGCTAAACCTCTGGGGTCCACACTGTGAAAGGAGAGAACAGACTTTGTGTAAGTTATCTTCTGACCACCATATTTGCCCTGTAGCATGTATGCACCTCTGTGTGCTCATGCTTACACAAACGCACACATATATACACACACACACACACATTAAAGGTAACTTAAAATGTAAGTAAATTAATAAAAACCTAGACCAGTATATAATAAGCTTCAGATGTGTCTTTAAAGCAGAATTATAAAGAGTACAAAAATGGCAGTAACCAACAGTTTTTTGTGTTCTTGTTCGAATGGTAACATTCCATGCCTAGATTTTGCTAATGATTATTTCCAGTGAATGCACTGGGCACGTCATTAAAACTTTATTATCAACTGAAGTCTTGAAATAGAATCCAATATATTCCAATATACTAATCATATAAATATTTTTAACAGCTTTAATTTTCTGATTTACATTCAGCAGTATTTGTAGAGGCTGACGTAAAAATCAGTGCAGGGCAATCACCATTGTTTGAGAAAATGTCGAGGTAGCAGTTCTGTTAAAGTAAATCTATAAATACGGAGTTTATCAAGGATGTTTTCTGTAAACCTGTCTGTGGCATAATTACTATTTTAAATTTTCTGATTCTTTATTATTCTTGTGTTACTGTGTGACATGCCAGTTTCCATTCACTGAGTTCCCATTGCAATGCTTTGTCTTCAAGTATTATTTAAAAAAAAAAATCTTAATGTTCTTTCTATAGCAAGTCCCTTTTTCAGTTCATTGTTTCAAATTTTGGCTTTTAAAAGTTTTATTTTTCAAGTTGTCCTCAGAACTAGATGATACTTAAACCCAGCTTCAATGACTCTGTTATGAATATCAGGAATACAGATGTGGCAGCCAGATGCTCCTTGCTGTAGTCAACAGCAATAATCAGCAATTGCGTGATGTTTTTTGTGCTTCATAAATAGCTGGGCAGGACATCCATGTTCTTAACTCAGAGTGCAGGTTTGGAGTAACTGTGCAGGTCTGCCCACCTTGAGCAGCAGTGTAAAGCATCCACTGTGTGGTAAAGCAGCTTTCTGAGACCCAACCTCAAACCAATAGTGGGAGAGGGAAATGTTTAGCTTTTGTTGTATCAGTTCTCATTTGCCAAATATCTGAAAGCAATTTAAGAGACAGTTCAGCCAAACCCTCTTATAAAGACTTAGTAAAGAATAAAGTTAGCCTGTTCATTGTGCTCCACTTTGTTGTCTTGGCATCTCCATACATAAAACGTTAAAAATATGGGTGGCACAGGGAGGAGCCAGAGCTGTTCTCTTTTAAATGCAGCTGCAGGTGACTGTTGTGCCTGGCTTTTCTATTGACCTCACCGCCATATGACTTCCATCAGTACTGCTTCATATTTAATCACGTCCTCTAACACATTCCTGTTTGTAGACTTTTATTTCCACTAGCATTGTGTCAGAGGGGTGTGTGTGTGTGTGTGTGTGTGTGTGTGTGTGTGTGTGTGATTTTGCTAGTACTTTTTATTTCATCGCTTACTCTTCCCCTGACAGTGACAGTATTATTATAATGAAACAGTTCAGTGGGGCTAGGAATTTCCCTCTGCATTTATGTGCTCACATGGCCAGTCCTCTGTTTGCCAGATGTTACCCATGTAAAAACCATGCTCAACAGATAATTTTTGTAGACCTTTTTTCAATCTTATTTTCCCATCCACAAATGAGTCTTTAAAGGTTAAATTTAAGTTTGGGTTTTTGTTTGTTTGTTTTAAGACCTCTGAGTATACAGAAGAAGAATGGTCTTATTAAAATGTCACCTCTGTCTTTAATTATGTGCAGTCACAATGTGCTTATCCCTTTTCTTGGTTTATCTCCCCTGCCAGATCACTTCTTCTCAAAGTGAGAGAGCATTGCTTCTGTTTATCTCATACTTTGAAATGGCTTAAGGCAGGCTCTGGCCAAGAGGGCTGAGCTTGGCTTCTGGAGGGAGGAGGGTTTGGTGATCCCTCTGGAAAGGTCACTCTCCACTGGGAATGATAAGCCCTCAATTCTGAGACTGTAGTTGTTGGCTAAAGAGATTAACTTAGAGGAAGAGATTTTTAAGACCATGTCATTGGTTTTGATTGGAAAATTGAACAGGCCCTTCAGTAAATTGACTGCATTATATAAGGCACAGGTTGAAGTAATCCAGTAGCATGAATTCTTCTGTGGTTATTTGATGATTTTTAAAATACCTTTGGCATTTGAAAGACATAGTGACAAAGACCAAGCCTGTTAAGTGGTTATGTTTAAAGAAGTAAACTAAAATCCACTCATTGGCCTCTTCACCTTAACTATCTGGGTGAAAGCAGGGTTTTGTTTCAAGTAAATAGATAGCCAACACGCAGTTTTAAGAAAGAGTCCATTGTGCGTATTCATTGAACATGGCGCTGTATTAGAATATATAGTTTACAATTGTAATATTAGTACCACTCAGTCCTGGAAGTTTTGAATAGTATTTGTAACTTTTCATCACAAAGTGAATGATATTAAATCTAACAGGATTGATTTCATTTGTTAGTTTCTTCTCCTCAGTCTTAAGGTATTTATTTAACAGTACTTGAAGGAAAAGATGTCTCACTAGACACGTAGCTAAATGAAAACTAATTCATGACTTTTCTACAATGCTTCACAGTAATCAAACGTCTTTGGTTTGTGTAGAAGTTATCTATTATTATATGATACTGTTGATTCTAATTCATATTTGTCACTTGTTAATAACTGGTCTCTTCACTCTCACCTAAAAGATAATTCCTAGTAAAATAAAGTATGTCTGCTGCTTGCTACCTATAAGCTAAGTTGTTCCAGAGTATGAGAAGTTAGCCAATATGTTGTGTGTGTTATATACATGTATGAAGGCTTTGCTAGGAACCTGGCAATTTGTTTAAAAAGCAGCTCATTCTTTTTCTCCTAAATACAAAAGCCATTCTGAAGGCTAGTCCTAAAGCAGCGACCGAGCACAGTGTGGTATCATCTTTTTTCGCTTTTACTAGTTGTCACAAGGAATAGATCAAAAATTATTAAATTGATTTTAGAATGATGTGATCTTTGTAAGAGTCAAATCAATAAAATCTTACTGGTAGCTGTAAATATTTTTGGGTCATTTTACCTAATAATCTCATTTCTTAACACTGTAAGTAATTAAAATGTTTTTAAATCATGTGAGTAGCCGGGTGGTGATGGCTTATACCTGAATCCCAGCAGAGGCAGGCGGAACTCTTGAGTTAGAGGCCAGTTTGGTCTACAGAGTGAGTTTCAGGATAGCCAGGGCTATACAAGGAAACCCTGTCTCAAAACAAACAAACCAAAAAAAAAAAAAACAAAAAAAAAAGAAAACAAAAATAAAGCAAGCAAAACAACAACAAACAAACCAACAAAATGTGGGTATATATAATTCCTCCTATTTTTCCTAAAAATAGAATGTTGAAGGCAGTCAGAAATTGACAGATACAAGTTAGAAAATTGAGATGGTAATAATTGATGGGCTCTGGATTGAGAGTGTAAAGACCAGCAAAAATAATTGCAGGCTATCACATTAAAACCACAAAACTGTACATGTATTGTGATTACAGCTGTATGTTAAAGACTTGAAGGAAACACCATTCTGTGTGTGGCTTGGGTTTTAGCTTTTGCACATATTGGGTTTAGCTTCTAAGCTTCAGTCTCAGTTTTTATAAGGAAGTTGTTTGATTCCTTTTTTTTAAAGTAATTTATTTATTTTTATGTTTGATTCCTTTTTAACATGCTTTATGTGAGCACACACATGTGGACTAGAAGGGATTGGTCAATAATTACACGAGATCACCAAAACTACGGTGTCTTGTGGTGTTTTTGTGCCACTTCACAACCGGCCAAGCCCATGTATGGTATCTGTGTTCCTCACCTACCCCAGCAGACCGTGTACTCAGCGGGATAGCAGCTCCTGTGCTGTTTTATCTGCTTGGTTAAAACCTGAAGGAAGAAGACAGTATTTGACAGCAGGTTAACTAAAATTTGTTCCCTGGACTTTGGCTTTTGACAAGAGCCAGAAGATCCTTCAGCGGTCTCACTAGGCCTGCACTCTTCCCATGGTGCCATTCTTCTGTCTTGTTTTCAGAGGACACACTATGCCAGCCCTGCCTTTTTAAATCTCAGAAGGCCTAAAACTGTGGTGGCTGGGATTAAAGAATAGCCTCGTATTCTACCCTAGTTTAAACTCTCAATTTTTGTTTATTTTTGTTTTGTCCCTTAAAGAATTTTTTGCTCATTTTGATCTTTTTCCTGAAGGAAGAAAAGAAATCGCTGCTCTTCATGGGTGCCAGTAAATTATTGTAAAAGTGGCAGTCTGCAAAAATATGCCTATCATTACATCTTTTCATAGATATAGTTTTTATTGTATGTCTTTCAAGAAACTGGCTTCTGGCTACCAAGAGTCACTGCCCATCTCCAGAGCCTGTTGTATAATGCTGTGTTGAAGCACCGTCTGGACAGTTTTACACACACACACACACACACACACATTTTAGACATTCACAGTGAATAAACACTACACTGTTGATTTGGGTCGGGTTAGCTAAGCAGGTGACCCCACACAGGGTAGAAAGTTAACCCTGTTCTTCATTTGAAAATGTAAGGAGAACTTAATGTAAGAACACTTGCAGTTTTGAGTAAGTCAGTACTGGAACCAAAATTTTTAGTACAAGTAGGTGGGTGTTGTTAACACAAACCACATCTCTCACCTTAAAAAGCATGAGACATAGCTTATTCTGGAGCCCTTTGAGTGACCATGCCCAAGAACACACACTTAGGTTACCCCAAATTCCATGTTCCAACATGGAAGCAGTTTCAGAAAGTTTTATAGTTTTACAGAAGAAAGAAAGTCATACATAAATCAAGACAAGTTTAAAATACATTGGTGGCTACATCAGTTATGGCAAGATGGGGGAAGCTTTTCTGTAGACCTCAGATGTTATCTGATGACATTCTTAGCTTCTGGGTTGGTGGAAGTCTCCTAAGTTAATAGATTCCAAAGGTTTTTATTAGTCACAAATGTTGGTTCGGACACAGCAGTTGACAAGGAATGGCTATTCTGGATGGCTAGAACTATCCCACGATAAGGTAATTAGTCTCCGACCTGTAACATGTCAGTTTCTCTACAGTACTGAAATTCTAATTAGTCAGTTTTTGCAAATGCAGCTTCTCTCCAGGATTCACACACACATGCACACACACACACACACACACACAGTGGGTAGGTAGGTAGATGGATGCATGAGTGGACTGATATGGACAGGAGTCTGAAAGTGTAAGGCCAGCCTGGAGAAATAGGTCAATGCATGCATAGCTAGGGCATCAACTAAGAAAATGGGGGTGGGAGAGACACTGCAAATTTAGATATTTTACATGAAGCCTGCTGGATTTTGTTTTTTAAAGTTTTACCTGGAATCCCAGTGATCCTAGCACTTAATGAATGGGGAGAGATGGCTCAGAGGTTAAGAACTCTGGCTGTTCTTCCAAAGGTCCTGAGTTCAATTCTCAGCAACCACATGGTGGCTCACAACAATCTGTAGTGACATCTGGTGCCCTCTTCTGATGTACAGGCACACATGCAGGCAGAATGCTATATTAATTAATTAATCTTTTAAGAAAAGAAATTAAAAGAGGACATGACTGCTCCAAGGTAGGATGGAGAAGAAAGTTTATTATAGATAAAAGGGAGAACACAGCCAGAGGCAGAAACATCTGGGAGAGTCCAGAATAAATATGAGCCGAACCATGTGAGGAGAGGGGAGAGCGAGACCAAGAGGCCATGAGGCTAAAGAGCAGACAAAAGAGCCAGGTAATTAAAATGGTTGGAATCTGTAGGAAAGGGCAGCTAGAGGGGGTGGGGTGGAGGAGGGCTAGAGAAATTTAGACTAACTAGGAGGTAGGCTATGGTAATCAGGAGGACCCTGTAATATGTGGGGAATGAGGGATGCAGGGAGAACCCGGAGGCCAGGTCCAGGGAAAGACAGAGACAGAGAGAGAGAGCTCAAAGGTTGGGAAGCAAGCATTAGATGTGAGATAAAGAAGAAGGGTACCTGTTGACAAACAGCCAGAGGCATTTTAAGTCTTTGGAAACCATTGTTACAATGGTATTGAGGGGGAAAAACGAAACAAAACAAAACAAAACTGTCAGCAGGCCATCTATGACAAGATCAGAGAAGGGTTCTGAGCTGCTTGTATTGTATTATTAGGATGTACATGCATCCTAGAATTAAGGAGCATTTAGGACAGAAGTTAAATTTTCAGTCATTTATGCTTTGAACAAAGGAAAACTCAAAGGACACTTGAACTAACAGTAGAGAAAGAATGAAGACAACAGAATACAGGATTACAAAATAACTTGAGATTACTTAGCAGAGACCAACAGAGGTCTCTAAATCTTTGGATTCTCTAAAGAGAAATATTGCACAGCAGAAAAAATGGAAGCCCTGTTGTAATAGAGTATTTGCAGGAAAAAAAAAGTTATGGTGTACCTGAGAAAGAAAGGTAGATGTGTCCATGAAAAAAATGGGAAAGATGAAAAGGCAACATGAGATTACCTACAGCTGAATCTGTATTTATTCAGACGTGAGGCTATGTGAGTAAGAGGAGGGGCCTTGTGGAATCTGTGACCTGTGTGAGGGGAAGGGCCTCATGGAATGAAAGTTACCTTGTAGAAATAGAACAGGGTCCTTATGAAAGCAAGTTTAAAAGAAGGTCCCCTTGGAAGCAGCTGGCCTGATATGAAGGGAAGGGTCCTCATGGTCCTACTTGGAGCCCAAGTAGTGGAGTGAAAAGAAAACATTACCTTACAGAAGATCTGTATAAATAATATATTTATACAAATTCTGAGAGCTCTGAAGGCCAGTTCTAGGAAGCACTAGGGGTGGCTTTAGAGGAAGAAGGAGTAGACATAGGAAGCTCTGGACTAGTTCCTTCTTTTCAGTTCCTTAGTTTAGCTCTGGACTTCAGACGTGGAGAATATGCAAGTATGAATATCTTAAAGTTAAATTCTTACATATTGCATTTGTTCCTATTGGGCCCATCTCCCAATCCCCAGCTATTTAAAATGTTTTGTTTTATTGGCCCCCAGTTATAAATGTCATTTTCTACATTGGCCTTGCCTAAAACCCCTTCCCAACTTCACTGCCCAGAATCCAACAGCTTTTTGGCCCTTCTCTATGTCCTTAGAGTATAGTTCCAAACTTGAGCCCCATGTCAGCTGAGAAAGCCCATAAGGTAATCTAGCTAATAATGTCAGGCCTGGTGACTCTCTTTCTGCTCAGTGCTGCCTCTTCCTTTTTAGCTAGATAGAGCAGAATTAGGTAATCTTTAATCTAGTTTTCAATCCAGTTTTCCAAATTATAAAAATCCATGACTATAAACTATAAGTGAATACTATATAAAGTAGGTAGGTTGGGGCCAGAATGGAGAGTAAACTTCGTGGGGAGGAGGCTTTGGAATGCACTTTGGAGTATCAATGGAATTTCAAAAGGCAGAAAATGGAAAGAGTTTCTGGGTGGAGGGAGGAATGTAGGAATTGGTATAACTGAGATGTAGAATTGGTATAACTGGGAGCAGACAGAAGTGGGGCTACCAAAAGCAAGAGCCAGAGGCTTAAGGTAGCCATAAGCAACCAGAAAGTCAGAGTCAGGATTAGGATGTCAGGAATGTTAGGAGAAAAGGGCAGTGTAAAGAAAGTGGAATTTCAGGAAAGTCTGACTAGCATAAGGAGAAAAACCAGAGGAAGCTTCCCATGTGGCAGGACTGAGGCGTATCACTGGTTCCCAGGAGTTTTCAATAGGGATTGTTGGCAGGTAGTTAATAAGCAACTATAGGAAGATCATGATGTGCTTGTCCAACCTCGCTGAAAAAGGCATGCTGTATGAATCCCATTTATTTTCCTCACAGCCTTCTTGAGGGACAGACCTGGCTGGAACATACCAGGCAAATTCTTGGGGTTATATGGTGCTTTCAGCTAAAGGTATAGTGTACATTTCAGTGAGGCATCTGACAGGTGCTTGAAATCCTAAGAGTGAGATGGAGAATTGGATTAGAGAATTGTTAGAGCAGATTCCTTGTAGTATAACACAGGATCTTGTCCTTATGAGTAGCTTGGAACAAAGAAGTAAAAGGGCTTGTTCTTCAAGTGTGGGGCTTATGAAATATTTGCAAGGAAAACTAAGATACTTGTTGATAGAATCAAGGTTTAAAAAGATCTCAATGGGTTAGCAGCAGGAGCCATGCCAACCCTGTAATATTTGGTGATAACAATATAGTCTTTGTGGGAGGGGGCTACAATTGGGATGTAAAGTGAACAAACTGTAAAAAATTAAAACAATACAGTCTTTGCATGTTTTCCTTTTAATCAATTAGTGGGAGAGGTTGGTGAATTATGAAGTGCATTATAAGATGGGGGTGCTTTGATAAGGTCAGTTATGTAAGAATGAATGGTTGTGAAGTGACAGTGATAATACAAGCTTAGGACCTAGTAAGAGAACCAGTTTTATGTCACTTAATGATGAGAATACTTTCTGAGAAATGTGTCCTTAGATGATTTTGTAAATAACATAGAGTGTGCTTTTTATAAATGAAGACAGTATCACTAAGCAATATAATCCAAAGGGATTTCTCTCATGTCTATTCATTATTATTTAAACATCCTAATATGGCCCATGACTATATTTAGAGCAAGTAATAAGTATTGTCTGTTACATATGGAACATCTTATATTCACTTGATTATGCCACAGGTCATACTTTTGATGTGAAGGGTAGTTAAGAAAGCAAGGAGAAGGGGGTGTTTGTCTAGTATGCAGAGGAGAAGACACAGAAGTTTGTGTCAACTATCTTGAAATTTATAGAATGCTGTCATGTGAAAGACATCATAGACAGGTAGATTTAGTCCATATCCCTCCAATCGGTATGCTTAAAGCCTCACAGGCCTTCTGGGTAGGAACATTTGGAGTTTGCGACCTCAAGTTTGAGGGACAGTCAGCCAGGACTCTTATGTTGGATCTAGGGCTAGTATCTAGGTTTTCTAGGGTATAAATACACTTAACAAGGCCTGATATTCACCAGTTTGCAGGAGCTAGATATAAAATAATCAGGAACTCTGTGAGCTAGGAATTGTTGGTTTTTTGAAATTGACTGTAGAGGTGGTATTTGTGCCCAAGTCAGCAAACATTAGTGATCAGCCTCACTTCGCCCCCAACCAGGACCAGCCTCTCAGCACACCACCAGTAGCCCCAAACTAAGGGGTGCCTGTTGGAGCAAGGCTCCTCTGGAATGTAGAAGGGCAGGCGAGGGGTGGGGGGACGCAGTGTTTGTGTGCTTTGGTCTTTTTAGCTTCTGTTTCCCTTCTTAATTGGGCGGGGCCCTCCTGCTAGTGCACATACCATTTCCTATCTCCTGCCAAGATCTAAGGCCCATGAGTTTCTCTGTCACTGGATCTGCCAGGGAAACTCAGCTATCTTGTATTTCTCAAAATAATTCTTTCCTTGTTTTATGTCCTGTTTGGCGAGCCCTCTGAAGAAGGTACCTCCCACCCCATTCTTAGCAATAGCTGAAAGGACTGTGAATTCAGCCAGAGAAAGGGGATTTGGAAACACCTGGCTGCTGAGAACAAGTGAATGCAGGGCTGAGGTCCAACCCACAGATATAAGAATGCATTGCAGGCCATATGGTAATAACATCCCAATGGTGACGCCTTGGGTTAACCCCAGATGAATGAGCCTCTGTCTCTATGCTACCTGGACAGAGGGGAAACGTCTACTCTTTATCTCCCTCATTTCTTTTTGAATAGAGGACTTAAAGTCTCCATGATATATGTGGAAAAAGCAAAGACCTTGTGCTAAACACAATAGGCAAATTCTGCTCTGGTCATGCAAATCTCATTTGAGTTTGTTTTTAGACTCTAAATTAAAAACAAAAAAAAACAACAGAAACAAAGCCAGAAACTAGCTGCATTTACTTTCCTGAGATGCCTGCAGCATTTGAAACCCCAAAGGCTTTCCCAATTTCCCCAGGGATTCCTTCTTCTCAACCCTCCCCCTTTCAATTTCCTAAGAGACAAACAATACCCATGATCATTTGGGCTACAAATTTCTAAAACTCTAGAAAACCCTGAGTAAAGAGTATATCCCAGCCAGTGAACTTGATCAACTTTTTATAGGAAAATAACCCACCCAAAAGTGATTAATTGGAGCAACTCTGAGTCTCGTGTTCAAACTAGTGAGGGGTTGAAGTACAGTTATTATTTTAAATGTATAGTTACATATTGTGAAGCTGTATATGAGTCTATTATAAAGGAGAAATCCTAAGGAAAAATGCACTAAACCCCTGTGTAATGATTCATTCAAAGGAGGTCAAGAAGAAAAAAAGGAATAAAGGCAAAACAGGAACAAAAAGAGACAGCCATAAGTTTATAGGCTGGAGACATATCTTTTGAAGAAAGGGCTGTCATAAGGCCAAGGACATGGGGATAAGAAGAAAATGGGAGTCCTGCTGTAGAGCTATAGGATGGCAGCACTGAGGTTTTGTGTCGCCATTTTAATCAGAAGTCTAACCTAGGATACTAGGAACCCAGGAGAGAATTCCCTTTGACTGTGTGACTCCAGTTGTGACTGGAGCTAGGGCTCAGAACTAGGCTTACTGATCAGTGCTCAGACCCCTTGACTTGGACCTTGAGAAACTATGGAAATGTTGAACTTGTAGGGATACATGACTGTGAACCATCAGCTACATGAGATACAAATGCGGATGTTTTGAGAATAGAAAGTTAGGCTTGAGTGACCTTGCCTAGCAAGGAAAAAGTTAAGATAAAGGCCATTCTAAGGGTCATGTGAACTCAAGGGGCATAGAAGAGCAGCTGAGTTTACTAAGCTAGTATGCGCTTCAGTCTATAAGATCCTTGTGCTCCCTGTGCGGCAGAGACAGGACCCTTTTGGTTGGGTCAGGCAATACCAATGCTGATTCCATCTAGGGGCCTTGGTTAGATTCATTTTCTCTGCCAGTCAAAGAATTAAAAAGTAGGAAAAATCTGAAGCTCAACAGGTAGCAGCAGAGAAATCTCAAGCACCGCAGAGACAATGAACAGTTGAAGAAAGGTGTTTATTGGGGGTGAGGAAATTCACATGTGCAGCAGACATGCAGAGAAAAAAATAGAAGGAAGCTCAGAAAACCAAAGAGTCTAGTCTCTTCTCTGGGGGCTGGGGAACGTAAAACCTCTGAAGGGTTTTTCTCTCCTAATTTAGGGTTGGTCAGTTTGTAGAAAGCCAGGATGGTTGATTGGCCAGAGCTGTTGTTACATGTGCTGAGCAGGCCTTGAACTCATTGAGCTGCTCCACCAACACCAGGCCTGCTAGTGGGAGACAAAAGCATAAAAGGCTATTGTTTTAAGCTAAAGCTTTTGTCTCAAGTCAAGAGGATGAAGAAGAAGCTGGCCACATTGAAAATTTGCCACCTTTATTAGCTAGCCATGGCCCCTTTCCCTATATGCCCTAGGGAGTCTGTCTCACTCCTAGTATCTCATTTTTGCACAGTACTGGCCTCCATATGTGCATATGAGAAATGTGTACATCAGTCAGCATGCAGCTTTCCCCAGCCAGGGGTCCAGGAGAGAATGAACCCGTCTTCCCCTCAGGGCAGCTGTGGCAAACTTCTTACCTTGTACCCAAAGGCCACGGGTACCCAGCTTGTTTTGTGTGCCTATAGTTTGTGCAGTAAGCCTAGGGTGAGGCAGGCTGATAGTCTGGAGACTGATGCTGGCCCACCAGTGCACAATCAACAAACATTTCAGCACTTCCTGAGCCTCTGTCCAACGGAGGTGGTGAAAACAGTTGTAATAATGACCGCTTGTTATTAGAAGTATGCCAACAAGATCTCCCCATCCACAGCTCCAATGAGATCCGCTCCATTCATTGGAACTCTATTGTCTCCTCCCTAGGAGTAAAGCCTTTAATAAGCTAAAGTCCTTGTAAAACTTTCAACATTTAGCTGATAATATATATGATATTAATATATATTAGTATATATTCCAATGATGTCATTAATTTGTATGAAAAAAGTTTTGGTTTGCTTTCCCATTTTCCATAGAAATTATTCCATGGCAAGAGTTCAGTGGAGTTGAAAATAGTTGTCTTATCACTTACTAATATGGTCATTTGCACAATATTTATTGAATGAGCAAGTGAGCTAGACTTAAAAGTTTTTCACATATGTTGAAATTCAGTTGGTCTTTGCCCCAACACAATATAGACCCGTAACACAGATGACGAACCCAGAAGCACTGCGGTGGTTTCAATGAGAAACGCCTCCATAGTCTTTGGTATTTGAACCCCTGGTCACCAGCGGATAGCTCAATTTGGGAAGGCTTAGAAGGTGTGACCTTTTGGAAAGAAGTGTGTCTACTAGAGGCCCTGAGAGTTTCAAGCTGCCTCTGTTTCCTGCTTACGGTTGAGGATATGAGCTCGCAGCTTCCTGCTCCAGCAGCCAGACTGACACTTGTGTGCCTCTTCCTACCCTGATGGGCTCTTATTCTGCTAGAATCCTAAGCCAAAATAAACTTCTTCCGTAAGTTGCTTTTTGGCATGGTGTTTCATTACAACAACAGAAAAGTAAGCAATATAACCACAAAGTTGATAAGTTAGAGCTTGCTTTAGGAGCCAGGTCTTTGAACACTGGCACAGACCTCTTAAAGAGCATATAGGAGATGCTCATAGCTTAGTTGAAGAGACCAGCTGCTGTACCTAGAAACAGTGGAGTGCCCGAGACAATATCTAGGGTAATTGGAAGGTGAGCTGAAGGAAAGAAGAGAGTTATGAAAGGAGACTTGAGACAAAAATCTTGGATAAGGAAGGTCAAGACTGCATGGATTCCCAGGCCAACAAGCCAGAAGAGTCCATGCAAGTAAGAGTCTCCCTAGAGACATTAAGTGGAAGGCAGAATGTACAGGGCTCATCCATACTTAGACAAAAAGCCACCTTCACTTGTGGGTGAAATTGGGAAGCTCAGCATACAAAAGGCCTGGGAACTTGAAGAGCCAGTAAAGTGAAAAATCATGCCAGCAACATCTGAAAGACTGTTGAAGCCAACATAAGCCATTCTCACAGCATGATCAGAACCCATGGTGCTGAGACAAACAGTCTAACAGAAGGCACTGGCCTATCCTGTGGAGTGTCAGCATTAAGGCAGGCAGCAGAGTTCAATCTGAGGCTCTCACTTAGTGCCAAAGCCTGGGATATAGTGACTGCCAGTGTAAGGAAATATAGAACTGAGCTCTGAGAATGTCAGCATTAGAGGAGGGGACAGAGAGAAACAACCACACAAAAGCATGGAGTAAAAAGGCTATCACCAGAGTAAACAAAAATAATTATCTGATTCAAAGGAGACATCAGAAATTGAACCCACCAAGAGGAAAACTTGGTGGGATAAGGGGACAGTTGTTTTGGAGTCTTCCAAGTAAAATTAGAACTTGGATGTCCTGTGATAAGCGGGTTGGTTCTTGAGGAAGGAAGTGGGGTGGTGAAAACCCTTTTAGGAAAACAAGTCTAGCAATAGGCTATAATTGATTGCAGAGGGGAAGACTGGAAACAAAGAAGGTCCCCAGGGACTTATCCCCAAGGTCCGAGTGAGGCCAAGGGAGTAGAGGCTGAGTGAGAAGGGGAGAAGTGACTTTCAGGGGTATTTCAAAAGCAAAGGAATGGAGATGAAGTGCAGTTGGTAGAGTACTTGCCTGGTGTGCATGAAGCCCTAGGTTTGATCCCCAGCAATGCCTTAGTTTTAAAAAAAATTGTGGACATTGTAGTGCATGCATATAATCCCAGTGTGTCTATAATCTCAGCACTTTGGGGGTGGTAAAGGATGATCAGAAGTTCAGAGTCATTAAAAAAAGAAGAGGAAGAAAGGAAAGAAGAAAGCAAAGGCTCATGATACAGGAGAGACAAATACATGATATTGCAGAGGACTGTTGAGCATACTGACCTCAGACAGGGAGAGCATCATGGTTTCTCAGGGAGAAATGCCGTGCATTGAAGGGTCAGGGGATGCTGAGTTCACTTTGAGGTTCCAAGAGAAATGTAGAAAGGCTGGACCTGAGGCACTTGCTAGCTGATGGTGATGGCAGGGAATGAGTTTACCATGGCAGGGGGGACAGGTTCCCCAAGAAGGAGCCACAAAAGAGGAGAGTGACAGAAGAAAGCAGTAGAGAGCCAGCTTGCTAAATTACAAACCCTGAGAGGCTTGGGAGAACATTGAGGACAGCAGGGACAGCTAATCAAAGAAGGGGGCATGGCAAAAGCTAGAGGCCATGAAAGCCTATGGGCTTCATGGGAGGGGTGGATGGTGACATACTCATGTAGCTTCTTAAGTTTGTAGTCAGCTTGAGTGCCTTAAATTACCTTCATAACACCCCGCTACCCTCCTGACCTGTGTCCCTGTTCCACCTTCAGTTCTCGTCCTTCACTATAAGTTGGACAAGAGGGTCTCTGCCTTTAAGGTCATAACAATATTAAATGGTAGTAAGGTCCCCAGTTCAAATCTGCTCACATCTCTCCAGTTGGGTTTGTGGGCTCATTCAAAAATGAGGAAAGGCTGGAGCAGTGCATCAGGAAAGTAGAGGACAAACAGGCCAAGCAGTGCTATCTCAACTGGAGGAAGTAGAGAAGGGGAAAAAGAAAGTGAGCACATGTGAAGTGATAATGAAGAAGACCCTGCAATGTGGAATAAGCTGATGTTCCTGCCAAGGAAGGCAGATTCAATCTGCAAGTTCCATGTAGCTGCCACCCACAGCCACCTGGAAGATGAGGCATGAAATCCTTCCCTGGGTTGTGCTGACCGGCTTCCTTTGCACTGGGACTTATATCTTTAATCCAAATGGAAGGTGGACCTTGGTTCAGACTCATATGTTACAAAACTTGTTCTTGCTGTGTTTGCTTCTCCACTCTTCTCCTGGCTTGCATTTACTGTAAATGTCACCACTTAATGGTTGATGCCATTAACAGTCCCTGTAGGTCCTGAGAATTCAGTGACTTGCTTATCCCCATCTTAGCTCCAGGCTTGGAACCCTGGTTCCTAGAGACACTTTCTAATCCAAGTGAGTACCTCCCAAGCATAGGTGTCTGTCTTTGTGTGAAGAGACTGTTGTTGTCAGGTTGCTCTTTGTGGCTTGTGGACGGAAAGCGACATGTGATCAGAGGGGAAGCATTGCATGGTGGCCACAAGGATTCTGGTGTTGGCAGGGACTTTAAAAAGCACACTGTTGAACCTCCCACTCAAAGGGATCCCTCTAGTAGCACTTACTAATATCTGTTCTCTTGGTGTAAATTGCTCCCCCAAATAAATACTGGGTGGGTGACCCAAGTAGGTTTGGAGTTGGTATTATTGGGGATTCAAGGTGAACACCGGTTTTTGGAGGAGGTGGTTATTGTTAATTATAATTTCTTAGACTTATAAATATGCACACGACACCCTAGCCCTCTGCCCTTCTTGATGATATCTCCCCCACCTGGAAGGAGCCCTGGATGACTTCATGAGTGTGGAAGGCAGAGAGAGTGAGACCAGATGACAAGCTCCAAACAACCAGAGTTTACAATAAAGCCATTCTAAATGCACAGACAAGTCCAGAGATTTGTTTGTAATCACATTGAATCTGGAGAGTCATGCTTGTATTGCAGCAACTTTTATTCGTGGCTTGTGCAGTCAAGCCAGCAGTAGGAGTGTGAGTCTGTCTGTCTGGAGTGCAGTTAAGACCATGGTTGGCTTCTGCGACTTTGTCATTCAGCCAACTCAGCTACATAGATACACTGCTCCTGCAGTAAAGAAAGTCTCAGAGGTGCAACGAGTGTATTCCTTACCCTTACCATCTTTGGAAAGATTAAAAACAACAACAACAAACGATAACAAAAACAACTTTCTTTGTCCCTTGTAGAAAGGGCAAAACTTTCCTGACACATCAGAAAACAGATTTTATCACATAGATCAGGTCATCTTAGGCTGGTTTTAAAGCACTGGAGATTGTGTCCTTGGTCACTTGTCATCTGGGCTTCTCAGGGGCCTCTTTTTTTTTTTTTTTGTAAGATATATTTATTACGTATACAATGTTCTGCCTACATGTACACCTGCCACCAGAAGAGGGCACCAGATCTCGTATAGATGGTGTGAGCTACCATGTGTTTGCTGGGAGTTGAACTCAGGACCTCTGAAGACAGCCAGCACTCTTAACATATGCTCTCTAAGCCATGCCTCCAGCCCATCAGTGGCCTGTCTTTACAAAGAGAACAAGAGCTACTTGCATAGGTGTACTGGTCACTCCTCCGCTATGTAGGGGTGTAAACTGCCTTGCCAGGTCTCTAGATCTACTCTCCATGTTACGGCTTTAAGAAGCCTCGGCACTGTGTCTTTCAATTACTCTTGCTCTGGGGCTTTTTTTCTACGTGTGGGAACAGATGAAAGCTTGTTGTCCACTTCAAGACTGTGGCACTGATGACCAAGATGGTCTCCACCCTGGCACACCTGCCCTTGCACCGCCCAAGCCCTCTGGCCCCTTCCTTGTTTTCTGTGTTTTCCCGCTTCTGCTTTCCCTTGGGCTACTTTCTCTCCTGCAGCTCCCTTCTCTTTCAGCTCTGACATGTGTCTCCCAACTCTTTAAATTCTCTGCTCTGTCCAGCCAGTGGCAGCACTCCCTGATGGCCACTGGTGTGTAAGCTCCACAGAACAAAGACTTTGTGGTGGACACCTGAACACTCAGTGCCCAGTGCCTAGGAGATGTTGGGGAAACGCTTACTGAGTGAAAAACAGAAATTACTCCTTCTGGCCTGCAGTGTTTATCGCTTGCTGTGTGCACTAACCAATTGCTAAGATTCATGAAAACAGAAACCATTGCCTAGTATCACCTCTAACAGAGAGTCTCAAATGCAGTGCAAGCTCAATAAATAGGGGCAATTGAAGTTGCCACAACACTCACTGTGCTTAGGGGAACAGGGCAGCTGTTCTGCCCCTGCGCTCATTCTCATACAGAACTGCCCTTGAGTAACTTTTAAGCAACCCAGCAACCCTTGCCTACTTGGGTGGATATTCTTGAGAGCATGATATGTTAACCCCACAGTCTTCTTCCAGAATTTTGTAAAAACTCCAGAGGATTGTTCACATCAGTTAATTCCTGAGTAAGCCACTCTGAAAACTGATTACAATAATTCTCTTTCAAATACATAATTGGGAGAAGGCCAGAAAGGGTATATTATTCTGTCTTTTAGGAGGGAAGAATCCAGCAGATAGCCACAGAGCTGTGGCGGCAGAGCCTTCCTTTCTTTTGTTATTGTAAATTAGTGCGGTAGTAGAAAGCCAGATTGCAGCAAGATGGAATATCACACTTCCTCTCAGCAGAGACCTTACATAAGAAAACCTTCATAAATAAATGTTGCTATTAAAATGCATGCTGTTTAATGTAAAGTGCAGTAATTGCTTTACATGCTTTCTAAGTTCTAAGCTGTCCCTTGCCTCTGGGGCAACTGTTGAATGATTTTTTTTTTTTAAAGAAAAACTAATTTTGAAAGCACAGGGCACGGTGGCACATATCTGTAACCCATCACTCCCGAGGCTAGAGAAAGAGGATCAAGAATCTGAAGACCACAGCAGATTTCTAGACCAGCCTAGCTATGGGGGTGGGGGTGCCAAAAAAAACCCGTTAATTTTGTGTCCCTCCAAAGTGCCTATCAGAGACAAAAACCAGTAATTGCATTTAGGTATTTTGCCTGTCTCCCTACATGTGTCTCAGGATTCAATGCAGTAGAGCCAGATGCTGCCGTCCGCAAGCCGATGGAGCCGCACACAGGCGGCACACAGGCGGCCTGACAAGGGGGCAGGGCCACCACCCTGAGACCATCACTGCTATGAATGAGCACACGCCCTAGAACTGCCTTCGCCTCTGACTTTCATGAGAAGCTGGAAATCCCCACTCTTAGGAATTATCACCTGAGTTCTCAATGTTAAAAAGTTTAGATCCTTTAACCCCAGCACTTGGGAGGCAGAGGCAGATGGATCTCAGTGAGTTTAAGGCCAGCCTGGTCTACAGAGTAAGTTCTAGACCGACCAGGGTTGAGCAGAGAGACCCCCTCTCAAAAAATTAAAAATAAATTAAATCTTGAATATGATCAAAAGCCAAGCAGTGGTGGTGCACACCTTTAATCCCAGAACTCAGGAGGCAGAGGCAGGCAGATCTCTATGAGTTCAAGGCCAGTTTGGTCTACAGAGAGAGTCCAGGACAAGGCTACACAGAGAAACCCTGTCTTGAAAAAAAAAAACAAAAACAAAAAAAAGAAAAAAATCACTAAATATGATTAAAAAATGGACTTGTATGGAAATGCCATAATGAAACCCATTATTATATATAACTAGTATATGCTAATGAATTTTTTAATTAAAAAATTAAATAGTTAAAGTTTTATGCAATTCAAATTGTTAGTGTCTCTGTTGTATCCTTCCTGTAGGATAGCCATTTGAAGCAGTCTTCCTGCCCTTTTGATCCTGCCAGCTTTTAGGTGTTTGGACGACCTCCTGAGTCACTGTCATCCTTAGAAGAAGGTATTTAAGTGATTCCAATCAAAATAGGGACCGCATGGAGCCCAGCCCAGTGTCCAGGCTACTCCACTGAAGCTGGCCAGAGAGTAAATCTAGAGTCACTTTTGCAGAGCTCTGCTCTCCTAGGAGCATAGTATTCCTTCACGTGGGCATGAGCCCTAGGACAAATGGCCCTAAATCATAGTGGCTTGTGCAGTGTTTGTCGTCTCAGTTTCTGGAGGGCAGTAACTTGAGAGCAACTTGGCTTAGACAGTCCTGCCCAGTCTTAGGAGGCTGCACCCACTGAGCCCTCAACTGGGACTATAAGCATTTGAAGACTGGCTGGGGAGTGGGATCTAGGCCTAAGGAGGCTTACTCTGGTGACTGGCAAGCTGGCACAGGCTGCTGGCAGACACTCATTTCCCTCCCAACATGGCCACTGCTTTACAGGGTAGAAGCCAATGTCTTTTTATAACTAATCTCACAGGTCACACATCATTATTTCTGTGCTCTCTTATCGATTCCTCACATTCAGCCTGCTTGGTATAATGGAATAGCAGATAAGGAAATGTAGATGATCACAGGCCATCTTAAAGCTGGCTTTCACAACTGTGTTCCCAGTAGACCCTCAATAGATCCTTTATAAACACACCATCCAGCATTGAAAGGAGTTTCCCAAAGAAACCCAAGAGAATAACATACACATCACAATGATTTATATTTCTCTTACTAACATTTCTGAGACCAACCTCAGAAATTAAATCCCCTGAATGTATATCTTATCTCACAAGTACCTTCTCTGGAACTTTCTAGAGTAATTTTTTAAAATTAAAATCCTGCTCATACCATCACTTAAAGCAGTGGTTCTCAACCTTCCTAATGCTGCAACCCTTTAATACAGTTTCTCACATTGTAGTGACCCACAACATGAAATTATTTTGTTGCTGCTTCATAACTGTAATTGTGCTTTATAACTGTAATTTTGAATCATAATATAAATATCTGTTATGCATGATATCTGATATGCAATCCCTGTGGAAGGGTCATTCGGTCTGCAAAGGGTCGCAACCCACATGATATATTCAGGTGCAGACTCTGCTCTAAGGGGAAATGCCGGTTAGCTCACGCCTGTCTGCTCTGTGAGGTATCCCTTGAATGTTCTTGTCTGCTCTGAGAGGGAGTGCTGGTTAGCTCACACCTGTCTGCTCTGTGAGGTATCCTTGAATGTTCTTTGTTGCCATGTTCTCTCGGTTGCCAAAGGTGCCACTTCTGCTGAATCTACTGGTTGTAAGCTTGTTTGTTTTTCTTTTTTAAGTAATTGTGAAGGTGTGAGCAGGCGTGATGAGGACATACATCAGAGACAGTGCTGCAAGCCTGGAGGGTAATGACCAGTTTGGGGGCTATGCCCCAAAGTCCACTACACAAAGGCTCAGTGCCATCTCATGTCAGTTAGTTGGAGGAGTGGGATTCCCCCAGTTTCTGCCATGGTATCCATTTCTGGAACTCCCTTTCTATTCCACCTTCCAACTCAAAATGTAAGCCAAATGGGTGTTGCTGATCCTCTCAGACACATACGTCAGGCCCCATGCTAGTATAGCCTCATTCAAGACCAGCCTTTGTATTCATTTAAACAAGGTTTAGCTTGAATGAAAATGTTAAGGGGGGTACGCAGGGCTAAGCAGAATCTGCATCTCTGTCTTGGGCAGCAACTGAAGAACTGCGGGAGACAATCCTTCTGGACTCAGTGCGGGTGGAGGGAGTGCTTACTGGGGGTTGGCCTTGTGCAGTCTGCACCTGGGGCACTGCTGCGCATGGAAACTGTGGCCCAGAAGAGAAGATGATTGGTTTTCACAAGCTGAAGATGTACCGAAGTATAGAGAGCTGCTGTATCTGCAGGGCCAAGTCCTCCAGCTCCTGGTTCAGACAGTAAGCATTACGAAAAGGACTTCCAGAGCTACTTTGGGTTACATTAGACTCGCTCAGAAGACATCTGCACTGCTTGTGTGCTGTTTGTGAAAAGATGGAAGAAGTTGCCATCAGGATCAAAAAACAAACAACAACAACAACAAAAAACCTGGAACAATGTGGTAGAAGCAAGAGCAGGACCAGCCTAAAGACAACAGTGAAACCAAAGAAAGCGAAAACTCTGTGTGAAGACTGAATAAAAACAGCCAGATCAGTACATTGCAGGAGGGTTCCAGTGCGGCCACTCTGGTGCTCAAGCGCCTCTCCAGCCATCTCCATGCTCCTGGAGCCAGTCAGATGGCGACTGGGGCCCAGAGACGGCTTCCGCCCCACTAGAGCTCCAGCTCTTTCCTCTCTAGATCTTACCTACTAGAAGAGACAGAGAATCTGTTGTGGGATCAGCTATACAGGCGACTTTGAGGAAGTCCTTATCAACACACATCTCAAGCCTTGCTGCTGCAGTAAGAAAGCCATGCCAAGAAGCCTGAGAAGAGAGGCTGGGGCCTCTGTCCATCTCCACTCAGGAGCAGTGACTGAGGTTTGTGTACAAGGGAACAAAGAACGATTTAAACTTTGAAAACACCACAAAACAACAAACTGACCCTCCTATTTTTAACTTGGATAACTGCTAGTCTGTCAAAAGACATTTTCTAGAGTACTTCTTAAGCCCCATCCAACAAACTCTGAAGTCAATCTGTAGCTTACTGCAAAAAAGAGAAGTGTACATAATATTTAATTTGCTGAGCATTTCACAGGAAAGCTGAACGCTGCTGTAAAGTGCTCTTTAAGCCTTTTTAATCCCCTCTAACAATGAAATTAGGGGAATTTCAGGGGACAGAGATGGGGTTTATTACATGACAAACCATATGTAGTTTTTGTTAAGGGGAAGGAAAAGTGCCCCAATATGATTTCTCCCTAAGAAAACCCCGAACTGATAGCTAGTTCTCATCTGTTCAGTAAACAAGACCAAAGGCTGTGAATTGAAGGTCACCACTAGTAACATACGTGGGCTCTGTAACATTTGTATGTGCACCTGAGGGGACATTGTATGGGTTCAGTCTCTGAAACTGGCCACCCTGGCCGTGGCCACCAAGCCCCAGTGTTAGTAAATGGAAATGAAATGTATAATTCATAAGTCCGGGGTGGCGTGCAGTCTGTGGTGGGGAGTGTGTGTGGTAATTATAGAATTGAGAAATGAGGCTGCAGTGTGTAAGAGACCTTTCTAGGGGAGAGGCTATGTGATAGATAGCCAGCATTGTTCTCCTCCTGACCTTTTCCTGAACTTCCCTTTAGAAGAACAGAGGAAATACAGTTCTGCCATTTCCCTTACTGTTTTTGAATAATACCTTAAGATGCCCACCCTTAGCATTTTTTATCTTCCACTGGGACTTTACTTTCTCCCTTGTGCTTTGCTGTTTCCCATAGGAAAATCTAATCACTAATGATTCTGCCTTAGTGTTAATGTAGTATAGAGGCTGCTCAAATATTTGTCTACACTGAACACTATGCTTATGGGGAAAGGAAAACTCTCTTCCAGTAGCATCCACTCCCTCTGTCCCATATTCCTTGCCAAGCAGAACAATCGGGGAATGGCCTACAGTGATGATGCCAAACCCAGGAGGAAGGATGGCAGACCCAAACCTGGAACTGAACAACAGAATCTTTCCAAGCAGATATGAAGGTGTGAGCAGGAGTGATGAGGACATACATCAGAGACAGTGCTGCAAGCCTGGAGGGTAATGACCACTTTGGGGGCTGTGCCCCAAAGTCCAGCATACAAAGGCTCAGTGCCTTCAATGCCCAGCGCTTTATACTCACAGGAAATCTGTGGATCTGGTCAAGTAAGCCCAGAAGAGGGAAAAATGGAAGAGTCCTCCTCAGCATTCATTTTCTTTATTAGCATATACTAGGTATACAAAATAACAGTTTTCATTATGATATTTCTCTTTGGGGGAGGAGAGAATGTGTAGGTGAAGACAAGTTCTCACTGTGTAGTTTAGGCTGACCTGGAATAAATATATATATGATCCTCCTACCTCTGCCTTTGCCTCTGCCTTAGGGCTGGGATTACAGGTGTACCAACATGCCCCACTCCACTAAGACTTTTTCATAGGTGTATATAATATATTTTGATCATATTCACACACACACACACACACACACACACACCTGATTGCTTTTTCCTGTCCTTCCCTGCTCTAGCTGGTCCCTTTAACTTGCAAAATTAGTGTGTTTAACAGGCATGAGGAACTTGGAACTACCCTCTATAGGAAAAGAAACTAAAGGCTCCAAAGTTCACTACAAAAAGCTTTTCCACCTATGATAGGAATGGACATAGGAACAAAAAATTCTGCAAGGCCTGCAATAGGTTCCCACTACCTGAAATGAAAGTCTTTTATCTTTAAAAATGAGGGGTATTTAAGACCCCATTTTCCTCAGTACTCTCCCCATCTAGAGCCCAGCTCCTCTTTTCCCCTAAGAAAGGGCTTGTTAACTTGTCTTACAACTAAATTTGCATGTGTTCTAGCCTTTGCTTCATGGCTTTGTAAAAATTGTAAGATGGCTACAGACATGGTGGGGAGGACATTAGACCCACACACATTTGATCAAACTGTAAATAAACCCATTTTCTGTTTCCTCATTTCTTCAGAGTACAGGGAAACCAAGGTACCTGGTTAATGGATCTCAGTGCCTCATGACAGCATTTGTCCTGAATTGGGTTTCTCTTGCTTGGCATGATGCTGACCAGTTCCATCCATTTTCCTACAATGATGTAATTTCATTCTTTATGACTAAGTAAATATCCATTATGTATATACACAGGGCTTCTTTGTGCATGCGTTTGTTGAGAGCACTTAGGTTAGTCAACCAGGAAGATTTCTGCAGGATTTTTATCCAAGCCAGAATTTCTAACAAGGCAAGCTTTTACTTACCTTCAGAATTGACTCTCAGTTGAATCTTTGGAGTATTTAAGGGGTTTTGTTGTTGTTTTTCTTTCTTTTTGAAGTCAGTTGTTGGGGCTAAATGAAAAGGAGCTAGACAGTCCTAGATTAAGCCTTTCCAAGCAGAGCCTGAGTTTGGTTTAGCCCCATTTGTTAGTTGGTGTTAAGCACCTTTTGTGCACAGTGCTGTAGCCAGCAGAACGTCACCAGCACTTCCTAAGAAATCAGTGTAGATTCCGTCTCCCTAAGGAGTTTCTGTTCTTGTGGGAGTCCAAGACAGGCCTGAATACATGTATGCAGACATTTCCTCCTATTCTCAGGAGATTTGTGTGACAGGCCACCACTTGCTGGTGCAGATCCTATTGTAAACTCTTATTCTTTTTTTTTTAAATTTATTTATTTTTATATCAATCACAGGTTAGGTATTTTGCATCCCAGGCGTAGCCCCCTCCCTCATCTCCTCCCCGCCCCCTCCAAGTCCACCAACAGGAGAGGACCTCCTCCCCTTCCATCCAACCCCAGCTCATCCTGTCTCCTCAGGGCTGGCTGCAATGTCCTCCCCTGGAATCTAGCCAGTCTGTCACTCCCTGGCTTGTGTGGAGGAGGGTCAAAGAGTCAGCCATCAAGTTCATGACTGAAACAGTCCCTGTTTCCCTCACTAGGGTCTTCGGTCCCACACCGAGCTATCATGGGCCCCATCTGAGCGGGGGTTCCAGGCCACAT
>CM053763.1:7008147-7058192 GCA_028658305.1 Pachyuromys duprasi
ATTGATCATACCAACCTGGGTCCTCCTTCCTGTATATCTTCCCTAGGTGTGTAGACTTCAGCTTGACCTTCCTATCCTATAGGTCTATATAAGTGGTAAACTCTTATTCTTTGGTAGCAGGGAAACTGAGCTCTTCATACTAGGATTTTGGCCATTTGTTCAAATATCTATCTATTTGGGAAAATAGATGAATTTTAAACTCCCATGTAGTCTCCTCTCTCCCTCTCTCCACTATTGTGTCTTCATCTGTAGATGTGTGTCTGTGCTGTACACACACATGTTCATGCATGTTCTTTTTCCCTACTACCCCATCACTTTATACATATGTTTTTAAACGTACATAGTCCCTATGTCAGACTTTTGCTAAAAGCAGGGGGATTCGTTTGCTTGTTCTTCTGCAGTTGTCCCCATTGAATGCCTGTCATCAAGTAAGAGCTCACAGAGTTTGCTCCCTTCTTCACCCTCTTTCCTTAAAAATCACCGGAAGTTTCTGTTTTCTCTCCTTCCTCACATAGCTACTTTAGTGTGAGAGAGTATTTACTACACTTTTATGGTAAGAGAAAGGTGTTGAACTGAATCATCACCATCACCACCATCATGTGAAGAAAGTCAAGTGGTTCTGTTCACACCTCCCACTTCCTCCTTATAAGGCTCTACCGGATACTACAAAGTGCACTGGCCTTGGGTTGTGGAGCCATGGCCCCAAGATGCTTCCAGTGTAGATGCAAAGCTGACTAGACATAACCTATCGGTGAAAGTGGGATACAATTCTAATATAAGTAGGAATACAGAAGACAGCCCTTCCCCATGGTAAGGGAAGAGTTCTGGAGGAAACAAGGTCTAAGCAGAAAGCTTTGTAGACCCAACCAAAAGAACGTTTTCCAAACACAAAACTGCTGGAGGTGATGGAGGCAATGACAGGGAATGGGAAAGTTTTGTGGAGAGTACTGCCTTGCAGCCCTCCATGTTATCTTGATGGACAAACTCCTCTTTCCCTCCTCTCCTTTTCTTACCCCCAGCTGTAGCAGCTCCTTAGTTCCAGTGCCTACCAGTTAGCTTACTCTGCTAGAGCAGTGTTTGGCATTCACGAGAACAAAATGAACACTCTAGTCTCTTGCTGAATGTTGCTCTAGTCCAAAGGCCTGCAGTTCCAGCTCTTGGATTACAAAAGAGGCCATTGTTAAAACAAAACCAGCAGTCTATAGGAAGATGGGGCAATTGCATTACTACCTGAAGGGATGGTTCAGCATCTTGCACCAACAGAAAGATCTTCTTGTTCTGCTTAGTTTGTTGTGGGTTTCCCAGGATTCAGTGACTGTCACCAGGGGATAGCATTGCCATTGACCCTGTATGAATTAATGGTTCAGATGATATTCAGACACCTACCTACTACACTTCTGCACCCTCTAGTGGCAGATTTAAAGAGACAGCTGACTGTTTCTTGAGGAAACAAGAAATCAAATTTAGGTTTAGTTTTGTTTCTTCCCTCAGCACTTGAGTATTGAAAGTTATCCCTTAAATAAGCTGCCCTTGGCTAGAGTTTATACCCACCTTATCCAGCAGAAACCACCCCCCCACACACCCCCGTTCCTTGTCTCTACTGAGGCAACCAGCCAACAGCTATGGGAGCTCTTCCCCTGTCTTGGCTGGGCAAATCCCAGGGGGCCATACTGTGAGACAGTTAGCCATAGTTAAGCCTGTTCTATGGATATTTGCTACTATAGACTTGAAGAACATACACTTGAGAGTCCCCTTTGCAGGTTTGGTTTTCTGGCAAAGCCAGGATCAGGATCACGTGAACTTTCCCTAGAGAGTTGGCTTTATCCCCATGGCTCATCTAGGCCCAGGAATGTCTGCTTACTTGGAGATAGCCACATCCTACACTTACTGGGTCAGTATACGCCATCAGCTAGCTCCAAGTTTCTGCTGAGAACTTGCTCTGCAGGCTGTTAGCAGGCTTTGGCCCGTGGTTCTTGGTAATTCTCTACCCGATATACAGTGAACAGAAGGAAACCTCTGATGCTTTCCCTGCCACTGCAGTGGGAATTAACCCTCTAGCATGTTTGCCATCATGCTCAGTGGGGTCTTTTTCTAGCTCAGGTTTTGCTTCTGTTCTCTGAATTGGTCTGGTTTCAGTCGGTGACACCAAAGGTACCTCCATTTCCAAGAAAAAAAATGTCTATTGTCAGGGCCCTCTTTTTTGTCCCTAATCAGTAGCAATAAATAGTGGCTTGCCATTTAACCCTACAAGCCACATGACCAGATGAGGGTGGAAGGAAATGAGCCATGTCTATGGTGTACTCACTGGTCTATGAGTTGGAGGCGCAAGGGGCACTATGGGAAGAAAAGCACTGACACTCTTCTGCTTGTGTTTATTTACCCAACAGTTACTGAGTGCTCAAAGTGAACCAATCAAAGCCAAGTGTGAAAGCAGTGAGAAAGCTGACATTTAAATCCATAAAGTGCCACATAGGTAACACCACAGTATGCTTTTTATCTGGAGAGAGAGTGAGCCTTGAATACTAGGTTCACATGGAAGAAGCTAGCCCTTCTATGGCATGACATTCCATTTTCACTCTGTTGGTAGCTTTGATAATGTGTCACCAGCCCAAAAATGGGGAAGATGCTGTGTGTGTAGTTGATTCTTGGGAATTGAGATTCCAAATTCCCTCCCAGGACAGAGGAAAGAGAGTTGCCCTCAGAAAGCCATGACAGGTGACAGCAGGTGATAGAGATGTTTGAGTTGGCCTTTCCCAGAATCAGCAGGTTTCCCCTTTGAAGCCATGACTGCACAATTTTAGCCCTCAGCTTCAGTCAGCAGACTTAACAAAGCAGAAGAAAAACAGAAGGAGATGTGAAAAGGATGTCACTGAATGTCTATGGCTTCACCTGCTTGCTCTGTTCTTTCCAGTTCCTTCATACCCACCTTGTCTGGAGTTCCATGAGGTGGAAGGCAGCTGAGCCTGGGAAATCCACTTTATCAGTGTGATCCCCAGCCCCCATCTCTTTGTGCCTGTGGCATAAAGGCACAGGTTTCAAATCTCTTTTGAGAAGAAAGGATAGTGTGTGGAAGGCAAGAGGGGTTTTGACATTCTGGGATGCTCTTTGCTTTCTAATCATTTTTGTTGTCTCTCTCTCTCTCTCTCTCTCTCTCTCTCTCTCTCTCTCTCTCTCTCTCTCTCTGTGTGTGTGTGTGTGTGTGTGTATTTGTGTGTGTGTGTATACAATTGTGTGCAGGGTATATGTGTAGGCATACAAGGGGATGAACATGCCCACATTCATTCATTCTTTCTCTCTTTTTTTTCTCTCTCTCCTCCCTGTTCATGTGGAGGCCAGAAATCAACTTCAGATGTCATTCCTACCTTGTTTTTTGAGACAGGGTCTCTTGCTGCCCTTGAACTCCCTGGTTAATTAGAAAACAGGGATTCTCCTCTCTCCAGCCACCAGCACTGAGATTACAAACACTTCTAGGTTTTTATAGGGGTTGGAGGGATCAAACTCAGGTCTTCTTGCTTATCTAGCAAGCCCTTCATGCCCTGAGCCATCTTCCCAGCCCTTGTATACTTCTTTGTGTCTATCTTTCTCAACAAAAATGAAATAAGATTTTCTTTACCTGTTAAAAGCACGTGAAATTTTTTAAGTGTAAAACAAATCACCAAGTGGATACCAACAGACCTCATAATTCAATTCCCTAAGCTGACTAGTAATTGTCTACTAACATGTGTTGAGCATATATTTGGCAAAAGGTACCAATATAAAGCCTATCCTAGTGGCCCTGTAGTCCTAGACAGGCTCTCTCCTGCAAGCTTTGATTTCCTGGTAACACACCATCAATGAGACTGAAAGATTTAAGCTACCCGGGCTGGAAACAGGCAATGAGAGTACAGCACAGCCAGGAAGGTAAGGGTTCTAGGAATCTCAGGGCTACTGAGTGTTTTTGAGATAAACCACTGGGGCCCTTCCTAGAAAGGATCCAAGCTGTTTCTTTCTAGGAACATTTCACAGTAAGATACACTTATAGTGGGGAGTTTGTTTTTATTTTTACATCTTTCACTTTTTTTTTCAGGACAGGGTCTCTCTCTGTATCCTTGGCTGTCCTTGACTCCATTTCTAGACCAGGCTGGCCTCAAACTCACAGAGATCTGCCTGCCTCTGACTCCCGAGTGCTGGGATTACAGGAGTGCACTACTGCGCCCGGCTCTCTTTCATGTCTTTATTGGTTTTTCAGATGTAATCAAGCCAAATTAATGTTTGTTAGGTGAATATGTATCTCTGGCTATGTATTCTTTTGTTGTGTTAGGGTTTTTTGTTTGTTTGGTTTGGTTTGGTTTGGGTTTTTGGTTTTGTTTTGAGGAGGAGTATTTCAAGACAAGCTTTCTCAGTGTAGCCCAGGCTGTCCTAGAACTAGCTCTGTATATCAGGTTAGGCTTGAACTAAAAGGACCACCTGCCTTTTCCTCCCAAGTGCTGACATTAAAGCAATGTGCCACCACCATCCGGCTATATTCTTTGTTTTGCCTACCCTAGCACATAACAACAAACTGGAAGGCTAATGTCAGAATGTACCTTAGACAATTAAGAGCTGGCTTCAGTCCACCAATACTATTAGAGGCCTTTGTATTATATTCTGTTTATGTTCTAGAGCCATATGTAAGCAACAGAACTAGAGTTTGATTTTAATGGTGTCCTTGGCAAAGGTGTAGTAGCCCTAGGAATCAAGGATTAGCATGGAAAATGCATGTGTATTAGTGCACACATGGGGAAATCTCATTCAGAGCTCAGATGCTCACTGCCAGTACAAATAAAAACAACTATCCATCTGGTCCTAATATTGTGCTAGAAATGGCCAGTGGTATCAAGAAAGCCACCTTCCTTTGGGAAACTGCCCAAGTGTGGCATGAGACTGATGTCAACATGTAGGCCAAACTGTGAGCATGTCACCTTCCCATATGGACACAAGAGTGTGGTTCAATGCCTTGAGCATTTCTATTAGTGATAGGCAAAGACAGTCATCAGTGATGGGCTTGAAGGTCTTAATCCTTGTATGTACAGTTTTGTGAGCATTCAGTAGGGCCTTCCAGATCAAACTTGGAGAATACCTCTGCTATGTGTTTTCTGTGTCTGTTGTATCAAGCTATGACCTCTGAAGACCAAGTGAGTTTTCCCCAGCTTTTATTCTGGACTCAAAGCCCACTCTCTGCTGTGACATCTCTTCAGCTCATTATAGTTAGGAAGTGTGGCCAAAAAAATCTCAAGGTCTCCAGAAATTGAGCTGGGTCCAGGCATGGCTCCTTATAAGCTCTCCCAACAGGGAGCTCCAGGTGAATTTCTCCCAGTGTTTGAGTTGCAGGACCTCACCCATGGGTCTTTTTCCCCCTTCTGCTCATTCCCTAACCCCCCAATCAAAGACAAATCAGTTCTTCCCCTACCTAGTTTGCTAAAGAAGCTATATCTTTTTCAAAACCAAATCCTTGGCTGACCTGGGACTAGCCAGGCCTGCTTCACTGTTTAAATCTTCAGTTGTGCTGCCTCATGTTTCTCTGGAGACAGTCTACACTCATTTCTATGATGGCAGCCTTGCCTGTGATCCAAGAATATTCTCTTTCTGGGTGGTACCCTAAGGTGTCCTCTGGCCCTTACCCTCTAGGCTGTTTCTACTGATCTCTCATGTTTCTGGCTCTAGTTCTTCTCAAATTGCCTTCTCCTCTTTACCCTTCAGATTACTGCTGCTATTTCTTGAGCCCTATGTTGCTTTGATGTAGTCCCATGGTCTCCACTCCAGGTCACCAGTCTCAGCACTGGCTCAGAACTCATGACAGCATTGCCAAGTCTCCTTAGTTTTGCAATAGAAACATAAGATTTAACAACCCATCTGAAATACAATTTTACATTTTGATTGCTTCTGCCCCAGCCATATCGAGGTTACTTTCAATCTGCATATATTTGTGGGAACAGACTTCTTCACTGCAGTTCAATTTGAGTACACCTTATAATATCAGTGATTATAAAATACCAAGGACTAATAGAGTTTCTTGCTTCCAAGGAGTTCAAACTGCTTTATAATTCTACTGGCCATAATTTATCTTCATAAGCTACTATACAGACAAGAGAAAAAGTGAGATTAATAATCACATTTTATAGAGAGTGAAATAAAACTTGGAGAAATTGAGTAGCATCTTCCCAGAAATGTTCAGCTCTCCCTCGGGCTCTCTGAATTAGCTGCAGAATGATCACCTATATCAGGATTGCATGTGAACTTTGTCCTTACTTTTTTTTACAGACTGTGAACAAGAGTAAGACCTTGACTCTGGGCCGAAAGTTAGCCGGGAATACTGAGTGAGCAGAGTGTGCGCCTGGCTCCTGTATCACAGACCTCTGATGCATTAACTGTTGTGAGCACCCAAGGGATCAGTTCTCCTTACCTAGGTCCTCAGACCTCTTCCCTGGGCTTTGTTCCCAGGGTATCACCTGCTGTCATAACTACCATTTTGGTAGGATGACCACCCACAGGGCAGGGCAGGTGCTGCCTTTCAGCCCTTACCTTGTAGTTTCCTGCTTGCTGCTGCCTTCTGTGTTGGACCAAATAAATGGAAGACTGGGGTTACAGGTAGGAAGGTCTGATTCTAAAGTGAGGTGAGAGGTCTGTAGCGATAGTTCTGATGTGTAAGAAGAAAAGGCATCTTTGAAATGAGGAAAAGGTGCAAGAGAAGTAACAGTGTTAAGCATGTTCTAGCATGAGCAAGGCCCTGGGTTGGATTCAGAACACCAAAAAAGAAAACCAGAAAAAGGGTGATCTTTTCATTTAATTGTTGTCATACAGATTAAGTCAGATAATAGGTAAGTTATTTAGTGTTGTTGATTGCAATGCTGTACCCTAGACCTCCATCTGAGGTGCTTCCTACCGTACTCTATTTAATTTTCTTTCTGGCACCTCATTCTGGAATGAGGTATATAGCTAGTGCCTAAAAGCACTAGGATTGGACCCATGGGCACTGGGCTCCTAGCTGTAGTCTTCACACCTTTCTTGGAGGCCAGCCTCTGCAGGGCCACATGGTCTAGACTGATCTAGGAATAACTTACTTCTCATGTGTACTGTCAAGAGAGCAGTGGCGCTAAATATCAAAGCTTCAGTAATTGTTGTGTTTAAAGTGACAGCTTTTTGTTTGTTTGTTTTAACCTCATAGGAAAATGGAATGGTTGCTGTCCTGAGAGGGTCATGTTGGAAAGGAACAGTCATTCTCTTTCTTAGGTGCAATTTCGTCTGACACTTCCTGTATGTGTTTAAAGTATTTCTGATGTCCCAAAATAGCAAGCGAGATTCTTTAAAATGGTTACAAGGGGTGGCACCATGGCAGTGAAAATGTAGAGCAGCCATGTCAGATAAGTGGTCCACAGAACAGAGATGCATGTGCCCAGGGTCCTTCCTACACTGGCACCAATCTAAGGACAGAAACAACCTCAGTGGACTGTGACCTCCAACCTCCCAAACCTGGAAAAGCCAGAAAAGTATGTGTCTTTTCATAGTATTTGCCAAGGTGGTGTTGCCAGCCTCAAGGGTAACTGCTGGGGAGCTGTGGTTGGCACAGTCGTTCCTTGTAGAAATGTGTATTAAGTACCTTCCACACCCCAGGCACTGGCGATGCAGCAGTGACGAGGGGTGGGGGGCACGGAATGCTCACAGCCGTGGCCTGGAGGCCCCTGCCTTGCCATGCATAGAGACTCAGCTCAGCCCTGTCCTGGGAAAGCCCCCTCTCCCAGTTTGCCTTTCTTCATGTAATATCTACACATTTCATGCGGTGTACCTGTGCTGTCTACATGAAGCTGCCTCTGACCAGACAGTGACCTCCAAAGGAGCCACAGGGCTTGGCTTATTGTTTGCTCTTCAGCCCCAGCACAGTGCCTGGCACACAGCAACACTGAATCATAGTGGCTCATGGCTGAATATTTGAATAAGGGAGTGAGTGTAGCTGCAGCCAAAGCCCAGCATGGAATGACCTAGTCAGAGCAGGCTTCACAGAAGAGTGCATACTTGGGCAGCCATTGAACATGTGTCAGGGAAGCTGAACAGGAAAACAAATGGACTTTAGAATTGACTTTTGAACCTCCATGAACTCAGAGCCTCGTGGTTTAGCAGCCCAGGAACAAGTTGTCTACAGAATCCTAGCAGAGTGGCCCCTAGTCCCAAGGATTGCTGGCATCCAAAGAGAGAAGTGGCCTTTTTATTTTCAAATAAATGTTATTTTTTATTATTAGTGTTGTGCATGTACATATACACACCATACGATGCACATGGAGGCCAGAGGACAACTTTGTGTCAATTCTTTCCTTCCATCTTTATAGATTCTAGGAATCAAATTCAGGTTGCTATAAGCTTACATGGAAAATACCTTTACCTGCTGAGGTATCTCACTGGCCTGAGAAGTATCTTTCTTTCTTTCTGGAGGCCTCAAACAGCTTTTGAAAGGGCAGCTCTGGTGTATCTAGCTTGGCATCTGAGATAAATGAGACACAGACCTGTCCTTACAGATTTAAAAGGAGACAGATAGGTAAATGTGTTGATGGATCAAAAATGGCAGCATTGTATTCTTTTATTGGAACCTAGAATTCAGCCAGGCATGTGGTGCACCCTTTTAATCCTAGCATTTAAGAGGTAGAAGCAGGCAGATCTCTGTGAGTTCAGTGCCAGCCTGATCTGCATGGTGAGTTTCAGGCCAGCCAGAGCTGAGCAAGCCAATGAGTCATAGCCTCTCCCTGCCACAAAAACAAAACAAAATTAAAAAAGAAAAAAACCTTTTAGCGTCTTGTTGGGAATGTAAGAAACTATTTTCTCTTTCTTAGGTGTAAATGTATGTTTAAAGGATTTGTGGTGTCCTAAATAATCACAGAGAGATTTCTTTAGGGTGGTTCTTTGGGGGCAGCAGGTGATCAGCTGATGTCTCTTAGACCAGCCATTCATGTTTACATCTTGATTTACTAGTATAGATAACAGATACAAAGTGAGCACCATATGTTTGAGTAAGGAAGATTGGAAGAGGTTGGGAGGAAAAAAGATAGATCAAAACTCAGTTTTATATGTGTAGAGAAAGGAACTTATCCTTTGAAATGTGAGAGAAAAGGCTGAAACCAAAAGCAAGAGACCAGTTAGTGACTGCAGTAGAAGCATGGGTTGAGAGATGCTTTATTTCGCTAATAGCAATGGGGGCTGAGTAGGGTGCAGCTTCATGGTATATTCTAGTGATCTACTCTATAGGTCGGTGATCATCTCCAACACACACCCCACACACTCCCCCATAAAAGGGGCTTGGACCAAATCTCTGAAATCCTAGCCCTACAAGATCTTGGTACCCCTTTCACTTTTCCACACTCACCTTTCTTGCTATAATTCTTTGGTGAGCCATCTGCAAATAGACACACAGGCTCTCGTCCTGTCCCCCTTGCTCAGGTGCCTATGCTGCAGAGCATGGGCAGGTATGCACATGCTCCTTTGGGCCTCAGTGCCTGTTCATCTCTGCTGAGTCTTTCTGCTCCGGTGCCCAGACTTAGTTTCTTGTGAAGACTTACCTCTTCACTTCCCTTGTTTGCACTGCCTCAGAGCTTCCACCCTAACTCATGTTTTCATACTTTCTTATATTTAATCAAGGTCTATTCAATCAACAAGTATGTACCGACTGAGTGACAACTAAATGCCAGCACTGTGGCATTGGTAGAGGAAGAGAGACAGTAAGGATGTTATTGGGGAAAGTGCTGTAAAGTGACATTTATAGTACTAGAGATGGAGACTAACTGGTGTCAGGGGAGGTCCGTCTGTGGTGGTGACAATTAGGCAGAGATGTGAAGGATGGGAGGCAGCTGTTTGAGAGCCACGGAGCAAGCACAGAGGCAGAAGCAACTACATTACCTGAAGGCTGCAGGCCCAGAAGGTGCTTACAGTGTTCTGGAAGTTGAAAAGAAACTGCGAGCGTCAGAGCCTCTTGCGTTAGGAGAGGTACCTGAAGTGGTAGTGGGAGAACAACCTGGCCCTTAGATGGGGGAGAGGGAGCCCTGGGCCATGGGAGAGACTCATATGTGCTGAGTGCAGCAAGGGCCACTAAGGGCTTGAGACACATTCCTATTGGGGAAGAGAGCACAGACAGGGAGCTCCAAGTGAGGCAGCAGCCAGCTCCAGGGCTGTGCTAGGGCAGAGGGAGGCTGGGGACTGATCTGAAGTAGACTGTGGATCTGGGCACATGGATGGACTGGGTAGTGGAGGTAATAAAGGGAAAGAAGAATCAGAGATCAGTCCTGGATCACCTGCAAAGCAGCTGGGTGGGAGTGCTGGACTCATCTAGGATGAAGAAAACAAGAAAGACGGAGAAGAATTCCCTTTTAACCTGTGAACTTTGACATGACTACAGGACATAGCATCCAAGGCTCCAGGCTGTCAGACGTGATCCTGGAGCTGAAAAGACAGTTTCAAGATAAGACTGAGATTTAGATGTAGAATCTAAACCTTTGAGGTTTGGTATTATTACTATGTCTGTTTCCTAGAGCAGCAAATAAGGCCCACAAAATGCTCGGCTTGAAACAGCAGCTACTCTGCTGCTGTCCAGGAGGCCAGATAACCAAGCTGTGATGTTAGCTGGGCCTTGAAGATGGAGGAGAGGATCTTCCCTGTCTTCTCTAGCTTTTTGTGGTTGTAGGTGCTTCTTGGCTTGCAGCACATAAATGCAGGCTCCACTTCTGTCATTGTGCGGCTATCTTGTCAGTGTCTGTGCCCAAATCTCCCAGTCCTAATAAGGACGTCTGTCATATTGTATTAGGACCCACCCTCTATGATACAGCTTCATCTTAGCTGATCAAGCCTAAAACAACCCCATTTCTAAATAACTAAGACTTCCACATACCTGTTTTGTAATACTAAAGATTGAGCCAAGGATCTGTGCATGCTAGGCAAGTACCCTACCTCTGAGCTATATCCCCAATCCAGCATATTATTCAGGGCAAACAAAAACCATGGTGATCACTTAGGGAAAGAAATGAAAGGAAAGGTCAGAGGCATGGAGCAGTTGGATGAAGAAGAAGGATCTCTAGCAAAGGGTATGGACAGGCAAGCAATTTGGATATGGGAAAGTGGCACCTCGAAAGCCAGAAATAGCTATTGCAGTACCGTTACATAAAAGAAAGGCAGCTCTCAAGACATGGAGCGGAGATGCTGCCCAATGGATATGACAATACAAAGGCCATGCTTTTCTAGTATGGCATATGAGTGTAGGGACCTCTGAAACCCACTAGAAAAAGTTAAGAAGCTGGTATGCAGTGAAGAGGCAGGAACTTTAGGAGGCCATTGCTATGAGAAATGGGGTGTGGAGGAAGAAGATACTTTTGGAAACACTGAGAGTAAGGATTAAGAAAAGGTGTGTGTTTGAGGTTTGCTTACATTTGTTAGCTTTGTCCTGCATTCTGTTTGGTTTTCCAAAGTGGGGGCTGCTGAGGTATGGTGCTACATGCTTTTTCAAATCTGAGTTTATATCATGCATGTTTTGTGCTTTTTTTGTCCCTTGATTTATCCCTTGCCTTCCTACCTTGTAAGGTCCTTCTACTTTTTCTATTTCTTCTGTCCTCCATCCATCTAGCCCAGTGCTTAAGTGTGTAATCTTTTTGCTCAGAGCAAGAAAAATATTTTGCTGTATGTACATACCATAATACTATGTAAGGCTGCAGTTTCTTTTTCCTGGTAGACTGAGAAAGAGCAACATTCACAGACCCTCTTCATATAGGTAGTTGTAGAAATCTGTGTCTGGTATTTCTTTCCAGAAAACATCACCAAAGTGTCTGCATGGCATTCTCAGATGTTTATATCATTCATGGCGTTAGGGAACAGAGACCTGATTGAGAAGTGTCCAGAGGTTGGAGCTGCCTGCATGGAGGTCACAAGAACCAGTTGATTATCTTGTCAGGAATGGCCCACAGTCAAATGCAAGGAACTAGACAAACCTGTTCCTAACACAGGGACTGGAGACTGGAATGTGATGCATCCAAACATCTGGACCTTAGCTGGCAGGCTGGTGAGGAAAGCCTGAGCAAAAACTCTTAGAAACAGACCTGAGCTCTCCTGTGTGCAGAAGTGGGAAACACATCTGACTCCAGAATGGAGAGGCAGGAAGAAAAGCAGCTTGTAACACTCATTTTTTTCTCTCTAATATTCTTTTCAGGCATTGCCTTTCTAAGGGATGTAGCTTTTGTTTTGTTTCTTTAAATAAACAGACTCCGTATCCAAAGGTCCTGCAGGGGCGGCCTGGCAGCCATCTCATTGGTTACACACCATGGGAAACCAATCTGGGAATCCTGGACTAGGGGCCCCAGGATGCAGGCATTGGGAATGAGGCTCATGAAGTAAGAGTGAGGCCAGCATGTGTCGTGGAATAGTCACAGGCATCCCCAGTCAACTTGACACAAGGTAGAGTCATCAGAGAGGAAGGAGCCTCATTTGAAGAAATGCCCCCATGAGATCCAGCTGTAAGGCATTTGCTCAATTAGTGATCTGTGGGGGAGGCCCCAGCCCATTGTGGCTATGCCATCCCTGGGCTGGTGGTCCTGAGTTCTGTAAGAAAGCAGGCTGAGCAAGCCAGTGAGCAGCACCCTCTATGGCCTCTGCATCAGCTCCTGCCTCCAGGTTCTAGTCCTGCTTGAGTTCCTGCCCTGACTTCCTCCAATGATGGACTATGTCTGGAAGTGTAAGCTAAATAATAAACCCTTTCCTACCCAACTTGCAGCAATAGAAACCCTAACTAAGACAGCAGCTTATGGATGCTAGTGAGCATGAGCAGCCTCAGCAGCCCCCACACAGGTAGCAACTGCACTAAAGGAGACAAAGGCTGCAGGGAGGGTGGTGGGGACAGGACTGCCAGCGGCTTCTAGCAGTGAAGAGCCGCAGACAAGGGGTGTTCTCTGTGCCCTAGCAGTGAAGAGCCGCAGACAAGGGGTGTTCTCTGTGCCCTAGCAGCGGCTTTTCTCTGAGCTAGTCAGCTCTTTCCACCCTTTTCAAACTCCTAAGACAATTTACCTAGAAATGGTTTCTTTGGCTCCTGTTTGGAGGTCTCAGTATAGGATTGACTGAAGCAGCACAAATGTAGGAGTACACAGCAAAGCAAGCCTGGCATACCACATGGGAAAAAGAGTCAGGGTTAAGTGACCGACAGGGTCTTACAAGGGCACATTACCAGTGAGCTAACAACTTCCCACTCTGTCCAGCTGGTAAAAGTTCCACCTCCTTCCAATTGTGCCACCGTGGAGACCAAACCCATACACAGGCCTGTGGGAGGCGTTCAACATCCAAACTATAGCATTGTCCCTTGCTTCCCAGACAAACTGTGGAGACACCACAGAAGCACACATACACCTGAAAAATCAAAACTTTGCAGAAAAACATTGGGGTTTTGTTTTTTCAATACAATTTTGTAGGAGAGCTAGCTCAGTTGGCAACCTGAGTTTGATCTCCAGGACCCTCATAATCAAAGCCAGGAATGATGCATTTCACTGTCAGCACAGTGCCTTGAGCACATTTCAAGACAGATCAACTGTAGGCACACCTCAAACATTGAGCCTGACTTACACCAAAACATAGTACTACCTAGTCAGGACAGAGACTTAAAATAGAAGGTATAGGGGCTGGAGAGATGGCTCATTGCACTTACAGTGGGTGTAAGTTTGGTTCCCAGAATCCATAGAGTAGCTCACAACTGCCTCTAACTCTAGCTCCAAAGAACCCAGTGTCTTCTTGCCCCACATTTGTAACATACCTTCACACCGATCCACACACATGCACGTGACCGATCCACACACATGCACGTGAATAAAGCTTAAAAGAAAGTATATTTCATGATCTGACTTTGGTTACCAAATGCATGTATACTTTTCTCTTTAAAATTCCTTTGAGGGCTGGAGAGATGGCTCAGAGGTTAAGAGCATTGAATGTTCTTCCAAAGGTCCTGAGTTCAATTCCCAGCAACCATGTGGTGGCTCACAGCCATCTATAGTGAGATCTGGTGCCCTCTTCTGGCAGGCAAACACACATGCAGGCAGAATACTGTATAAAAACAAAACAAAACAAACAAAAAACCCCATAAAATTCCTTCAAAATTTCTATGTGACCTTGTCTGTCACTTGCGGAGACATTAGTTCCTACACCCAAGAGTGGACTGTTTATAATGGAATTCTGGTTGACTCTCAAGATGATCTATTCATAAATGGGGGTCTATTGTTGTAACATTGAAGAACTTTTATGGAGATTAACCTTTTAGAAAGTGATGAGGAAAGTAATAACAGTGTTTCCTTGAGGAATTGTGATACAAATGCAGAAGACAAAGGTCATTATGATGAGTGAATATTAGACTTAATTGCCTTATTTTAAGTAAGAGCAGCTATTTTTATATATTCCTGAAAGTAGACTGTTTCAGAATTCCTTCCTCAAAATCAGGCTTTCTGGGTTCTGGAAAGATAGCTCAATTGTTAAGAGCACTGTCTGTTTTTCCAAAGGACCTGGGTTCACTTCTCAGTACCCACATGGCAGCTCACAACTGTCTGTAACACAAACTCTAAGGGATCCAACACCTACACACAAATGCACATAAAATAAAATTAAATAAAATCTAGCAATAAAAAAATCAGGTGTTCTTTATAAAGAATTCCAAACCCCTTCTGCCTATGCTGTGGTTATCAGCTCATGAGCTCATGTGGCCAGAGTGTCATGCAAGATGTCCACAGACATCCTTCACTGTAGGTCTGTTGGCCACCATCTACTCTTACTCTACAAACTAACTACATTCTCTTCTAACTAGATGACAAAGCCAAAGAATGGAGAGGGCACTGCAATGCGGTCATCTCTCAAAGACCACAGACTCCACCCAGGGAGTCATGGTACCCCAGGACAGAGCTAGAGTTCATACAGAAGTAGCTGCTGTGTTTCCAGATCACTGATGGTTCTTTCCGTTCTTCCTCTCCAGGGCCCCTGAGATCATCCTTGGTTTGCCATTCTGTGAGGCAATTGACATGTGGTCCCTTGGTTGTGTCATTGCTGAGCTTTTCTTGGGCTGGCCGTTATACCCAGGAGCTTCTGAGTATGATCAGGTAGGTCTGGGTGACACAGGAATTCACTGTTTGACTTCACTCTCCATCCAGAAAACCCTAGATTACCATTTCACGTAGAACCTGGCCTATGACGTTCTTTTTGTTTGGTTGGGTTTTTTGTTTGTTTGTTTGTTTGTTTTTCGAGACAGGTTTTCTCTGTGTAGCCTTAGCTGTCCTAGATGTACATTGTGGACCAGGCTGGGCTCCAGCTCACAGGGATCCCCTGCCTCTGCCTCCCTGAGTGCTGGGATTTCAGGCTTGCGCCTGGCTCTCTATGATGTTCTTATGGGCTAACTTACTGTCTCCATATTCTGGTTTTCGTATAGCCCCCTCTCTCCTCCCTCCCCCTGTGTGTGTGTGTGTGTTTCTTCTTTCTTTTTACTTCTTTTCCCTCTAGAACTAATAATTCCATTTGTCTCAAAACCGCTAGAGCCATCAATATACCATATGTACAGTGACAGGAAAAGCCCTGACCTCTTTCTCATCTTTTCTTGCAGATTCGGTATATTTCACAAACACAGGGTTTGCCAGCTGAATATTTATTAAGTGCAGGGACAAAGACAACTAGGTTTTTCAACCGTGACACAGACTCGCCGTATCCTTTGTGGAGGCTAAAGGTAGGAAAAACACCCTTCCCTCCCACACTGATTGGCCCAATAATGAAGGAAGGAAAGTAAAAGATGGGCTTTTGATATTTACAAATTGATCACTTTAATTTGGCCAACAAAATTGGGATATACAGCAATAAATGCAAGGTGTGTCTGGATCTGAGTTCTGAAAACACCTATTCCCTTGGCCCGCTGCTGCCTGAGAGGCTGTATTCCATGAGAAGACTGCTGGATTGCTAGAATTTAATCTTACGATCCTTGATGACTTAATTTGTGCTAGGCACATGAAGCAGCCACACTCTGTCCTCAAGGAGCTCACTGTCCATGGGTGATAGGACCAGTATCCTAAGCTCTAGGCTTCCATGTGGAGTATTCTCCTAGGAGGAAAGAATGTGGGAAACGAGGGACCCAAGTGAGCCAAGAAAAAGCCAAGACAGGGGCCAAGGGCAGGGAAGAACATTTGTGCTGGGCCCTGTAGGGTACAGAGAGATTTTCCCAGGCAATGAAAGCAGCCTAAGCAATGCAAATGTCACAGACCCCTGGGAAGAGGGTAGATCTGATTCATCCAGGCTTATGTATACCCTGCTGGATACCATAAACTCTTGGTGATTTTACCTTAATGAAAATATATTTTGCTTTTCCTCTGTGTCTCATAATTAAAATTAACATACTTTTTCTGGGAAGAAGAAAGTAATAAAGACTATGTAATATACTAAAGTAATATACTATGTTCATTTTTTTTTTTGCAGTAGGTTGGGTTTTAGTGCATTTGGTTTGGTTTGGTTTTGACAGGACCTCAAACAAATCCTACAACAGTTTTAAAGATAATATGTTCTTTCAAAACATTGGGATTTGGAAACTAAGAAGACTCTTAGGCTACAAATAGAATACCTGACATTTAGTACTTATTAGAGTGAGTTGTCAAGGTCAGGTACAGTAACAAGTCTTCAGGTAAAAGACGGAGAGCCCAGGTTGGAGTAGGGGATAGCTACTTCTCTGTTTTATCGGGAACTTCATTCTGTGTCTTCAGCTATTCCTAGGGGTTAAGATGCTTCAAGTGTGCTGGCCTTCGTCCAGAATGAATTACCTTAGGTCCATGGATAGTCCACAACCCCATAGCCAGTAGAAAAAGTAGTTTCCCAGCCGATAGCACAGTAAATATCTCTGGAAGAGCAGCCTAGAACATAGGCTCTGGACACAGCTGTCACTGGTCGGCCAGGAGCTTTGGTAGGTCCTCGGGGCTTTGTGTTTTTGTGGTTCCATAGAAGAGGAGAGCAGTCATCCTGATGACCATGGTTATGAAGAACATTTGCCAAGTTAATGTGCCTTGAGACAGCATAGGAGCTGTGGGTATAAGGGATTGCTAAATAACATAAAATTTTAAAGCATGTCCAAAATGGGCTTCCACAGTGGGCTTTTACCTTCAGCTTACGGAAAGCTGCAGAGTGGCAAGGGTAAGGGTCTCATATTCTCATCAGAGTCTTGGTAACTATATCAAAGTGGGCATGAATGGTGTCTGGGGAGGATAGAAGATGAGCTAGTGTGGATAGATAGTGAAAGGAGTTCCTGTGCAGGACAGTTTCAGAAGAACAAATTCTCCTCCTCTACAAGGTGAGAAAAGACCCTGGGGAAACAGGAGTTCAGTGCCTAAGAGGTGCCATCTGACCAACCAGATTTTGCCTTTTCCGATAGACACCAGATGACCATGAAGCAGAGACGGGGATTAAGTCAAAAGAAGCAAGAAAGTACATTTTCAACTGTTTGGATGATATGGCCCAGGTAAGCTCTGCGGATGAGTATTGCAGCACAGGCCCTTTAAAAACAAAAAACAAAAACAAAGCACCTGCGGGTGTTTCTAATCCCACCACTCTAGGAGGCAGGCCAGGTGATTCCCTGTGCGTTTGAGGCTGGTCTAGTCTACATAGTGAGTTTCAGGAGAGCTGGAGCTAAACCCTGTCTTTTAAAACACAGCACATAAACCCACCAGCAGTGAGGTTTATTCAAGGTCAGCACAAACTAGAAGACGCCACTACCCAACTGTTCTCATTGTCTTTACTTTTGAACAATCACGTGCCAGACTTAGTAAGTTGGTCTGAGAAACCAACTCCTTAAAAAATAGCTCCACTGTATTGCGTCTTGTTTGTAAGTAGTGGACAACCTTACTGATGTTTTTTCCTGCTGTGCTAAACAGGTCTGCATCCAGGGCCTTGCATGTGGTAGGCAAGCACTCACTCCTAAGCTGAGATGTCCAGCCCATTGCCATATTGGAGTTGATGCCATAGTTCAGTGTGTCAGTGTCGTAGAGCATGCATAATAAGATAGAGTAAACTGGAAGGCTTGGGACAAATATGTTCTCTCATATTTCTGGAGGCTAAAAGCATGTGGTGTCGGTGTCCTCAGGGCCACAGCCCTTTTGAAGGCCCTAGTGAACACCATCCATATGTTTGGCTTCTCATGGCTCCAGGCAGCCTCAGAATTTTTTGCTTTCAGTTGCATCATCTAATCCCGGCTTTACCTTCCACATGACTATTATCCCTTTGTCATCTGTGGTCTCACTGTTAGATCTCTTCTTTTATAAAAGCACTGGTTATTGGATTTAGGACCATCCTAATCCAATATCGCCTCATCTTAACTTGATTATGTCTTCAAAAACCCTATTTCCAAACAAGGTCACATTCATAGCTTCCACAGATTAGGGCTTGAATTTAGCTTTTAGGGGAGCCCAATTCAAACCACTAAGTCACTGTCAGCTCACTAGCAGAAACTACAGACTTTCCCTTACCTTGTATCAAAGATAATTCTAGATCTTCAAGTATTTTTAGTTAAAGACTAGTCCAAACTCAGAGCAACTCAGAATGAGTTTTCCTTTAAAATGCTGAGAGAAAAAAAAAATGCTATAGCTCAATAAACACTTAGCAACCTCTTAGCAAAGATGAGTGAAACTAGAACTCCTGATTGTGAGTAAAGTACACTTGTCAGTTGATTAGTAGCTTAAATGGTCTGTGAAAACTGAAATTGCTTTCCAGAGCCCCTCTTAGGAAAAATAGAAAGCACCAAAAAGCAACCCTTTTAAAGGCAATGCTAGCAGAGACCTGCCACTGGGAGAGAAGGACTATGTTCAGGTACACTGCTGTCCTTGGCCAGAGGCAACTGCATGGAACACAGGGACCGAAATCATTCTGGTCCCAACTTAGTGATCCATGGGAAGGGTGATGTAATGTGTTGAAGATGAAGAAAGAGGGAACCCAGGCTCTTCTTTTCCCATCCAGAGGTTGAACAAACTTTTTTTCCATCTTTTTCTACAGTTTTATATTAGATCTTTTGAGCTGTGTGTGTGTCTGTGTGCATGTGCATACATGTGTTTCTTTGTTGTTGTTTGATTGTGGTAAAACACATACAGCATAAGTTTCTCAGCTTAACCTGTTTTTAAACATAAAGCTCAGGAGAATTAAGTGCATCCACACTGTTATGCAATCAGTCTCCAGAACCTTCATCCTGTGGTTATTTTTAATAAGGTGTAATGAAAGCATTTCAGCTTGGCCAGTTAAAACAGGAGCAGTTTTGTGCCTTGTCACTGGGATGTATTTGCAGGTGTCAGCCATGGTGACCTCTTTCTGCCCCCACCCTTTCCTGGAGCCTGACTGCCTCGGCCATTCTGTTCCTACAGTATGAGAATCCACCAGCCATGGACAGTAGCAGCACACAGAACTGTGTCTTCTATCCAGCCCAGTCTACCTTCTGGCAACAGAGATAGGAGGCTTGAGATTAGAGGGGGTTACATGGTATACTGAGGCTGTTAAGTAACCTGTCCATGCTTGCTTCCAGGTGAACATGACAACAGATTTGGAAGGGAGTGACATGTTGGTGGAGAAGGCTGACCGACGGGAGTTCATTGATCTGTTGAAGAAGATGCTGACCATAGACGCTGATAAGAGGGTCACTCCCATCGAAACTCTGAACCATCCCTTTGTCACCATGACACACCTGCTCGATTTTCCCCATAGTGCTCAGTAAGTGTCCTATTGATCCTTTGTATCAAGGCCCAGATAGTAAATACATTAGGCTTTACAACCTTCTTGTGTCCACTGCTGCACAGTTGTCAGCCACAGCTGAGAGCAGCTGAAGATAACAGCACATATGCAAAGTCAGAATCTGCATCCCAACAAAACAAAGCACTTAGAAAACTTGTGAGGGCTAGAATGCGCCTAAGACTACAATTTGTAGCAAAAAGGAGGGAACCATAGACCATGGGAGACCTTGGGGCCAGGTAAACTTGGGTATCAGCACACAAAGGGAAACAGGGAAAACAACAGTACTCTAAAGCAGTCTAGCATCAGTACCAAAGGCTGAACCCGAAACTGTCATGGACTGAACAGGTTTAGTTTGTTTGGACTTGTCCATTTCCTTGGTATGCTATGTACCAGGCACTTGGGTACAATGAGGAACAAAGCAGACTGAGCACTTGCTAGCTCAGCTATGGTCATCAGAGAGGAAGGTTTAAGACAATGGTTGTTTCCAAGAGAGGAATGAGATGTCATAAGTCTGTATAACAAGGAGCTGGCTCAGCCAGAGACCCAAGACTGTAACCTCTGAATGGTGAGGGAAAAGATGGGTATGAGAGGCCTGTGTGAACTCTCCACCATGAGTAAACACAGACCGAGGCACAGTGAATAACATGCCAAGGCCTCAGAAGTAAGCTAGAGCAAGCCATGTCAGAGATGATTTTGTCTTTTGTCAAAGCACAATGCAACTCATTAAAGGACTTAGAAGCAGGTGAATGGCTGGTCAGATTTGTGTTGAATACAGACCTAACAGCTGCCATATCAGTAATATAGAAAAAATGTCTGTGAGATCTTGCAACTCTGGGAGGCTGGTAGTCACTTAGTAACAGCCATTTCCAAGTAGAAATTTGTTCCCAAGGTTGAAAGATAAAGTGAGAGTAGAGATGGTGGCCTTACAAGAAGTGAGGCTGTGAGTGGGGAGGGAAGAAATCACAGAGGAAGAGGATCCAGGCAGTCCTGCTGAGGCTTGATAAGCTATGGGCAGGTGGCAGAGGAGGAGAACTCTCCTTTCAGTGGACTAGGGAAGGGGATAGGGGGAAAGAGAGAGGGAGGGTGGGACTGGGAGGAGTTGAGGGAAAAGGCTTCAATCAGGATATATAATGAATAAATTGTGAAAAAAATAAAAAATATAAAAGAGGGGCTAGAGCAGTGGTTCTCAACCTGGGTCACTACTCCTTTGGGGGTGGAATGACCCTTTCACCAGGGTTGCCTAGGACCATCCTGAATATCAGATAGTTACAATTCATAACAGTACCAAAGTTATAGTTATGAAGTAGCAATGAAAGTTATGATTTGGGGTCACTACAACATGAGGAACTGTGTTAAAGAGTTGTAGCAAACTTAAGTTTCCCTGGTAAAACATGGGAAGAATCTGGTAACAAATGAGGGGTTCAAGGAAGAAGACACTTGTGACCAATTTCTGTTGAGTTGTTTACAGCTAAGTGTAAAGATGGTCCCTGTCAATAAAAGATGGCGTGGCGGGAGAGACACATAGGTGTCAGCAGGTACACTGGACAGCAGAGGAAAACTGAGGGAATTCCTGTGAGACAGCTTTTATCTCAGAAATAGATGATGAAGTCATCTGTTGAGAACAGGATGGCTTTAAATTTGTAAACCATTATGATAACTGTAGCTGGAAAGATGGCTCAGTGGATAAAGCATTTGCCACACAGACATAAAGACTGCAGTTGAAATCTCCAGCATCCATGTAAATGCCAGGAGGTCTGCCTCTAATCCCAGATCTCAAAAGGTGAAGAAGATCCCAGCAGCAAGCTGGCTAGCTAGACCATGTGAAAGGCACTCAAGGATGCTGAAGAGATAGCTTAGTGGTTAATAACCCTTCTGCTTTTCCAGGGGACCTGGTTTTAGTCCCTGCACATACATGGTAGCTCACACCTGTATGTAGCTTTTGTTTCAGGGGATCTAGTGTCCTCTTCTGGCCTCCCTGGGCACAGGAAAACAGTCTGTCCCACAAGAAGAAAGGCAAATCTCCCACAAATCCAGCCTTTCTGACTTTAAGAATAAAGAGAAATGATGGAGAAACAGTGAGATAGTGGGTCAGCGAAGCACATGCTTCAGAGAGCTCCTATTGGCCATCTGCATTAAGTCAGTGAACCAGTCACCTCACCACCCTGGGGCTTAGACGAGCAGGGCCCTGTCCTTTGTGTTTAGTAAGGAAGCATCCTCAGTGAAACTGAGGCTCAGTGGCAATTCAGAACTCAGAAGGTCAGCCTAAAAAAAGAAAGGCAGGTCATCCCTAGGCCTACCTGAGAGAAGGCTGGGTCTTTGTGGGTTCCCAGAAGACCATGAACTCTAGAGTGGGAACAAGCCTGCAGGCCTACCCACCCTGGTGTGGACCCCACCCTGGGGCTGGGCCTAAGCTGCTCTAACATAAGGTTTTGCAGGAAAAGCCAGACCACTCATTTCTCTGCACTGAGAGTTTAGTGTACATATTTGTAAAAGCCAGTTGTCTTAGAAACTAACCCAAAGTAGAAGTATTTATCTCATCCTAACAGTCATAATTCAGCCCATTACAGTAAGAAAACTCTGGAGTCTGAAGCCTATACATTGAGCCATCACAAAAAAACCCTGCATTCTTTAAATGCATTCTAAAAAGAATGCATCCAGCATCATTTTATTTTCTTCACCTCAATGTGAAAGCACTCAACAGTATACTTGGTACTCACCAGGACCTGCAAGCATGCTGTTGTTTACCAATGAATATGTTTTATTTTTTTCTCTAGGACCATCAGTGTGTTTATTTAGTATACATTGTATATCGAGTAGCCAGTGTGAGTAGTGTCTAGTGTAAATAGCCATTGACTTAGAAAGAAGGAGGATTCTCTAGGTCATGTTTATATTCAGTTTCTGAAATTTGGAATGTATTTTTCATGGAAATAATATTGTGGGGTAGCCTGCAAACACCCGCCTAGTCCAAAACAGAGCCACCTGAGGCATACAGTAATTTCTGCTACTCTTCAAGTAGAAAACTCTTACCTTGTTTATACTCAGTTATTGTAACAGACATTTTAAATCGTAGATTAAATGAGGAATTTTCTTAAATATTAGCACTTGAGGGAAAGTAAACTTAGAAACAGAAGAGGCAGAAGCATTTGAGGAAAAGCATATGAATTGAATTGAGCAGAACACAATGGAGAACATTCAGGAGCTGGAATGGCTGAGGCCACTCAAGGCCTTCAGAGTTGGACCTGTACTCCTAACCTGTGTAGTTAGGGTTTGGGTTTTGATTCATCAAGACAATAGAGGAAGAAAAGGGGGGAAGAAAATTCTACTTCGTGTAACTAGACAAGAATGAGAAAAGTAAGGAGTAGGAAAGTTAGGACTGTGTATGAGAGAGAGAGGTGGAAGGAGGAGTGATTGCCCGTAGTGATTATCTGTCCTAGACTTTTGGCTTCACTTGTGAAATTGGAACAATGACCTTAATTATGTCTTGTGGATAGTGCAAGATGGAATAGGAGATTGCAAACACATATCACTACTCTCAGTAAAAATTAGTAATCATTATCATTGTTTTCATTGTATGCCAGGTTCCAGTGAGTTTAATCAGCTGAAGTTCATGACCCTGGAGAATTATTTGGCTGACCTCTAGGTGGTGCTAGTAGCCCAGGGTCACTAGAATGGGAAGATGGATAGACAGGTTGGCTCTAAGGAAGGTGTCCTTAATATCCTTGGTTAGAGAGTTTATCTTGCTGGTCAAGAACTACATTGAGAATGAGCAGTGAAGAAGTAACAGGAGGAAATGAAGTGAAGCATGAAGCATGTCTGTGACATGGGAGTCTGCCCACAGATAGGAGAGAGGGCAACAGTACAACTAGAGATTCTCTTACGGTGCTGACGGTGCCAGGAACAGACTTTGAGAAGGTCAGGGTTTTTGAAGTTAATGTCGAGCTTCTGTGATTGTTTTGTTTACTGGATTAACCATTCTCTCCGTTTCTCACTCTTCTCCCCTCCCCAACTCCACCTCACCCTCTTTCTTGTCCCTGTCTCTCTGCCTCTACCTTTTGCATGAACAGTGTCAAATCTTGTTTCCAAAACATGGAGATTTGCAAGCGCCGGGTGAATATGTATGACACAGTGAACCAGAGCAAAACACCTTTCATCACACATGTGGCCCCCAGCACGTCTACAAACCTGACCATGACCTTTAACAACCAGCTGACCACTGTCCACAACCAGGTGAGTGGTAGGCACCAGGGAAATGTGGACAAGGCCGACCATGTACTCATTAAAACTCAGATTTCCCCCATCAAACCCAGGCAGTTTTTCCTGTGTTGTCCTTTTGGGTCTGTAAGCTAAAGTATCTGCCTGCTCAGCTATTTTTTAAGAAGCCAAGGGGGCTCTCTTCTGATTACTAGGACTGCTTCCTGAGATGGTGCCTCTTCCCAGTTTCCTCTGAGCTGATATGAGAACAGAGACTGCTAAAAAGTTCTAGAACTAGAAGGAGCACAAGTCCATCTGTGTCCCCTTTGTACCCCTGTGTCCATACAATCTTTATTCAGAAGAAGTAAAACCAGGTCCATTCTCTGTCATAAAAAAGCCAGCTCATGGCCTCTTCCCAGAATCCCAGCAGCTTTCCCCGAAGGATACAGGAAGCTGAGGTTTCCTTCACATGCATTTCCAACCTTCTGTAGATTGGCAGGCTCAGCAACATGGAACGATGCTTGAAATACACATGACACTCAAGAAAACAGGTACTAAATGAAGAATCTCCACATCCTATTCCACCCGCCTCTAGAATCTAAATGACTCGAACTGTTACTCCCATCTTCCAATCTTATGAGTTACCCAAAGAAACATTCCCAGGCTTTTCCATCTAAGTATCAATCTGTAATGATAACAGTGTTCCAGTGTATTGTTCTCGCCTGTGCACAAGCACATACACCTTCAGAGCAGAGAAATAAATATGTAAGCATGATATGTGGATGCCATCACCTGGCTGGCCACTTTCTGTTGACAGGTCCTCTTCTGTCTCTTGGAAGCCACTGGCCCCTGCTTTTTAGCACTCCTGCTACTCCCCATGCTTTACTGGGCCTCTTGGCTTGTTCCCGCCTAGCTTGACTTCCAGTTGCTAGCTCTCCCTCTGCATAGACTCTGAGTGCCATCTGGAATCTGCTGCCCCCCTGGAGGCTATCAGTGTTCTTGATGCCATCTGTAGAGTGAAGAACTCATACTATACCTTTAAAGACTTTTTAACCAACCCTTCAGCCAGCCCTGAGGTTAAGGCCTTTGGATCGAGAGCTTCTCAACTAGAAGCCTTCATTATCTTGAGGCTTGCTTTTTCCCATTAGTTCTTAGGAGACACTTAATCCTAACTCTCTAACCTCAAATTCTTGTCCCATCTGCCATCTGTCTGTACCTTCCATTAAAACCATCTAAGATCATGATGTGGCAGGTCATGTGAATCTTCCTACCCCAGCAGCCATTCCTTGACTATCATCATAGCCTTCAGATTAGAGGTCTGTATGGTCACTGTCCATATCAGAATAGGCCACCTCCATTTTTCCTGTGATATGGCAGCTGGCACATCCATTCCAAAGAATATCACCAAAACTGAAAATCACAAAAGCAGGACCCAAATAAGAGCACCTCTTTCTCCATGACACTGAGACTTGCAAAGCTAACCAGGTTGGACTAGAATAGAAAAGCTGTTAACTTAGTATGATGGTGGGCCTGAGCACTGGGGAAATGAAATGCTGTCCTACAAAAGCATGATCCCGAGAACAAGTCTCCATCATCTGAACTTAGAATTTTTGAGCCCTAATTACATATATCACAAAAACAAGTTATTCAGGTTATAACCTAGACTCAAGCACTACGATGTGCTTTCTGGCCTTGGATAATGTTACTGACAGTAAACATTTATTGTGTCACTTTTCTCAGCATGGCATCATTCAGTCCTCCCAGCAGCCATGTGGAATAGGTGTTATCATTAGCATTTTAGAGGAAGAAACATAACTCTTACTTATGGCTACGTTAGTACATATGAGACAGGTTTGGGTTTAGACTCCACCAGTCTGGTTTCGGAGTCTGCACTCTTGAAACACATGCACTGATGAATCTTCAGGAGGCACCTTAGTGGCATTTGCTCTTTAAACCGAAATCCCTTTTGCACATTAGTGACACGGTGCTGGGTTCTTCCATGAGATCTTTGGAATTTTTCTGCTCATTCTAAACATTTGGATGTTTAAAAAGCAACAAAATATGCCTGCAGTCTTAGTGGAAGGACACAGAATTAGTTCTTTGTATCCCAGCTGTAGCCCTCTCCCACATTCCTTCCCCATTCCACCCTCCCTCCCTCATCTCCTCCTATGCCCCTCTCTAAGTCCACTTATAGGAGAGGTCTTCCTCCCCTTCCATCTGACCCTAGCTTATCAGGTCTCCAGGACTGGCTGCAGTGTCCTCCTCTGTGGCCTAGATAAGCTGCTCCTCCCACAAGGGGCTGGGGAGGTCAAGGAGCTAGCCATAGAGTTCATGCCAGAGATAGTCCCTGTTCCTCTTTGTTACTCTTAATATATAGCTAATAGCTGAGCCATAGGGTCTTTCCCAAGTGTTTACTAATCCGTGATTGTTTAGTCTCAAGGAAGCATGGTCAATATGTCATAATTTCTGTGTACTTTCCAAATCTGTTCATAACATATCGAGCTAGGGAGTTCTCCTGTGGATGTTCTTGGTTTAATCCTTAGGATCTGCCGCTTTACTAACATTTCCAAGGTATCTTGTTTTAGGGGCATGTCCTTCTAACAAAAATTTTAACTGGATTTATGGGTCAGGCTCACACATTGTTCTTACAGATGTCAAACTGTTGAAACATCTAGTATAGCTGTATACGAGAATCAGTTGGCCCATATTTGTAGCATAACTTGCCTGTGAACTTGCTTTTTCTTCTTATTTCTCTTTGTTAGCCAAGACAGCTCTTAGAACCAAAGAGGACGGGGTAAAAATCATCCTCACCCTCACCTTCACCCTCACACATACTTTCATCATTTGATCCCTAAGCAGTATCAGAAACTGGGGGAAACTGTCAGCGTGACTACTGGCCATACTGTAAACTGGTGCTCATATCAGGACATAATTCTACTCCTGGTCTCCATGGTGAAACAGCACATAAGCTAAAACAGATCCAGACACAGGCTACACACATAGGGTCAGATAATACAGACAAGCAGAGGACCACACGTGAAAACTAGGCCCTTTTCCCAAGGAGGCATTAGCCAGGATACCGACTGCACTGCCCAGTCCACTGTGGCAGGAGTTGAGCTACACATCCACTGTACAGGAACAGGCAGGAATTGCTCATTTCTACCGTCAGGGAAGGTTCCACTTTGGAGCGCTTGTACCCAGGCTGGCCCCAAAGCACAAGGGCTTGGGGAAAACTCGGTAAGCCAAAAGATTCCAATGAGAAGTAGCCTGTGTTCACAATAGGCTAGGACAACAAGTAGACTGATCTGTCTTGAAGAAACAGATGGATACATTTATCCAGGAAGGCAACTGAGGGCCTATAGAAAGCAAGAAGTACCTGGCCAGGATGCATGCTGTGTATTCGTGAGGCTGTTACTGGAATTTGTGGGCAGGTGCTTAAGTACAGAGCAGGGTGCTGATGTGCAAAGTGGTCTGTAAGAGAAAATGATCCAAGGCTGAAGCGATGACTCAGTGGTTAAGAGCACTGGCTGCTCTTCCAAAGGACCCGGGTTCAATTCCTAAATCCACATTGTGGCTTATAACTGTCTGTAATTCTAGTTCCAGAGAATCCAGTCCCCTTTTCTAGCTTCTGTGAGCACCAGGCACACACATGGTATACACATACATGCAGGCAAAACACCCATACACATTTTTAAAAATTAAAAGAGGGAGAATGGTCCTGTGCCCCAAGAACTGAAAAAGAAGTAGAAGGAAAGCATCTTTATACAGGTCTTGGGCACCAGAGAACAACTGAAAACAGTGGATTCTAGGAATAGCTGGAACGTGGAAGCATCAGAATAGTGACTGATCAGGAGAGGGGATAGCCCAGTTAAAGGCATCGGTGCCATGGCCCCAAGCAGGGGACTCTCAGGGCCTCAGCTCATAGTATTTGAGGTGACAGTGGAAAGTGTGGTAAGGGAGCTGTGGGAAGGATAATGGTGTGGAGAAAACTGGAGATGGGTGTTATGTCATCAGTACACAGGCACTCCTACATGTACATGCATGTCCTTACCATGCTTCCAAGAGGCACTGTGTAGGTTGCTGAAAATGCACACAGTTAAAATATGCAGCTCAAAATCTAAATAAGCATGCCATAGGAATTTGTAATCATTTTCAAATAAATGTATTGTCTTGTACTAAAATTCAACACAAAATCTAAGTATAAAAAACTATATGGGGCTAGATACAGAGCTCAGTAGTAGACTTGCCTAGTGTATGCAAAGCTCTGGGTTTGTTTGATTTCTCCAGCACACACACACACACACACACACACACACACACACACACACTTGTGTGTGTCTAGTATTTACTCACAGCCCACTTCCTCCTTATCCCTTAGTCCTTATAACCTCTAAAGGTACAACTCCTTCTAGGCACTGTTCTATCTGAAGTCATTGCTAACTTCTGCTTCTCTTTGCTTAAAGATCAGTGTGAAGAAGGCTAAGGAGAAAAATATAAGAATTCCCAACAAAGAATTTGCTTTCCTTCTACAGCTTTGTTTCCATTGGGAGTTGAGTTTCAGTAGACAGACCCGGATGTTTGCCATCTGCTGCTTGTGGAGTAGCAGTTTGCAATGGGCTAAGGGTGTCTGCACACAATGCTGTCCTCAGAGCTGAGCAGGAGGCTCCTTTCGGGGTACTGCCTAGGCTGCCCTTCTGGTGCATAGGTTTCCATGCTAAGATCTGTTTATCCAGGACCCAGGTCTATAGGAGCCCCTTCCTGGATTTGTTCCCTCAGGTAGACTTGGAACCAAGGGGAGGGGAGGATGAGCAAAGGTGGGGCTTGTGGGCCGGAAGCACAATACGAGTGAGTGCATCTGAAACCCTCAAGTTGGAGGAGTCCTGCTGGGGCACAGAGAAGGAAGGCTCGGCTTAGCTCTCCCACCCGCCCCTTCATCACATTCCACTTAGAAGCCAAGGAGCGCAGAAGCTCCCCAACCAAACCTTGCCCTTCTGGAATGACACCGACTTTCATTAAACAATTTCATTTCTTTTGCTGTTGTTGGGTTTTTCTCCCTTGGGAACGGGGGAGGGTTAGGAGCTCAGTTAGCCAAAAATTAACCTTAAACTTCTCATCCTCCTGCCTCAGTCTCTTGAGTGCTGAGATTACAAGAACTTGCCACCATACCTGTTTTTATGCAGTGCAGGGCATTGGACCCAGGGTGTCATGCATGCAGGCAAAGCACATTAATTGAGCTGCATCCCCGGCTCCTCAACCGAATGGCTGCCTAGACTACATTAACTTTCAGTAGTGAGCTGTGTGGGTCCTCCGAATGTGAGGGTGCCCGTGCCTGCTTTCCTCTGAGATGTTCAGCTGGATCCCTGCCCCTCTCTTTGCTTTATTTTTGCTCTTGGTTTATGTTTGCTCTCCTTTAAATTCTTCTGTTTGATTTAGATTCACGTCTCCCGACATGCCGCCTCCCTCATTTTTTATTTTGCTTATTTTTGTTTAATCCCCATCACTCCTTTAGGCCCCCACCTCCACCTGTGCCACTCTCTCCCTAACCAGTCCTGAAGTCTCCATACTAAACTACCAATCTACACTCTACCAGCCCTCAGCGGCATCCATGGCCGCGGTGGCCCAGCGGAGCATGCCCCTGCAGACCGGAACGGCCCAAATTTGTGCCCGGCCTGATCCCTTCCAGCAAGCTCTCATCGTGTGTCCCCCTGGCTTCCAAGGTAAGGCTGAACTGGTTCTAACCCCTGCTGCTTCCTGGAGAGCTCACTGTCAGGAAAGAGAGCCCTCTTTGTCCCTCCCTAACATGCTGGTTATCGCTGAATTTGGAGGCTGTTCTCCTATTGCCACCAACCTAGAAACAATTCGGCTTGTGCTCTAGTACCAAGTCCATTTGTTGTTCTCACCACCTGCCAGACACTGTGGCTCTAGCCAGCTGCCTGTAGAGAGGCACATTGTCTGGTCCCATTGTTATGCTGATGTCAGCTCCAGCTTCTCACATGAAATGCTCTCTGAATGTTATCAATAGAAAATTGCCATCCTTTGACAGTCAGCATAGACCCACTTCATGTGGAGAATATAAATTTGTCTGAAAGTGCCTCCCCGGCTGCCTCCCCTTTGGCCATGATCCCAGAGCTCTTTTCTGAGGACTTAAAGCAACTAGAGATGACTGTACCTTGAAGTTCAAGAACAGATTTTTGCAAAGCACCCATGTGAGTTGTACCATCCATATAATCCAGAAGGAGCCCTTCAGGGATGATGTCCCTAGCATCGTTTGCTATGACACCCAGTTAAATCTCCATGGGCAGCAACCGTTGTTTTCCTCTTGTAATTTGTCATTTTAACTGTCCTGGTTTTGGCCATACATACTTTAATATCTTGGGGGAATGTTTATGGGGAAGAGAGAACTACTTTTAACTTAAGCTAAAAACTTAAATGAAAGCATCCCATGGCTGAGCAATAAAGCTAACTCAGCTGCTAGGAAGGCTCTTCTTCATCTTTTTGTCATTCACCTCCCTGACCCATGTACTGAAACAGGCCTGCAGGCCTCTCCCTCCAAGCATGCTGGCTACTCAGTACGGATGGAAAATGCTGTTCCCATCGTCACTCAAGCTCCAGGAGCTCAGCCTCTTCAGATCCAACCAGGTCTGCTTGCTCAGGTAATTCTCTTCTGTATTGCTCATATTCCCAGCATCCATGTTAATGCTTTTCCAAAAGGCATGTATCTCTACTGACTCCCTCTCTGGTAATGAGGTAGGAGCTCCCAGACATTGGAATATGTCAGTAATGTTCCGAATGATCCCCGAGTGAATTACCTCCCTAAGTGTCTAGTGACAATTCCAAGAAGAAATTTAGATACAGAGAGTCTAGGGAAATTATTATTATACCTTTGTAACGCAAATTCATCTAGGAGTCCCCAGCTTTTAATCCTAAATCTGCTAGTAATTCTCAGTGACCTAAGGCAAGTCAGTTAAAATCTCTTTGCCTCAGATTTCTTTCTTGTAAAATAGAAGTAGTTTTTAGAGCCAAAAGGAGCCCTAGAGATTATCTGTTCATTTTTAGAGTTAGAAAAACAGACATGCAGAAGCTATGGGCTGGAACCTTCCTTTCCTATCCATATAGGTATTCTAACTATGGAATGAGATCACAAAGATGAAAAATGATTGAAAATGTATGCAGTCTTACATAAATTTATACTAACGGTATTGGTGCAATACCAGAAATCAATCCTTAAAGAAACTTGATTTAATAACAAATGAATTTTCTTTATGCCAGGCACTTTACAGTTAATTTGTTTAATTCTCACAACATAGAGAGATATTTGTCTCTACTTGACAAGTAGGAAAACTGAAACACAGGGGCTTGCTCAGGCAAGCCAGGCATACACACCTGCCATACCAGTACTCAGCTGGCTGAGGCAGAGGAATTGTGAGTTCAAGGCCAAGGTAGGCTACGTAGTGAGACTAGGCCATCCTGCACTACACAGTGAGATCCTAAACACTGACAACTAGATGTCAGAACCATCAGAACCAGGACATATTCTAGACACAAATGTTCATATTTTCCTACCTTCTTAGACAGCTTCTGTATCATCTTTCTGCTGTCAGGCATCAAGGATGCCTAGACTTGTTAGTGTCAACTTTACTTTTAAGTAAGGTAGTTTTTCAAGAGACTTTCTCAAAGGGTTCTCAAAATAGGTTGTTTATAGAAGTGGTTTTCCTTGTTTTAATTTATAGGTAGTCAGGTTGCATAGGTCTGTTCTTGGCTGTCTTGTAACCCATTGGCCTCTCTAATATCCAGTCTTTACTATGTCTTGGTCTTTAGTGGGGAATGCCCTGTTCTTTAATAGTTCTTCAAAATTTCCCTCAGTATTCTGGTCTCTTTTCTTTTCCATATGCATTTTACCATCATTTGTCCACAAGAATTCTGGTTTCAAGAAAGAGAGAAAGGGGGGGGGGGAAGGGGAGGAGGAAAAGTAGGAAGGAAAAGCTAACTGTGGGGTAGAAAGACGGCTCAGCAGCTAAGAGCACTGGCTCTTCCAGAGGCCGCGGCTCAATTCCCAGCACCAGCCTGGCGTCTCACAGCTCTGTAACTTCCATTCCAATGACTCTCTTTTCTAGATTTTGTGGGCACCAGGCACACACGTAGTACACAGAAATGCATGCAGGCAAAACACCCATACACATAAAAATAAATAATGAATATTTTACAGTTTTTGTTACTATTGATTCTATTGTTTATATATCTTCTAGGCTGAGTAGGGCAGTACAAAATGATGTTTAATAACAGATGAAATAATAGCTCTTTTATTTCTGTCTAGTTTGCTTTCTAAAGGAAATTGTTGATGCGATTAGGTGTTTTGTTGAATACCTGTTAGGTATTTTATTTCCTCTAACTAATAGAGACAGTTTGTCATGTTTTAATTTTTAAATAAATATTATATATATTAAATATACTTTCTCATCTCTTTGAATAACCATGTGACTTAGTTACCTAATCTGTTAATGTTATAGTAATAGATCTTATAATGTTAAGGTATAGTAATAGATCTTATAGATCTTATAATAGTTATAGTAATAGATCTTATAATGTTAAATAATCCTTATTTAATTATGAGATAAACTTTATTTGGTCATGTGTGGTTGATATGATGACATGCTTTTTGAGCTGAGCTTACAGCTTTTGTGATTAGTATTTTTTCTTCTGTGTTCATAGATGAGAAATGACATGATTTCCCTTTCTTAGGTAATCCTTACATAATTTGGGGAAAATCTTTTGGGAAACTACCTTTCTTAAAAGTAAAGTTGACACTTACAGGTCAAGCCTTGATACCTTGATACAAGGATACAGGTATCCTTGAACCTGACAGTGGAAAGACAGAAGTTGTCCAAGAAGGTGGGCTTCTGGACATGTGTCTTTTATGCTTACATCTAAACTGATGCTGCTCAAGTGACAGCAACACCAGCAACAAGTGACACACAAAGTTGTGTGTATCTTGTTGAAAGGGTGTCAACAAAGAACCTGTGTTTAATACAGGCTTGTCCTTTTAACTTTCTTATTGTTGTTGCATAGTTTTGTGGTGAGGAGTTCAAAAAAGGCCACTATAAATCAAATAAGAGAACTACATACAGATTTGTCCAGGGTCAAGACATTTGCTCACCCTTTATCTGAATGTCAGAAGTCCAAAAAAGCCTCCCATTGAGCTTAGAATCTATAGATTTCCCTGTATACTTTCATAGATAATTACAGACCCTGTTCTTGTATTTGCACACTGAATCCATGTATGCCAGGAGCAAGCTCTATTAGAAACACTAAGCATGGTTTGCTAGTGAACAGAGACATTCCTCATTGTTCAGTTGAGTGGAACCAACAGGCTCAGCATTTCCAAATTTGTCTCAGTCCTTTAATCATAGTGGGGAGAGTCCTACCTCCTACTTACATGAAAAGAGTCCCTAGTGTTGGAAACCTTCAAATTGATTTAACCTAAATCTGTAACTGGAAAAGTGAATAACCAAAAAAATATGTGTACAGGATTTTAATTTTAATTGGCATAGGGTTTCTAAAAAGGAAGCAAGTTGATATTTCTCTACTAGGGAATTTGTTGAATCAACAGGTGACTGCATAAAATGGAACAGCACTTACCCACTAAGATGGATATAGTAGACCTATGTCTCTTCAGATGCAAAGACTTTAAAGACACAGTTCTTATTTCTATAAAATACACGTATCCTACCCAGCATCACACTAGCTTATGATTGGCTAACTTTCCTTTTTCTTCTGTTTGTTATTTAGCCTGTCCCAACGTGCTAGCCTGTTAAAATGGAGGTCTCTCCTTTGCTTTTTAAATATATTCCTTGTAAAGGATAAAAACACAATAGGATAATAATTAAATAATTAAAATTTAGGCCTTCAGTTTTTTTTTCCTGTGTGTAGATTTCTAGGCTATCAGAGAAGCGATTTCTAAATACTATTATGTGTTTTTAAATATATCCCCAAATTTGATATTGTTTTCTTCTAAGCATTTAAAACCCTTTGAAGACTTTGCGAAGGTTTAGAGGTAGACCCTTGAAATGCACTCTACCATTAGTTTAATTTTCTTTCCCCTCTTTCTTCCCATCTCCCAGCAGCAGCCTGTGTCCCCTACAGAGAAACAAGCCTCTGGCACACCTTAAGGATGTGTGCATGGCAGAAGAACAGTTAGCAACAGAGGGATGACCCTTATGGAAACCCTTTATAAAGAGACTTCTTGATACTTCCAGAAAGTTCCATGACCTCCTTCCCAAGTCCCAAACCCTAGTTGGCATGGTGGCTACCAGTGAAACTGTGTTTGAGCACATAAAAGTGGGGCCATGGGAGGTTCGGTTCTTGAGTGAGACAAGACTCTATTTAACTCTTTTTTTTTTTTTTTTTTTTTTTTTAAGGAGCAGGATCCAAAATTCCCTCTTACTATCAAGATCAACTCAGAAACTCAGAAATACCAGATCTCTTCTAGACTCCACTTTCCATGAAGAGGTTTTTGCATTCTTGACCACTTGAGTAATATGGCCAGGTCCCTTTATTTCCCTGAGGACAGGTGACCTCTTTAAAGTGTCCACTCTACCAAATTCTCTCACTCTAAGCCTCCACTGGTGGCATTTTCAGCAGCCAGTCTTTGCAGCCTTTGTCTTTCTGTCTCCTTTGTCTCACTTAGCACTGAAGCTGCTAATGGAGGGTTTGTTCCCGCCTCCTTCATGTAGTTAACACCCATACCAGATTCCACATAGGGCCCTCGCGTTTGCGTTCTCCGTGAAGTATATTTGCACGGTGACTGAGAACATAGGAACTAGATTGTCTGTGTGCACACTCCAACTGCACAACTTGCTGGCTGCCTTTGGGGACATTATTTTTGACATTGAAATTTAATCCTTTTTCAAAGTAATACAGGTACATATTTTTTAAGTTCATATGACACCATGCATTTACTAAAAAATATAGTTCTCTCTCTATCCCACCTTTACTTTCTACTATCCCAAAACAACCTTTAACTTGACCATTTAGTCTTATATAAACCCATATAAATAACATTTTAGAATGCTTTTCAATTGATTCTCCCATTTGTTTTATTATAAAGTGACTTCCTATTTGTATAATGAATCCTTAATCTCCAACCCATTCCTACTCTTGATGAGCTTCATAATGCACTGATTATATTTCCTTCCTTGTATGGCTTCTTGTTTAACGGCTATCTCATTTTTTCCACTGAGTTACTCCTGTGTATCTTATTACTCAGCCCCAGATCATTCTAAAACCATAAGTGGTCTCTGTGTTTGACATGTTTAGGTTTTGAATATGTTGAGTCCCATTTGTTATTTGTCTCTTATAAACCTTTTAGACAATTCTTGTCCACAGTGGTCTCAAAATTTCCGACTTCATGCTTTCTTGCTGTTTTCCATACCTTGTTCTGGACTCGCTGTTTACTTTTTTACTATGAGTTTTGCTGCTGTTGTTATTGTTTATCCTTTAAAAGTATCTCTTATTTTCTCTTTGCAAAATTCTTATTCACTGGATATTGTGTATGATGTGTAAGTGTGTTGATGCATACATGTTTGTGGTGGCAGCTTTATGTCAATTTTGGTACAAGCTAGAGTTATCCGAGAGAAGGAAACCTTAATTAAGAAATTGCATCCATAAAATCAGGCTGTAGGAAAGTCTGTAGGACATTTTCTTTTCTTTTTGAGACAGGGTTTCTCTGTGTAGCCCTGGCTGTCCTAGAACTAGCTCTATAGACCAGGCTGGCCTTAAGCTCATGGAGATCCACCTGCCTCTGCCTCTGCCTCTGGGATTAAAGGCATGTGCCACCACCACTCATCTGATATTTTCTTAATGATTGATGGGGAAAGGCCTAGCTCACTGTGGATGCTACCACCCCTAGCCTGATGGTCCTGGGTTCTATTATATATTGAAACAAGGTCTGTCTCTCTTGTGAATCTAGACTCCTCTGCATAATTAGATAGTTTGCTACAGAAATCTGTCTTTGTCTCCCAAAGGCTGGGAACACAGGTAAACCGCTACATCTGCCTAGCATTTACATGGGTGCTGGGTATCTAAAGTATGTTCTTCACACTTCCATAGCAAACATTTTACCTGCTGAGCAGTCTCTGCAGCCTGGATGTTAATACTTTTAGATTAATCTTTCAGTGTCTCTTATCTTTTCCTTGTGTGTGTGTGTGTGTGTGTGTGTGTGTGTGTGTGCACGCATGTGTGCGTGTGTTCTATCTATACTACTTCCTGAGAAATCGTTTGCTTTTTCTTGAAACTGTCTTTTTAAATTCTCCATTTCCATGAGCTCCTTACCTCGCTCCATATGTACATCTATATGAAGTAAAATGAGTGTATTTTTAAACTCTGCAGACATTAATTATAGACCAGTATAGATCTTTGGAAAAAAAATTTATTCCTTCCTTGCTTTTGTTTCACGTGAGTTTCATTTTTGCTTTGCTCTCTTCCACATTAGATGTTTACTAAAGGTTACCTGTTCATGCGTAGTTAAGACTGAAACACTAAACTGTTTAGCACACTGAGAAAACTGACAATGAGGGATGAACTACTGAGTGTGTGCTCCCCTGTGGAGTGACTAGAGACAAGCATTTTCACTGGTAGACCCCTTATCCTCAAATACCATACCTGGACCTCTCGTCTCTTGAACTTCTCAGTTTCCCTGGAGAATCAGCCAACATCTGGTTCTGGGAACAGTAGATACCTGCACACCAGGGATTGAGCCTGGTTTCATATACAGATTTATTTTAGAATAATTCAGTCTGCTAACTTTCTTGGTAATTGTCCATGTGTTGTTACACCTCTAAAATCTTAGTAACTGTTATTGTCTGTTCTCTATTCTTCTTGTTTTTATGAATCTATATATTTTATTTCTTTACTGTCATGTTAGTTAGGTTCAGAGAAAACAAATAATTTGCCATATTTTCTAGACAAGTCATTTAACCTCTCTATCTCAGTTTACCCACCAAAGAAATAGTAGTCCTTACCTCACAGGACCAATATTAAGTCCAAAAATCCATTCATGACTTAACACCACTTGACACACAGCATGCATTAAGAAATAGTAGTATACACCAATAATCCCAGCACTTGGCAGACTGAGGCAAGGAGACTCTTGAGTTCAAGTGCAATCTGGCATACATAGCAAGATTCTGTCTTGAGGTGGGGTGGGGAACAATATGACTCATCAGTTAAAAGTGCCTCAAAAGCCTGATGACCTGAATTCAATTCCCAAATTGCAGAGTAGGAAGAGAAAACCAAGAACTGACTCCCAAAAGTTGTTTCTAGAACCTCCATATGCATGTATGTACTCACACATCATAAATACATAAACAATAATAATACTTTAAGAGAAATATTAGTTCCATTCCTAGCAGTAGTAGTAATAAATTATAGATTTGATGTGTTGTCATCTAAATGAGCTGCTTGCATTTGTAAGCATCACTTTCACAGTCAGCAAAACAGGCTAAAATAATAGCCTTTTCCCTCATGGCCTTGAGGTAAAATGCTGATATTCAGGGAGATAGGGGTTGAGGGGGAGATGACCTTATCTTGATATCATAATACACTTTTTAATGACATTAGTCAAAACATGTGCTTTTCATAGAATTAGAAATGAGTTCCAGATCACTAAGCCATAAAAATCTTAACTGACAATGAAATTGTTCTCATACACACACATACACACCATATACATAGTCTCACCATGAACCCTGGCAACCTAGAATTTGCCCCGTAGATCAGGATAGCTTTGAGCTCACAAAAATCTACCTGTTTCTGCCTCCTGAGTGCTGGGATTAAAGGTATGCACCACCATTCTTGGCTCATTTAATATTTTAAATTTACAGTGGTTTTACTAAATAAATTACATTTCCCTCCTGTGAACTCAGTAAACTTGAAATACAGTTAGCTATTATTAATAAACTTATAGACTTAATTCTTTCATTATGTCAGCTGACATTAAATATTGATGGTATGATCAGTGGTCTCTAAGCTTTTTGCCTATATCACATAGATCAGTAATCAAACAAGCGATATCAAAATCTGTATGAGTTCTCATGGGCCACACTGATAACCTGAGAATGATGAAATGGGAAATGGAGCGGATCTGAAATACACTTCCATCATTTTTATAAGCATTATGTGTCAAGTCTTGACTTGAAATGTAGTCCTTTATAGAAATGTTTGTTTATACAGGAATCAAAACACACACATTAAACACATGCCCACTCAGTGGAGCACTGAGATAGAAAATGTTGATTGATGTTAGTCATGTCTGGCTTCATGGAAAGAGAGAAATATAACTGAGAAATCAAGCCCCTTGACATTTGACCCATCCAAGAAGCGTCTCACCTTATTGATGGTCCTTTAGGTGTCCACCTTTGGACAGCTGTGTTCAGTGAGAGTCATTTGATGACCAAAACAAGCAGAGAAGAGACAGAGGCACAGAGAATTGGAAGTACACTTTACATGTGCACACCTACCAAATAGCCCATTAAAGGAAGATAGCATATTTTGAAGATGGAAGAGTGAGTTCCTACAGTCTCTTGTCTTTGCCTTAAGAAATTGAGGTTGTCATTTAATCTTAAAGTCACAGCTAGGTCTATTACTTTATTCTATTTTCTCAGGTGTAGGCCAGCACCAGATAGTCTCCAAGTAGTAAAATATAAGAATCCAGAAGGTGAGGCTCTGCATGCCAACTGATACACAAAAGTCAAGAATCAAATCCAGGACGCTAGGATAGAAATGGCTTCCTGAGGGCAGAGTGCCAGCCTCATGTGGCCCAGTGCAGTTAGCTCAGTCTTTTGCATATAGTTTACAGAATAAGTCAATGGTTAGATTTTTAGAGAGCCTCAAACATTGTTCAGTAGAATAAACTCATAAAGAAACCCTCTTTAAGATGAAGAAATTCTTTCAGAATCTCTCTGTAGCCCTTTACCTATGCATCTGTTTTCTCCTTTGATTTTTGAAGCCGACAACTAGTCTACACTTTCACAGCTGTCACCAGATCTAGCACAGATTCAGATTCTGGACCCATGAAAACCAAGTAGGTGTTGGACAAAATGTGATGGTTGTGAATATCCTCTGTCTCACAGCAGGCCTGGCCAGGTGGGGCCCAACAGATCCTGCTTCCCCCAGCATGGCAGCAGCTGACTGGCGTGGCCACCCACACATCGGTGCAACACGCAGCTGTGATCCCTGAAACCATGGCAGGCACTCAGCAACTGGCCGACTGGAGGTAAACAGGAAATCCTTCTGGGTGGAGAGTGTTTCTGGGATAGGAGTTGAGTGTACCACTGGCAGAGAACATCATGTGAGTTTCAGCTGCAGTGTAACTAACGGAAGGTTATTTAAACAATATACTGGGACACCAACATTTCAGCTTGATTTGCAGTTAGCTGCCACTTTCTACCCAAAACTCAGTGACATCTTTTAAATACCAGTATAATTTACTAGATCTGGCTGGGTTTTACCTCAGAATTAAGTTCCTTTCAGAAGGCAAACATTCATCACCAGTGAAGGAAAACAGAAGAGAGTCCCCAAAGCCCTAAGCAATTCTAGAAAGTGTTCTCATAAAGTCTTGAGACATAGGTGCCTGTCTGTCTGAGGTCCCCAGGGAAAGCTTGACAGACAGGATGTTTTTGGAAGGATGAACTCTAGCATGTTTATTAAGTGTGTCTCTTCAGCCTGTCTTATGAATGAGAGTTCACCTTCCACAGACCCCAGGGACTGCTGCCAGCACCCTGCATCTGTTTCCAAAATGTTCGTGCAGTTTACCAGCTTCCTCCTGGATGCCCTGCTCTGCTGTGTTCATAGGCACTTGTCACTTGCCCTCTGGCCCTCAAGTCAGCACCATTACAGTGCCCTCATGTTAGCCCTCAAACTGTCCCAAGCTCTGTGGACCCTTTGGGCTTTCCTCCTTTTGCAGAAATTACTTCCTGCTAGCCTGCGGTGGTCTAAATGCCACCCCAAGAGCCTCCCTAGCCCTTTTTCTGAATATGGAGTTCTTGGGTTCAGTGTGGTAGCCTTGGCACATAGGCTGAGGCAGAAGGATCACCAGTTTGAGGCCAACCTGAGTTCCATAGTGACACTCTAAATAAACAAGTAACTCACTCTCAGGTAAAGGTAGGCAGGTGGCTAAGTAAGTCCGCTGAATCGTGTCTACTGCAGCTTTCTCCTTTGTGTAAACTACTTTCTGACCAGTAATAGGAGGAAGAGTACATAGCTGTCCCACAGCTGCACTGTGCGTTCAATGGAAGTACTCCGAAACCAGGCAAAACTGGTTTCTATCCTAACTCTGCAAGACCTGAGGCAGGTTATTTTACTTCTCAATAAAGTAGGGCCATGATGCTTAGCCGACAGGATTGTAGGGTGGGAGTTGAGGGGTGTCAATTAAAATTGAACACAGAGCACTTGGCCTATCTCTAACACATAGTGTAGCAGTGCTTGACCATAGCAGAATGAGTAAGCTTGGCACCCTCCCCCACCCATCATGACAGCTCACACTCCGGGATTGCCTTTCTTCCTCAAGCTCATTAGGAGCCGCAGCCAAGTGGAAAGCTATCTGACCGGCTGTAGGGTTCCCCTCCCCCTCTTCTTCTCCTGAAAAACACCACCAGCACCAAGGCGTCTCTTCCTTTGTCATTAGGCAGTTAGAGCTCACTTCTGCCTCAGCAGTATTCATGTACTTATACGTATTTTCTTATTGTGCCTTCTTCCACCTCTCTTAGCTGGCAATCCCCATGTCTTCCCACTCTCTGTCTTTCACTGTGGGCCAAAGAACATCCGTAACCATGCCTGAAAAACAAAAGGGGAGCAGCAGGGCTGCCCTCCTTTCGAAGGGGAGGCTCAATAAACTGCAGAAAGAAGCCGCCTCTATTGCCAAAGGCCGTGCACATGTCTAAAGACCATCAAATCACTATGAAATGTCCGCCTTTTTCTTCTATTTATCCTTTCAAGTTACAAAGATGGAATTTTGTTGATTTTTTTAAGTTCAAATGAATGCTTCTTTAGCTTTTAATTTTATGTGTTAAATGGGCTTTATGGACAAATCTTTGAATTAATCACCACTTTAAACATTTCTGTTGGAAAACAAGGCTTTAAGCACCATCCAACCTAGATGGAACAACTTTAAAATGGAACCCATTTCCAGGATGCAGGCTGCCAGCATATTTCTTTCAGCTTGTGTATGACTCTTATTAATTTTGATTTAGTACAAACTCTATACATGTCTAGTCACCCTTCAGTTAATCTAATTGTTCATTCAGCAAGCGTGTAATTAACTGATCAGCTGCTACATGCCTGAGCATTGTGTTAGCTGCTGAGGGAATTCAAAAGAACATTAATGATTCCTAACGCCAGAAACATATGGCTCCCAGTCACTAAAGTTTGTTTTTCACATTAACTACAATTTCCTCATTAATAAAATGGTATTTCTAAGACATCCTGCCTACCTCGCAAAGCAGAATAAAAGAACCCATTGAAGTTGCTTTGTAAATTCTAAAACAAAATGTGCATATTATTGTTCAGCATAATCACCTGTTTGGGGACTTTAAAGGTTGGCAGAGCTATTATCCCATCTCCCTAGAACGTAAAAATTCTGAATCTACACACTTGACATTCTTTCCCCTTGAAAGTCTTGGTTGTCACTCATCAACCAGCTTGATTCCTCCTACTTCCTCAACACATGGCTTCCATTGTACAGTTCTAGGAAGCCACGTGTTGAAGTCACCAGGCGAGGCTCCTCTCTTCAGCCGCCTCATGGCACAGTGAGATAACTAACGTGGTCAGCATTTACCTGGGGAAGAAGTGTCATCTTATTAAAGAGCTCCACTTCTAGAAAATCGCTAACAGGCCTTGTGTTCCCTTTTTTCTTTCAGGAACACACATGCTCATGGAAGCCATTACAATCCCATCATGCAGCAGCCTGCACTCTTGACTGGACATGTGACCCTTCCAGCAGCCCAGCCCTTAAATGTGGGTGTAGCCCACGTGATGAGGCAGCAACCAACCAGCACCACCTCCTCCAGAAAGAGTAAACAGCACCAGTCATCTGTGAGGTAGGTGATGATAGCCTTGGTGGCCAGAAACACCAGAAGATTGAAATGCTGATCACTGCTTGGAAGTAGGGATTGTCAGTGCACTGCCTTAGCATGGTGCGGAGAGCAGCTCTTCCTACAAGAACTGGGGAAAATCTACAGCACGTGGAACACTCCAGGGTTTTCTGAAAGCACTCTCTGGGCTCTGTGCAAATGCAACCCTGCCTTCTGACTCTTCCTAGGTCTTGTCCCTCTGGCACTCAAAAATGGAGGTCTAGAGTCATGGCGTGCCTAATATTTTGAGTGCTTTAGTCCTTTTTATTAAAGAAAAAGTAGTAAATTACAGTAAGGAAGTTTTGTTTGAGACTGCCAGGATGGGTACAAAGATGCTACAGAGGGTGAAAAGAGTAGGCTCGGCTCTGCACATAGCATGGACAATGAGGATTTGCAGCCAGGGAGTAGTGTCTAGGTCATGTAGGTAAAAGAATACCTAGGAGACAACAGAAAATGGAGGATTTTAGCTAAACCATCCTAATAGGATTCTCTGCAAGTGAGTAAGCCATCACCTAAGGGACAGAGGAGGGTGAGGAATCTGAGCAGATACTAAGTCTAGTCTGATATCAAGAGATGGGGGAGTGGCCTCTGGCTAAAATGAGTTAGCAAGGTTCTTAGCTAAAACTAGATTTTATAAAGAAGTGCACGGTTGAACTTATGAGGAGGTTCAAAGCCTGACTAAAGTTGGCTACACAATCTCTGTCATCTTTTCTAGAAAGAACAGGCCTCTGAAGCTTCTATTTGATTAAAAATTATCAAGATATCTTTTTCTTTTTTTAAATTTATTTATTTTTATATCAATCACAGGTTAGGTACAAAATATCTTTTTCAAAAACACTTAAAATGCACTTTCTTTGAGATTTGAGGCAAGAACTTTAAGTCATTAACTTAAAAATAAGCTCTATAGCTAGCGAGATAGATCTAGATCATGAAACTACAGAATTTCTCTCACATGAACACATTTGGCTAATTGCTTAAATATAACTTTGATGACTCCCAAACACTTAACAGTGGACTGCTAACCTTTCCCATTTTCCTGAACTCTTAAGCCATCAAGATTGACCCAAGGCCCCATGTTACCTGTCACATCACCTTAATAAAAGCAAACAGAGATAAATTAGCAATACCAGGAACTGGCCATGAAAAAGGAATTTCTGGGAAGGAGCATGAATGGAAGGTAGTGAAAAGTCCCATATCTGGGGTGTGGGTGGAGTTTGTAACTATGCATTAGTCAGTAACTCATCAAACACTTCATAAGAGAAATTGCTGCATATAGTATCAACTATATAGTTCAGTAAGCCTGACTTTTTTAAAAAGAGGTTTCTAGGCTCCACTCGAAAAACAAACAATAAGAGCAAAGACCACAACCTATAGCTAATCAGATAGATTCAGATCATGCAAATGCAGAATTGCTCCCACAACATCCGGTGACAGTGATTTAGATGCACATATTTGTTTATTTGGAATATATTGAACAAAAGAAATTGGGTATATAAAATGTCTAGTTGTTCTAACTTGCTTTTCTGTTCCTCTGATTTAAAAAAAAAAAAACACTCTGGCCAAAAACAACTTGGGAAGGAAAGAGTTTAAAGAGTTTATTCACCTTACAGATCAAAGCCCATCCAGGAAAGCCAAAGCAGGAACTAAAGCAGAAGCCATGGATGAACATGGCTTACTGGCTTGCTCCCAAGCTCATGCTTGACTAACTTTCTTATACAGTGCAGGCCCACCTGCCTAGGGAGGGTACCCCACTCCTCCATAGCCCTCTTAAGTCAATTAGCAATCAAGAATATTCCTCCACAGACATGCCCACAGGCCAATCTGATGGACATAGTTTTTCTGAGGTTCCTCTTCATAGGTGTATCTAGTTTATCCAAACACTAGTGATTTTTTTTTTCTTCCAAATGCTAGAAGTTAGATCTGCCTTGTTTCATTCTTATTCGAAAATTAATTGAAGGAGTAACATCCCTCAGGTTGGCATCCTTCTTCATATTTTCTCTTAGGGTATTTCTGATAACATGAGGAAATTCTGCTTAGATCAGTGGCGGCTCCTAAGAGTGCTTTTGTGTGGCAGCCCTGTGATAACATACCAATGACGCTGGGAGACAGCAGAAGCCACCGCCTTGATTTCTGTGCTCCATCAAACTCAGCCAGCTGCTCTACTAGAATGCTGATCAGGCCGGGCTGAGCTTGGCATTCTGTGGCCACCCTGCTGAGTAGGCCTAGTCAGAGCCGGTTGCCCCCACACACACACACCAATTCAGCGAGCGTGTGTGTCCTTCCCCCATCTCCCATCTTCTCGCCACCCGGCTACGGCATGTGGACACACTGCGTGTGCAGGCAAAATCAATACAGCCACAGTGCAAATCCTCTCTCTCCTTCATTTTGTTGTTGTTGTTCTTGTTTTTGAGGCAGGGTCTTACTTTGTGTCCCTGGCTGACCTGGAACTCATTATGTAGGTGAGTCTTGGCTTCAGCTTCACAGAGGTCCACTTGCCTCTGCCTCCTGAGTACAGGATTAAAGGCATGCCACCACATGTGATACATTCCCTTCTTTTTACGACCAGTCTCCAGCAAAACTGTGAGAAACCACACAGACGGCTCTCTCTGTAAGGCAGTAGACATGCTTTTTCTTTAACAGTAACTTAAAGCGCTGGAACTATAAACACTGTAACACACCATAACAAATAGGAAAGAGAAAACCTTACCAGAAAACCTTGCTACCAACTCTAGAGGAGTTTGCTAAGGTGGCTATGTCAAAAATCAATCCCACTTTTACTAAGTTATTTTTATTTTACGTCCATTTCTTTACTTAGAAGGTATAGCCTCTAAGGACATAGCAGGGCTGAAGATTTATTCCCTCTTGACTTTGGTCTTCACTGCATGGGCACTAACCAGGATGAGCAAAGGGTTTGATGGGAAGAAAAGAAGGTAATTGTTCCCTAAAGTTACCAAAACTTAATATAGAATTTCAAGTCAATCAATCTAAAGTTAAAAGTCCCTTTTTCTGGGCTAGAGAGATGGCTCACTGGTTAAGAGCACTGACTACTCTTCTAGAGGACTCAGGTTTGATTCCCAGAACCCCCATGGCAGCTCACAACTGTGAGTAATTCCAGTCTCAGGGGATCTGATGCCCTCTCTTAACTTTCCAGGACACCAGGGTGCGCATCCATGCCGGCCAGCAGAACACTCATTATTCATGAAGTAATAAATACATGTAGAGCTAATAAATAATTTTAAAATAGTTAGAACCATGCTACAATAGTCAGATTTGGCTTGTCCATATTTTTAAAAGTCCCTTTTTAAGTGTACCTTCTTCCTCCTGCATCCACCCCAACTTCTTATTGCAATACAAACTAATTGATAAGCCTCCCATGAGCTTCAAAATCCAATAGCAGGTTGTTTCGCTTTGTTTTGTTTCCCACTGCGCATTCACAAATCTGATTACCATAACTTCCCCAGAGGGGAAAGAAGGGAAAGCTGAGCCAAGGTGCTGTGGGGATCGCTCCATCTGTAAGTGCTTGTATACAAGCACAAAGACCTAAATTTCGGCCCTAAAACCTGTATAAAAAGCTGAGCAAGGCAGAACACACCTGCAACTCAAGTGCTAGGGTCAAAGACAGGCAGATGCTGGGGAACGTGGGCAACCATCTAAGTCAGGGAGCTCAGATCAGGGAGAGACCTTGTCTCAAAAAAACAAGATAGACAGCTCTGAAGGAACATCCACCTGAGGCTGACCTTTAGTGTACATACATGTGTGACACACGTGGGCACACACTGAGGTAATGTCCTTCAGTTCTGGCAACTCTCACAAGTGTCTTAGGCTAGCAGTGTGGCTCCATGCTGGAACACCTGTGAGAACCTGGATTCAGCCCCAGGACAGATGTGTGTGTAAATAACAGACCAACCATCAGCAAGAAGAGCAAAGCCTTGTGTGGCAAACAACACTTTTTTCATCACTCTAAAACTAGACCCATTGAGGGAGGACTAGATGAAGCCAAAGGCTGAACTTTAATCCGGAAGATTATCCTATGCAGCTATGTTGGACCACACTGCTACACTCCTGATCAGGAGAGCTCTCTCTAGAAGACCAGCTCTCTGAACCCAAACCAGAGCCCATAGAGGGCTCTCAGCTCAGGTCCTAACCTCAGGTCCTGACGTCCTCTGGTGACTAACTGAAGGGCTCTAGAGGCATTACATATTCTGTTACAGATGGAGGCCAACTGGCCCAGGCTTCAGGCTTGTTTTCCTGTGGAGATTTGGTAGGTTGGTGTTTTTGGAAGTTGGGTCCCTTGTATGGAGGTGTAGGGCCTGACTTCCTTCTGTGAGTGTGTGTTGTTTTGTCATTACAGAAATGTCTCCACCTGTGAGGTGACCTCTTCGCAGGCTGTCAGCTCCCCTCAGCGATCCAAGCGTGTCAAGGAGAACACTCCCCCACGGTGTGCCATGGCGCACAGCAGCCCAGCCTGCAGCACCTCGGTCACCTGCGGGTGGGGTGCTGTGGTCTCCAGCACCGCCAGGGAGCGACAGCGGCAGACGATTGTCATCCCCGACACCCCCAGCCCCACAGTCAGTGTCATCACCATCAGCAGTGACACAGATGAGGAAGAAGAACAGAAACATGCCCCCACCAGGTGAGGCTGCACATTCAGACTCTCAGGCAGGAGCAGAGGGCATGCTTCGTGCTAAAGCTGCCCTTAGCCAGGATCGGAGCTGTTCTCCAGGAAACATGGTGATCATTCCCTGCTGATCCCTAAATGTTCATTTGCCGTGTTCATGGATCCTAAACTTATTTTGTGAGAGTGGCAAACAAGTTTGCCATAATTGTTCAAAACCAAAATAATTTTCAGTGGTTTTGGCCTTAGAAATAATTATAGTCCCTAAACATTTGGTAACATGAGACTATTACAAACTGGACTCCCAATCCCAATTTATTTTGTATAAGCTTAAAAATTGCTGCCTCTGGCATTGAATTTATTTCCAGTTGGTCAAGATATCTCTCTAACATTGCCTTAGCTCACATAGAATTTGAATTATCCAATTAATCAGAAATTTCCCTATGTCTGATTAGCCCAGTCCTTCAAACTCCCAGTTGGCTCTTCACCCAGTGAGCACTACTATTTATCCCGAAGTAGCAATAATTCATTTACTCTGTGTGTGCTTCCTGGGTGGAGGGAAGAAATATTTATTATATTTGCATGACTGTTAACCCTGGCACCAGAGCCTCTTTTCTGAACTTTGCAGCCGGACTCCAGAGACATGTGCTGCCAGCTCAGGTGGCCCGGGCAGATGCTCCCAGGGACCCTTGGCATCACAGAATCCAGACTTACAACCACACCCTGCCAGTACCTCTGAATTAGGAACGAGGCCAGGGAAGGGGTCCTGCCACCTTAAGCCAAAACTTCCAATCATCATTGTACTTCCCACAACTGGGTGCAGGGTTCCATGTTCACAATTAGGCCCAAATTGTTGGTTGCTGATTAGATATAGTGCTGCTAATTATTAATCACAAATAATGAGATAATAAATTTTCATCTTGCAGTCATTACAAAATATTCAGCTAAACTGACTATAGCACTTTCACCATAGCAGTTCCCATAGGATGCAACCCTTCCACCTTCCAGGTGAAATTTAGTAGTCTGAGTTTTCACTGATGGAGCTAGTGTGTGTCTCATTAATGTGTCCTTTGTCCTGTTAAATGGCTCAGTGTGATCATCAGTGTGGTTTGATAACACACTGTTGTGCTTCTGTTTCTGCCATTCGCTAGGCATCTGAGAGGACACAGGGTTGGTGAGACTAGGCACATGTTTTTATACCATAGTAATCACACACCATCTGCTTCTTCCAAGACTGGCCTCGCTTTCCTTTGTGATGAAAGCCCCAAATGAGTTAGTGTTCCATCCTCCCAAGCCTGAGAATCCTAAGGGCTTGCTCTTCTTCCAGAGAGGAAGGTTCTTCCTACCCTAGACTGGCCCCTGGCTTGGGGAAGCCTGTACATAAAGCGCTGGCATAAGAAAAGCTAAGCAGCCTTGAGCACAGCTGGAGAAATGCAAAAGCAATTTAAAGACCTAGCTGTCAACCAGATTGCAATGTCATTTTTGATGTTTGCGATCTGAACTGACACCAACGCTGAACACGAGTAGTCAGGAGAGAACTGAGTAGAGGGGAGGACAGGAGATGAGTGCCATCTCTTCAGCAGCCCGAGAGCCGATAGGGCTGAAAGCAGAAGGCAAGTGGAACATACAACTCTTTCCCCGGGAGAAGCATAACTGAAGTGTGTGGCAGCTTGTGAGAATTGTGATGAAAATGTCTCAGGCTCAGAGGAAAGGTGGGCAGCCACATGGGAGGAACAACCACAGACTGAACCCAGTGGCTTCATACAGTAAAATACAGGGACTGCCAGCCTTCCTCACGACAGGGAGGAGATTGCAGACTGAAGCCACAGAGCGATGGTAACGGGCCTTAGTGATATTTTCTGCAGAGGTGAATGACTGATACCTTAAAAAATGGCTCAGTACCAAAGCAGATAGGAAAATCTACCTGAAGAAGCAGCAGCCAGTAGCTCTTATTCATAGAGAAACCACTGTATAATTGTATCAGTAATCGCGACTATATTTAACAATGAAGAAGTAAGGAACTTAAAATTTTTACTTGTTCTTGGAAATTGTAATTACCATAAAATTTAACACAGTGAATATTTACTGCTCCCCATTGTAAGATAATAGTAACCAAATGCTGTACAAATAGAGGAGACCCTCTCTCTCTTCTTGAGGCTTGCAGGGAATAAGTAAGACAAGACATGCACAGATCATTCTGACAAAGCAGAGCATCTCTTCCAGAGAACTAACACAGTCTTAGGGAGTTGAGGGAAGAAAGTTGTAGATTTAAGTTGAGGTGACTGATGTGGCAGAACCTCAACAGAGGGCAAACAGAATCATCACAGTAGCGAAACCTATCTGGAAGAACAAAGAATGTGGGTGGAAAAGGGTTTGGGCATGGGAATGGGTTTTTTTGAGGCATTTCCCTTAGATGGGGATGGGGGATCTGTCAGATGTAATAAGCAGATAATATCATTTGAATAAAATATATGTACCATATTAAAATAAAGTTGTGGGGACTGTGAAATAGTTTAGTTGGAAAAGCACTTGCCATCCAAGCATAAGGACCGGAATGTGAACCCCAGAACCCACATGAAAAAGTTGGGCATGGTAGTGCATGCTTGTCATCCCAGCTATGGGATTACAAAGACAGGTAAATCCTTGGGACACAATGGCTGACTGACCTTTAGCCTACTTGCTAAGCTGCAGGCCAGAGAGAAACCTTGTCTCAAAAACAAGACAGACTGTCCTCTGACCTTTATGCCTAGGCATGTATGCACAAACACACAAAAATAAACAGCAAACAAATTTTTTAAATGTTATTTATTTATTATATCAGTCACAGGTTAGGTACTTTGCATCCCAGGCATAGCCCCCTCCCTCATTCCCTCCCACTCTCCCCATCCCTCCCTCATCTCCTCCCCACCCCCTCCAAGTCCACCTATGGGGGAGGATCTCCTCCCCTTCCATCCGACCCCAGTTCATCTTATCTCCTCAGGGATGGCTACCATCTCCTCCCCTGGGATCTAGATAGGTTGTTACTCCCTGGCGTGTATGGGGGAGGGTCAAAGAGCCAGCCATCCAGTTCATGACTGAAATAGTCCCTGTTCCCCTTACTAGGATCTTCAGTTGGACACCAAGCTACCATGGGCCACATCTGAGTGGGGGTTCTAGGCCATATCCATACATGATCCTTGGTTGGAGAAACTGTCTCGTATAAGACTCCTGTGCCCTGCTCAGTTTGGTCTTTGTGGAGCTCATGTTCTCCCCAAGTCTTACTAACTTCCCCTATTTTTATTATTATTTCCTGCCCTCTGCCGAAGGCTTGGTTGAGAGTCTTAATATCTGCTTTGGTACATTGCTATATTGATTCTTTCAGAGGTCCTCTTTGG
>CM053763.1:7058692-7072022 GCA_028658305.1 Pachyuromys duprasi
AAAAAAAAAGAAAAAGAAAAATGTTAGTAACAAAAGAGGAAAAAAAAGAAAAAAAAAAAAAAACCACAACAACACACAGCTCACAAACCCATTCTGCACCAAACTGGAAAGGAAAAGAAGAGCTACAGGAAGATTCTGGAAGCAAGGGGCCCCAGTTTTTGAAGAACTTTATGAACTTTAAAAAGATTATTTTCATATGGCAGCAAGTGACTTTGAAGAATTTGCTGTCAGGGACACCTGATATGGAAATCCAATAGATTTTTAATTAATTGAACATGAAAATTAGGGATTCTTCCAGAACTCCAAAAGGGTCAACACCTCTTTCAAATGTCAGGCCATGGCCCAAGGAGGCTCATATTTTAGGGGTTAGTCTGGGGTTGACAAAGCCCAGTCTATCAAATAAGTTCTGGCTTATTTGTCAGAAATAGTGGAGTCAGCCAGACTAATGGAAGAACCCCCCACCCCCAGGAGAAGGGCAGGGTTTCTCTTTTGGAGTGTTCTGGATAGATCTCTAAGCAATGTTATTTCTCAGATGTCATTAATAATGTGTGTTGAAGTCTTTTTTTCTTTTCTGGGTTTTTGTTTTCCCTTTGAATCAACCTCTAGTCGTGTAGCATAGGGCTGGTGGTGGTCGTGGACACCCTAGTAGAATGTAGCACCTTGTGCCCTTGTTTCCTACCTTGTGTTCAACTCCAGTGATACCAATAGACTATTCCTCAATGTAATTGCACAAAAAAGTGATATAACATAGGCATGGAACCAATGTGGTGGTCCAGATGAACGAGTGAGTGTGCATGAGCACGTGTGGGTGTGAACGGGGCTGCCACCCTCCCCGAGTGTCCCTTGGCACCGCCGTCACAGCCCTTGCAGTCTTGATTTTACATCATTCCCTCCTAGTGCCTTAACGACCGACAGACAGACACAGTGAAGGGTTTACTTCCACTGGTACTCCAAGAAACTGGTTGGGGCTGGTCAGCTATGTTCTCAGCTCTGTGTTAAGCTGTTATAGTGTTTTCCTTGGGTCTTTATATTTTTGCATTGTGTTAATGTCATGTGGATTGTCTTTCCCGGGCTCTTTGTGAGCAGAAGGATTTCAGAGAAGCTGGCATAACTAAAAGGGGAGACTCGCGGCTCTCAAGAGGGATGTGGGAGCTGTACCGTGGGGCACGCTGGAGACAGAGCTGGTTCTTTCGACGAGTTTCACTTTGAGGGCAGAGATCCAGAGAGACTCCCCTCCCACCCTCGTCCTGCCATGCGTGGTGCTAGGGGGTCTTAGGAATGTCAGCTTTGCCAGGCGGCTGCCTCAGCCTTTAAGCCCACCTCCTCCTTCTTGGAGCCATATGGGCAGAGGGCAAGAGACCTGTTCTCATTTCTGGTTACTTCTCCAGTCCCTCCCTCCCACAAGAAGCCTGGTAATCTCAGATGCACCTGCATGTTTCTCCACCAGCTCCAGAGGCTGTAGTAAGGCTCCTAGTTTTGCCAGCTCTCTCCTACTGCAGACCTCCACTGGTAAGTTTGCTGTCGCTCCTATCCTGAAATTAACCTAAGTCTCTCAAGACAGTTTGATCTCTGCCGTTGAAAGATTCAGTGAGCAGAGGGCTGGAGGGTCACTTATGGGTGGCCAGTGGCCCACTGCACTTGGGAAAACATTCCTGTGGACAATTAAACCTCCAAAGAAATCTTCCCAGAACCCTCTTTGCACCTGTGCTGCACTCTGGACGTTTGCTCCAGCTCTGGACAGTGGAGTGGGTAGGTGATTTGTGTTCTACTGAAAACCTGAAGCCATGGATGTTAGAGACCAGTCAGGTCCAGGATGGGGCATAGCAACCGGTATGGATTGTTTGATCGTAATGTGGTCCTAGCTGGCCCCTCACCCATATCTTCAGGGCGTGCGGTCTCTGTTCAGCAGTTCAGCATCTTCTAGTCTCCTTTCTTGCCCTCCCTCTGCAGGCTCTGAGCAATCTTCTGGGAAAGGCTTTTCCTCCTGATCTCCACCCTCCTTCAGTAACCAAGCTTACTTAGATTTCAGCTGTGAAAAACTCTGGAAATTTCCCCACCCAGCCCCAAACTGGATATGTCTTAGAGCATTGGGCATGGCCTGCCCCACCTCTATCCAAGGACTTGCTGGAAGTAGAATGGATGGTACAGGCCTGTAGTGGGCAGCTGCGTTTTCCTCGTCCTCGTCAGAACCGCTTTAGCCCAAGACTGCTTTCTCTAGAAGTGAGACAACAGGAAAAGAATCTGTTCAGAGAGGGGTGGGAGCAAAGTCTTTGGAGAACCCCTGAACCAGAGGCTCCTAGAGCCCCAGCAGTGCGGAAACCCATTTGTCACATAGTCTGCAGCGGCCAGGTGGCAGATGGGACGGGCCCCAGGCTACCGTGGGACCTTCTCATACTAAGTCACCATACTAAGTCTTGGCTGAAAGTGGGCCTGGGTTTGCCTCACTGTGTGGCAGCACCAGGAAGCCAGCACACCCTAGAGCTGCTCTTCTAGGGGGAGGGGATGGATCTCTTTCTGTCTGCTTATGTTGAAGCTTCTCTTCCACACTGTCCTTCCCTTTCTCCTTCTAGATCAGGAATGAATGTTCCTTGCTGCTCACAAAGTTAGTATTATTGTACTGATTATTTGTATTATGCCACTGTAATTATGATTATCACCTTGTTGCTATTTTAGTCAGGGTTTGAAGTACACATTTATTCCAAGTATCTTTGTGTTTTCTTTGTAATATTTAAATTTATTTTATTCTAGCTATGAGTATATGAGTAGACTGAAGGGACATATAGATGTCAGATCTTGTCAGAGGAAAGGAAAGAACAAAAAAAAAAAAGAAAGAAAGAAAGAACAGGAAAGGCCCTGTTAGGAAAATTGTTTCTAGCATCTCTGTCCCATAAAATGCTGCAAGAAAGACCTACCACAAGGCAGAAATTCAGATACACTGGGGCCTTCCTCTCGGCACAGCCCAGCTGTGGTACACAGCCACTGTCTTTTGGACCCTTTGGCAGCTTCTCTCAGTCTCTGTGCTTTCCTCCGTGTCTGAACTACTGATCAGATTTTAACCTGCCTCACATCCAACATTTAGCATAAAAAGGCCCTCTCTCTAAGCTGCCTAGATCTCTTCTCTTCCTTCTTATTTCCATTAGCATATTTGGGGTGTGACTTATCTCCTCAATGCAGAAACAGTGGTCCCACCTGAAAGCCATTAGGTATAGTGAAGGTAACAGGCAACCAGTGCCTCCTTGTGAGGTATTTCCCTAGTCTTCCCATTTCCCTAGTCTGCTTATTCCCAGACAAATCCTCCCAGCACACAATTTCAGGGAGCCAAGTAAAGGAATAGGGAGGACACAGCACCTCACAAAAAGTCCGACAGCTGCTCAGACTGCCAAGACCCTTCTAAATCACTGGCAAGTGAAGGGCACAGTGGGCCCTTGTAGCCACCCCTTCCCTCACTGGCTGTGCCCTTCAGTGCCAGCACTGTAGTGATGGCTGTGTATATACTGCCCACTAGCACTCAGAAACAACAGGCCCCCGTGAAGAGAGGACTGAGGAAATAGCCTCCCCAAACAGACCACCACTCTGCAAACCTTCATCCCACAACCACCCCTTCCTTCATCTCAAGTCCCATGTACAGAGCTGATGCATCAGGAGCCACACCCGACCCCAGATAGCTAGTATCCTCACCCAGCTTCCCACCAAGGTGCTTAGCACTTGATCCCTTCAGCAAAGAAGATGGAAGGAAGGCTGCTGCCCTTAGAACTGAAAGGAGGCCCTGTTAGGCCTTGTATACCAAGCGTCCCTGGTGTGCCCTCTGGGCCTTCTTTAATGAAGAAACACTGCTCAGCATGAGGAAGATGAGGTGGTCAGCTCAAGGAAATAGGTCTGTGGCACCTTGTGACCCTGAGGTCAGCAGACTGCTGCTCACTGGGTTCTTACTGACCATCTGGGCCCTGGCACCCATGTCTCTGTGTTAGTGCGTCAGGTGATGTTTCAGGAAAGCAGATGAGCAGGCCAATAGGCAAGGCTGGTGTTTGTGCCACTTAGCCCTGTGGAATGGATGTTTGATGTGATTCAGAGGGGAAGGGGGCAGGGCGGCGCAGTGTCCCTGACTGTATTGAGTTTCTCCCCTTCCTGGTGGCAAAGCTGTTTGCAGCTTTCAAAGCCAGTTTGGCTTTGTTCTCTTTGCCTCTGAGGACTGGAACTGACCAGCCACAGTGTGGAGCAGGTCAGGAAGGGAAGTTAGCACAGCAGACAGGACCTCCCCAGACTAGGCCTCAGGAGTTGCACACAGTCATTTTGAACAGTGTGTGGTGGAAGAGTGGTCTGGGGGATTGTGAGTGCGGGATTAATGTTCTTGGAAACCAGTGTGAAGTGCAGAGGAGGCTTAGGGAAGTGTTGCTGGTGATTGATGGTGGTGAGGGTGACTGGGTCCCCACCCTGGCCCTCCTTCCAGGGTTAGAGCCTGTCTGAGGGAGGGTAGGATGTGGGCGTGGCTCTTGCTGACCTGCCAAGTAGCTGCTAGGACAGAAAAGAAAATTGTTTAGTGCCCTCAGCTAGCAGACAGAATTCCACCAGAGGCATGGAATCCTTTCATGGCTCAGTCTGAGGCTGCACAACTCCCCAGGCAGCCATTGCACGCCACATTCTGGCCCAGGGTCTCACATGCTGTGCTCTTCATGTTCTTCCCTTCCTGTGTGCTGTACAGATTTCCAATGGGGAAGCCTAAAAGTTAGGCAGGCCAGAGATGTCCTTACCAAACTGGAAAGGAAAGTAAAACTGTTCCTTTCTCTAGCCAAAGAATCTTTTCAAAGACACCTCTAGAGATGGACAAATGTCATTCCTTGTGCCTTTCTGGGCAATAATGACTTCAATGATGCAATGTCTCTCTGTCCTGCCTCCTTTTTTTTTTTTTTTCAAATTCCATAGCATTTATTTCAAAACCATTCTTCTTTAAGGAGGAGTGGAGTAGTGGCCCTCAATGCTGCTGCTCCTGGGGAACTGAGGTCCCTACAGTGCTCATCTGTGCTTAAATGATCTCATGCTACTGTGGGAAGCTAGAAGACAAGCAAGCAGACCTTCCCTGATGAGCCCACACTGTGTCCCAGGCTTAGGATGTATAGGACTGGCTTGCGATGACAATATCTGTCCACTTGCCTAGTCTCTACAAACAGACTCAGACATACATGTCACACCACTAGAGAACCAAAGATGGCAAAGTGAGGCTTCGTTAATTGCAAAAGAAACCTCTTGAACACTTCGGCACCATGGCTCACTGTAGTGACCAACTAAGGAAAGGCTTCCCAAGTCTTTGGGGCAGCTAGTGAGAGGTAACTCAAGGCAGTCTCTTCCCTTCTGACTCAGTTGCCAGAAGAGAGATCCTGGAGGCTCCCTGCCACAGAACCTCCATGCTTCCTGGCTCCTAAGCTGAAACCCTTCCCCACCCCCCAGTCCTTTCAGGCCTGCTCATCTCAGACCCATGCAGGAGAACATTACACTGATAGCCTCTTGCTGCAGACTAGCAGTGTCCCTCATGTAAGGACGAGCAGTATGCCAAGCCCATTCTGAGCACCCTCTCAAGACCCATCACAGCCACCCATCCCTGGGAAGAAGTCAATATCCCCTAGTTGGCAGATGAAAAAGCTGGCCCTCTGAGAGAGTGTCATGTGTAAAAGGAAAAGATGATACATCTCAGAATCCCTGAGTTTTGTTAATCAGGACCTAACTGATGTGAACTTGTGTTTCCCTATTTAACTAACTGCAGTGAGCAGCCTGCTATCTGTAATGAGCCATTCAGCGATGCTCCCATTCCCTGTTTGCCAAACACTGTGCTAAGAACTGCTGGATGAGCCCGTGACAAACAGCAGCCGCGTCCGCACCGTTACAGGTGAGACGCCTAGCTTACAGAGCCTGCAGCCTGCCCGGACTACCCAGCAAGTAAGAAGGAAAGTCAGGTCTTGACGTTTTGTCTGCTTGGCTCCAGAGCTGAGCTCACGGACATCAGCCTCAGCTGCCTCCCTTGCGTAGCAAAGACAGTCCTTTGCAGAATGTCACACCCTGCCTTCCCTGTGGGAAGCTCTGTGCAAAGGGTTCTGGGGTTGGATGCAGGTGGGTGATGCAGAGTTTGGTGTGAAGAAAACTCTGGGGAGTTTCTCTGGATTCCTAGAATTCCTTTCAGGTTTCTTTCTAGCAACTAGCTTTAGTCAGCTGCTACAAGTCTTACATGAGTGAAGGGAAAGTGTTCTTTTCTTTTAAATAAATAAGTAAAGGTTTTTTTTCTTGCTTATAGTTAATCCTAGAAAGGCAATACTAAAAGTATATATTTTTTTCCAAAATGCTATTTTTTAATTGTACTTGATAAATATCATGACAACTCTGATCTCTGTAATAGATAGGCCCACCCTTCAGCTCTGGACAGAACCAAAAGCCAGGTTCATGCCAAATCTGTAAATACCATGTGGGTCTGTGTCCAGGAACTTTTTTTTTTTTCTGTGAAGAAACAAAAAAGGGAGGGGGAGGGAGGAGAAAAACAAGGTGACTTTGGGAAGAGGAACAGAACGGCGTGTTCTTTCAAGAGGCACCCTTCTCAGAGACAACAGCATAACTGAGCAAAGCAGCCAGCCCCAGGAAGTGAGGCAACCTCCGGCTGCCGAGAGGTTGGAGCACTATAGAAGCAGTTTCAGGTCACTTGAGATGAGAGATGACAAAAATCTAGAAATGCTTTAGGACGAGGCTTCAGCTTCTCAAAACTTTTACCTGCGCTATGAGTATCTACTCAGTTGTTTTGGTTGGGTTTCTTGTTTCTCTTTTCTTTTAAAAATGTCTTTACTGACCGGCTCCAGGCGTGTTTGCCTAGATTCTTAGGTCGTTTACACGAGTTCTAAATTCTTCTAGAACTTTAAAATCCATTGGAAGCAAACCCAGCTAGTGTGGATCTGAGATTCTGGTTGGTGTCAGTAGGTGTTCTAGAACTCCGGCACCTAATGACGTTTTCAGAAGGTTTTAGCTATATTATCTTACAAACTGTGACCTAATGGCAATAATTACCTCAAATGTGGGCATTTGTCCTGGTTTTAGCCTTTTTTGAAATCATGTAGCCAGCTTGATCTTGTGATTTAAAAGACTATGAGTTCTCTCTCTGGGCTGAAAGTAAGGATCAATGCATACCCTGGTCACTGTTGCCTAAGTGAATTCTGAGACTAGCTCATCACTACACTAGAACTGAAACCAAGAGGAGATGACTCTGTGTCATAACCAATGTGATGTTCAAGTGCACGGGGAACATGTTTCTCACTACTGTAACATGCCCTTTGATTTCTCCAATATCAAGTAAACTACACAATTGACTGTAGATACTCAAGCATACTCTGGCTGCATTTTATAGTTAAAGTATTTTATAGTTTACATTTAACCTGGTACTTTTTAAAAAGAAAATTGTTTATAACTGACATCTTCAACCACAGTGATTGACTGGCTCTTGTGTTAGAAGCTGTGTCTCCCCAAGGCAGGCATGTTCCACTCATACTGTTGTGTAGCCCGATGTGTGTTTCCCTTATTGTTGCTTCCCAGTGAACCTGAGAGAATGTGAAAGGAAGTCTAGAGGGAATGGGAAGGGGTGAGTCCTGAATCTGGGCCAGATGCAGAGTCCTGCGCCATGTTGTGTCAGTGCTGTCTTCAGCATGGAGGGGCATCGAGACATGGTCCCTTCTCCATCAAGTTGTCTTGATCTGAATGCTTCCTTTGTGACTAGATCACTCACTTGCCCGGAGCAGCTCTGAAGATATGGCCGCTGTTTCAGGGTCCCCACTGAACCTTGGCCAGCATTTTAAGAGAGAGCTGTACCCCTGGGCCCATGTTCACTGGCTGGGTTTTTCACATATCTCTGTTTTAGTCCCTTTTTTTTTCTTTTCTTTTCTTTAAAACAAAACCCACGTAAAATGATGTGTGCTTTAATTTTCCATTGTCTGGCTAAGATGTGAACCCAGTTCCGAGAGTGGGCCTCAGCTTCTGAACTACAGGAGCTGGGCTGGGAAGTGCAGGATGGCCCATGGAGCCCGGGTCCACAGAGGGGATTTGCAGTGACCGAAATGGGCTTCAGAGACAAGAGTGGGCTCCACTGTGAGCAGAAGACAGGAAATGTCAATTTCCTGACAGTCTTGTTGGATTTGGGGTTTTGTTGGGGTGTTTTGTTGTTATGTCTTTAAGACAGAGTCCCACCACAAAGCCCTGGCTGGTCTGAAACTCAGTGTGGACTGGGCTTTGGTTGAGGTTTGTTCTCTCTTGTGCCCCCACCGGACTGTGGCAGACCTGTGGTGATCTATGGTGTGATGCGGTCATTCCTCCAAGGAGACACCTTGAGAGCTACAGCGCACTAGCACCAGGGTCTGCTGCCTCCCAGGCTCCTGCTCTGTGTGTGTGTGTGTGTGTGTGTGTGTGTCATTTCCTTTGCACTAATAAACCAAATAAATTTTGTGTCATTGTCTTTGGAGCTAACCCATGTTTTTAAAAATGAGAGGTATAAAAATGGGCTTTTCATTGTTATTTGAAAAGTAAATACTGTATTTAAAAAAAGGGCTCTGCTGTCCGCTCTCTTTAGTTCCCTCTCAACCAATTTCCAAATGAATCTCTCCTGGCCCCACCCCCATTGTGTTAGCTCACCTCAGGCCTCCCTGCTATCACCACAGATCCATGCTCAGGCACTTAGGACTCCCAGAAAGCTCAAGAGCCAGCTAGGAGGCTTGGCCCTGGGAGCATGCTCCTGCCTCTCTGGCTGCCTGTGGGGCTGCTGGGCGGTCTGTCTGCAATTGCTGTGTCAGTACTTTGGCTCCAGTTAAGAGGAAGGACATGGGAAGTTGAAAGTGACTTGACTGTACCATTCTCTAGCTTTCTGTGACTCTGAGTGGAACACACACACATACACACCCCACGTGCCCTTCAAGGCAGAGTTCCTGTCCACACTGCCTCCAAGTCTGTTGGCTTCCTGGCCTTCCATATCCCTCTCTCTTGTATTGCTGCCCTCTTATAGCTGGCTTTCTTCCATGGGTTACCCAGGGCACACAATCCATTTCTAGCCCCCAAAGCACCCTTCACTCGTTTGTGTGTGTTTTTTAACCAAATGAAGTTGACAAGAAAGGCGTATATTGGGGCTGCAGGATTCCTAGTGTAGAAGACTGTATAGTAGAGATGGTGATATATATGTTTGTGTGTATATATATATATCAAGCCAAATTTCTGATAGAAAAGAAGAATAGCTTTATGGGTGAGAAGGAAGAGGAGCCCTTAGAGGTTGGAACCAGCCCCAATGTGTCCAATGAGCAAGACACCTGCTCCTTCACACGCAGCTGAGGCCTCAGCACCTAACCCTTGCCATCCGTCCACCTCACCTCACCGAGCTGGGAGGCCCTGAGGCCTCTGCTGCTCTCCCTGGGTCGCCAGCAGCAGAGGCCTGGGAGAGTGAGGGGACACAGACCAAAATGACTGGAATTTCTCATCCCATTTTGCGCTGACTACATGAATTGAGCTGCAGCCTGGTATTTTATCATGTTTCCAAAATGTGGTACTGTGAAGATGCTAAGAGAGATCTGTAGCAATGCTTAGCTTTCAGCTGCCTGTGAGTTCAGGATGCTCGGGACAGAAAGACACGCTCCCCAAAACAAAAACAGGGAAAAGGGGACCTGGCAGTGCCCCTCCCCCAGGTCATCTCACCTAGATCTTTCTCCACCAGGTCATCTCAGCTCAGTCTTGATAACCTCTTGGAAGCCCTGGCCTGTCGTGTTCCTTCACTGTACGGTTTCTGTAATAAAGTGTTAATCCATGTTAATCTGTGTGGGGATTATTGCGTGCAACAGTATTTTCTTGTGTACCTCTTTTTCCTCCGTGACGTGTCCCTCTTTTTTTTTTTTATTTATAAATGTCTACTTTTTTTTTTTTTTAAGGACAAACCAGTGTGTCGTAGACTTCTATGTAACCTGTTCCTTAGTCTCATTATAGGTATCTTATAAGGATGGATATTTTACTTGGCTTTAGAATGTTTTTCAAGAAAACTAATTCTTAACTGATGAAGTCGTTGCTACTAAAATGCTTGTTTTCATCATGACGTCGTGCGCTTCTAAATTAATCATCATTTTCGTTGTAGAAAAATGGAGTGAATTTATATTAGTCTTGGAAACTAATAATAGCATTGTAAATTTATGAGATGATTTTAACAGAAAAAAATATAGAAGAATATAGTTATTTTAATTGTAATATTACTAACTGTAGGGTGAGGAAGGGGGGTCCTGTTGTGGTGAACTCTGTTATAGCTTGTTACTCAGTTTCTTCTTGATCATTTTTTCGGTCTCTGAGGTGAAGCGAGTTATTAATTGGATCTGTAAACCCACATATGCATATTGTATATGTGTAGAGATGTGATCACACTGTCTTGGAACTACATTAAACTGTTTGGAATCACAGTTGTTTGCCCAGCAGCTTTCTTATCTAGAGCCTCACTAGAGGGCACCATTGCAAGTCGCTGCTCACCCTCACACTGTGAACAAGAACTGTCCCTAGCAAGAGGTGGGCCTTAGGGTCCCTTCACTGTCGGTTCCTCTGCTAAATGCCTCCTGGATCCCCACTGCCTCGTCCAAGCCACCCTGATCCCATCTATGTCCACATTCTTCCCAGGACTCAAATCGCTGCTGTCCTGTGAGCTTGCCGGCATTCCTCCCAGCCCTGCATTCTCCACAGACAGCCTTGGTGCGGCGCAGCCCTGCTGTCGAGGCTGCTGTTTGTCGAGGCTGCTGTTCCCGCCAGAGCCTCACCCAGGCCACCCCACCTCAGGAAGCCTAGAAGATGCCACATGCACCCCTAGGCACAGCTCCTGGCCTCAATGATTTGGTTTTGGTTTTGGTTTTTGTCAATATCTACAAAATTTGCCATTCCTTTCTCCCCAGCCCATCAAACACCAAGCATTCTGGCTTCAGAATTTGCCTGTTCCATGTACTTCATATGTGTGCAGTCATTCATTATTTGTCCTTTTATGCCCTCCTTGTTTTAGAATAATGTTTTAGGTTCATTCATGTTAGAGAGTGGATCAGGATTTTCTTTCTTTTTTTCAGACTGAATAGTATTCCATATATTCCATTATATACCACATTTTTGCATAAACATCTGCCCTGTTTCCGCCTTGTGGCTTTTCTAACGTCACTGGGAACTTTGATGAGCAAAATTCTCTTCAAACCCCTGCTTTTGATTCTTTCAGATATGTCTTACGGAGGTGAAAGTATGACAAGTTCATGTTAACATTTAAAGAACTGCCATAGTATCCCCCATGGCGACTCGCCTTGTACTGCCATCTTCAGTGTACAGGTTCCACGTTTTCCCAGCACTCTTGTCCTGGCTTCTGTAGTGTCCCCAGGATCTTCTGCCTCCAACACGTATATGCTTCCTATTCGCCCTAAACACTGAGGACCCTTAACTTACTTTCTCCATCTTCCCACCCCTAATTTCAGCAGCCACCAACCACCCAGCTTCCACCACTGCACATGCTGGGGTTCACTCAGCCACCCAGCTGCTCAGCTCCGGAGACCTGTAGAGCAGACCCCATGACTCCATACAGAACACTGACCCAGCAGACCGCCTGACCCTATAGACCACTGACCCAGTAGATGCCTAACTAAGATGACCCTCAGAACTAGATTCCCCAACCTCTTCAGCCGTGCAGACAAATAACTTGTAGCTTTAGCCGGGCCCCTTGTAGTCCAGACTCATGACTGATGAGACACCATCCCCCTTTCTGCTGCCTCATGTCTTTAGGTTCCTGTTCTCCAGAGTACCTAGAGAAACCCTCCTACAGCTTCATCAACCCCAGCTCTCCAGCCCCAGAGTCTGCCTCACCATTACTTTTCTTAGATGTCCTGGCCACTTAGCCTGAGGCCTCAGCACCTGTAGAGCCCAGCAGCAATCCAACCTCCCACACACACACACTGAGACCATCTCCCACCATTCACTTATTATTGATTCATTTGGAGGAACTTAGGTTTTATATTTTTGAATATTGAGACAAGGTCCTGCTAATTTACTCAAGCTGCCTTCATACTCGCTATGGAGCCCAACCAGGCCTTGAACTTGTGATCCTCCTGCCTCAGCTTCGCAAGCAGCTGGGATGACAGGCATATACCACCAGGCTTGGCTCACCATTCTTAAATACTTGTCCCACTTAAACGCTAAAGAGATGCCTTCTAGGGTCTCTTCTAATGGGGACATTGCATCTGATGGTACTAGTCAAACAATGCTGTTCTCCAAGTCTCCCTGTAGTAAAGACACTTGGCATCCCTGTGTGTCTTTTACATTCTGTTTCAGTGGTGTCTTGGGTTTTGTGGTGGCAGTTCTCTTAGAATCGTTACCCATGGATCAGGACTGCTTGAGAGATAAATGCCTACACCTTGATAGATGGAAAGCCAGGGCAGAAGGAAAATGCTGGCACTGGGAGGCATTTGACTCTGACTGGGAGAAAGCAGCCACATGTTCTAGGTTGCCATGGGCCCCTGAGGCATGGACAGCAGGCTGTGTGGATGGTCAAGGTCAGGTTCAACTCCAGGATCTGTTCTTTATCCCTAGGAAGTCTGGGAAGTCCTGGGCCTGTGGTGCCTCGATATGATGCCTGGGAATAAAGTTATATGTGCAGATCACCTAGCCAGTCCCCCAAGCCCTTTTCATTGTGTCAAGCCATTGAAAGTCCTGGTTTGTAGCCAGGTGTGGAGGCACATGCCTTTACTTCCAGCACTCAGGAGGCAAGCAGATCTCTGTGAGTTCAAGGCCAGCCTGGTCTATAAAGAGAGTCCAGGACAGCCAGGGCTGTTACACTGAGAAATCCTGCCTTGAAAAACCAAAAATGAAAATAGGCTGTTGAGCCTATTTCAATGTAAAAATCAGTTCCTGAAAGGCAGTTCCTTCCAAATAAGGGTCACTGACATGGCTCCGTGGTGAGAGGGTGCCTGCTGCCAAGCCTGAGGACTTGGGTCTGATCCCAGGCCTGCGTGGTGAAAGGGAGACCCAGCTCCTACTGTCCTCTGACCTCTAGAAGTACACCACGGCACATATGCCCTACACATGTGCACTAAAGTGTAATAATGTTTTTTGAAACATAAAATAAGCATTGGCTTGGCAGGCGAACATAAAAATAAAGACAAATGGGATGGACATTAGAGGTAGGCGAAAACAAGTAACAGGACAAGAGCCTACCACAGAGGGCCCCTGAAAGACTCTACCTAGCAGTGTATCAAAGCAGTTGCTGAGACTCATAACCAAACCTTTGGCAGAGTGCAGGGAATTATATGAAAGAAGGGGGAATTAGTAAGAC
>CM053763.1:7072122-7103374 GCA_028658305.1 Pachyuromys duprasi
ATCAGTGGACTTGGAAAGGGGCAGGGAGGAGACGAGGGAGGGAGGGTGGAATTGGGAGGGAATGAGAGAGGGGCTACAGCTGGGATACAAAGTAAATAACCTGTGATTAATATAAAAAAGATAAAAATTATTTTAAAAAAACTGATTTCAAGACTGAAAAGATTGTGGTCCAGGTAAGGCTTCAATTAACCCTGGACCAAGATGAAACACTGGAACTGCAGCCCGATGATTCCCCAGTTCCAGGGCGAGTGGTCGGAAGAAGCTGATGGGGGCTGGCGCCATCGCCTTTCAGAAAGGTCTCGGGGGGTTGTTATTGTTTTTAAATTTATTTATTCTTCTCAAAGGTTTTATAGGAGTAAAATTAAGCAGCAATCGGCCAGGCATGGTGCTGAATGCTTTAATCCCAGCACTATAACGGCAGAGGCAGGCAATCTGTGCAAGCACAAGGCCAGCCTGGTCCACACAGTGAAGTCTGAGAGGAAAGGCAGGGGACACGAGTCTACTTGAAAACAAGCAAAGGAAAATGAAAGTCAAAACGTGACCAACTGGAGAAGCAAAAAGGCTCAACGAGGAAAGGAAGAGAGGCTTACACAATCCCAGCACTCAGGATGCTGAGGCAGGAGGATCACCAGGAGTTCAAGAACAGCCTGAGCTACCCTGGAGAGATGATGCAGAAAGAGAAAAAATGGTTTTAGTAACAAAACTCAACTGAACATATGATCGGGATCGCCCCCAGATGTCACGATTGCCCATACATATCACTTCAATTCCTTGAAGACGGTTCCAATGGGTTAACAGAAAAATATGGACAGAGCCAATAACAGAAAAGAAATGAGGCAGCCCTGAAAACCCGGGAATGGGGTGCAGATGATCAAAAAAAGTATGTTACATCTCTGAGGAGACAACGTTGCCATGGAAACCTCACAGGGGTCGGGGGAGGAACTACAGCTGCTGTTTGCTTCTACTCTCAGAGCCCGCAGGCAGGTCCTCGGCTGATAGCTACGTCTGGGCAGCCTGCACACTGACCACTTTAGAGGTGGCCAAGGCGGCAACAGAATAGGGACACTCTCCAGAGGGAAGGGGACCACAACCTGCCAACGAGCAAAGAAAACCCTCCCGGACCCAAGGGAAGAGAATCAGAGCCTACTGAGGAAATTCCTGGCCTGGCTCCCAGAATCTGGAGTTTTTTCTTCTATTTCTTCCTCCTCCCTCATCCTCCTCTTCCTCCTCCTTCTTGTTTTGGGTTTTTTTTGTGACAGGGTTCCTGCTTGTGGCCCTGGCTGCAGAGTCTGGATTTCATATCCCAAGGGGATGGGTTTCTGAACTTCTGTATGCCAGTGGGTTCTCAATGGGCATCCCTTTTGCAATTACCCTGCCTCTAGCCTGTTTGGGCTTTTTTTTTTAATGATACATTTATTTATTTTATGTATGAGTGCTCTATCTGCATGTATACCTGTACACCAGAAGAGGGCATCAGAGCCCAGTACAGATGGTTGGGAACCACATGTAGTTGCTGGGTATGGAACTCAGAGCAGTGCTCTTAACCACTGTGCCATCTCTCCAGCCCACATTCCCATCTTTAAGTTTGAGGCCAGCCTGGTCTACAGAGTGAATTCCAGGACAACCAGGGCTACACAGAGAAACCCTATCTCGAGGGGAGGAAGGGCAGACAGGTGGGAGGTAGATGGACAGAGGGGGCTTTTAAGTTCAAAAGAGAGCTTAGGTTTTCCCTCCAGTGGAATTATGGCAAGGGGCAAAGGGGGTTTGGCTGCTCTTCCAGAGGACCCGGGTTCGACAGGAGCTAGTCTGGCCACGCAGCAAACCAGCTCAGACCACTTGCAGTTGGGTCCTGGCCTGGCTGGTGTGTAACCTGTGAACAGAGCACCCACCACTTTCTGTCCTAGTGTTGCTGAAAGAAGCTACGGTGTCTGGTTTTACCTGGTATTTTCTTCTCCTCTAGAAACAGATAAGGGAGAGGATTTTTTTTTTTTTGGTGACTCAGGAGCCAGTGGTCCCAAGATAAGCCCAAAGTTAGGAAAATTTTTCTGTCTGGTGGCCTTAAAGCCTCAGGCAGTGAACTTCAAACTTTTTAAAAATTATATTTATTTGTGATTATGTATAGGAGTGTTTTGTACATCCTGTTCTGTGGCCTGCAGAGGCATGGGGTCATCTTATCAGTGTTCTATTGCTGTGAAGAGACACCATGACCATGGCAACTCTTATAAAGGAAAGTATCTAACTGGGGCTGGCTACAGGTCAGAGGTTTAGTCCACTGAGCTCATGGAGGGGAGCATGTGGCACACAGGCAGACCTGGCAACTGAGAGTCCCACCTCTGGATCTGCAGGGAGAAAGCCAGTAGGCCTGACTTGGGCCCTTGAAACCTCAAAGCCCACCCCTAGTAACACACTATCACCAACAAGACCACACCTATGCCAACAAGGCCGTACTTCCTAATCCTTGTCAAGCAATGCCTCTCCCTAAGGAGCAAGCATCCAAATACAAGAGCCTGTGGGAAACTACCACAGATCCCTGGAACCAGAGTAGTTGCTGGCAGTTGTGGGCCAACATGTAGGCGCTGGGCCCTGAACCCAGGTCCTCTTGCAAGCATAATAAGAGCTTTTAACCACTAAGCCATTTCTCCTGCCCAGTGAAGTGAGCGTTTTAAAAGTAGTATGGAAAGCTCTCCTTTTCTGAACCCTGAAGACTTTACAGAGACTTCAAGGTCAACCCCCAGTTAAGGGGACAGTGGCCCTTCACCACACCGGTAAGTGTAAGGGCACCCCGAGAACTCCCTAACCACTTTGTTCTACATCCTGCCCTGCCACTGACTTCCCATGAAGACCCAAATTACCCACATTTGAAGAAATACCTAGAAAACACGCAGAAAAGTTACAGAAATTAGTAGTTTTGCTTGAAGATGGCATTCAAAAGGATTGATGCAGTTTGCCTCTGAGGTATTTTCTGAAAATGGGCCAGGATCCAAATGCCAAGATCTGGCTCCCAAGCAGCCATCCATAGCACACTTGGTTGCAGACACAAGGAGGAAGTCAGGTCAGGCTGCATGGGACCCTCAAATGTGGGAGATAGGAGGTTCCCCAGAACCTCTCCAGCCCCTTTCCAGGCAACCTGGATGCCAAAGGCCAAAAGTCCCTCAGAGGTTCTCACCCAGTCCAACATGCACACTACCAAATCTTCCCACTCACATCATCCCCTCCTTCCCCATTTGTCTACACTGCTTCAGAACATTCTGATGCTTTCTAGTTCCTCTTTTCTCTATGTGTTCCCTGGGACATGACGACACAGACCCTCACACACCTGGCACGGTGTCGGTCACACGGTAGGTGTCCACCCCTGCTGTGCTGACCACCGTGACCAAAAGCAACTCAGGAAGAAAAGAGCTTATTCTGCCTACCCTTCCATGTGGCTGCTCGCCACTGAAGGAAGTCAGGACAGGAACTCAAACAGGGCAGGGGTCTGGAGGCAGAAAACTTGTACAGAGGCCACGGAGGGGGCTGCCTACTGGCTTACTCAGCCTGCTTTCTTAGAGACCCCCGGGACCACCAGCCCAGGGATGGCATCCCCCACTAATCACTAATTAAGAAAACTCCCCACAGGCTTGCCTGCCCACAGCCCATGAGGGTGTTTGAGGTTCCCTCCTCTTAGATGACTTCACTCGAGTCAAGCTGGCATAAAACCAGCCAGTACAACTGACGCCTTGGCAGCTTGAAACAAGCATACCTATATAACTTTTCAGTTAGAACCTTTCCTTTCTCATTTGTTACCGGGATGGCATTTTTTTGTTTGTTCAGTTGGTTGGTTAGTTTGCTTTGCTTTGGTTTTGAGTAGTTTATTTCTTAGGTTTTGTTGTTGTTATTTGGTTGGTTGGTTTTTCGAGGCAGAGTTTCTTTGTGTAGCCCTGGCCATCCTGAAACTCAGTGTGTAGACCAGGCTGGCTTTGAACTCAGATATCTACCTGCCTCTGCCTCCCAAGTGCTGACATTAAAGGGGTGTACCACTACTACCTTAACAAGATGACATGCTAATAAAAATATTGCAACATAAAACAAATAACTTTAGAAGTCTTGTAGTCTTTACAAATTCAAACACTTTAGAAGTTCCGCCTCTTTAAAATATCTATTCTCTTTTAAAATCCAAAGTCTCTATAAAACTCCAAAAATCTATTTAAGAGTTAGAAGTCTCTCAACTGTGGACTCCAGTAAAATAAAGAAACGCCTCCTTATTTCAACAGGGAATAACCAGGACATCGTCACAACCCGAACAAAGCAAAACCAAACTCCTGCTGTGTAGATGACTCAGTGCACAATGCTGGGGTTCACTCACATCTTCTGGGGTCCAGAGCGCTTGCCACAACACGCACTGCTTGTCTCCTGGACCCAGGCCAGCTCCACTTCCTAGCTGCTGCTGTCCTTGGCAGTTGCCCCATGCCACTGGAGTCTCCAAAGTGCTGGTGTCTCCAGGTGCAATGGGGCTACGCTTGAATCAGTAGCCTTTCCTGCGCTCTCTTCATGGTGCCAATACTCAACTCCGTGTGGCCCCTTCAGTCCTGGGGCTTCAGCCCCTGCTGAGACTGCACCTTCTCCAATGGCTTCTCCTGGTCTCTCACAGTATCGAGCCTCAGCTGCTCACCACAGCCCCTTTATGCCTTCAAAACCAGCACCAGCTGGGAGACTCTTTCCAGTGACCAAGTTCAGCTGCCAGCCCAACCCTGGCTGCCTCTGGAACATAGCTTCTGTGTGCTAACCCTGAGAAAACACTTCCCAAAAGATGTCACGTCAGTGATGCTGGGCTCCTTAGTCAGAGCTCATGTCTCAGCTCCAGCTGACCAGTGCCGGTTTTCCCAGTAATGCAGAGCTTTTATTTAGTGGTGCTGGTCTCTCCTTAATCACCGCTGACTCTTCAGCTAGAGCTGACTAAAACTAAAGACTCTCAACACAAAATAGCAAAGGGCCCTGAGAGGGCATTTAAGGGACCCTCAAACGTCGCCCTGGAGAGGCCAGGTCTCCACTGTCAGCATTGCTCTCAACATTCTCATCTTCTAAGCTCCCGCAGAGCAGCTCCCCAGGCTTTGAACACTTAGCAAGTTTTCCAGCCCAAAGTTTCAGAGTCCTTCCACAGTCCTCCCCAAATCCAAAGTCAAGTCTATCACAGCAATACCCCACAATCCTGGTACTAACTTCTACAGCACTGTCAAACATTGAAGGAAGTCAGGACAGGTACGCAAACAGAGCAGGAACCCAGCGGCAGGCGCTGACGCAGAGGCCATGGAGGAGTGTTGATTACTGGCTTGCTCACCACAGTTGGCTCACCTTGCTTTCTTAGAGAACCCAGGACCAGCACCCACAATAGTCTAGGACCTCCCCCATCAATCCCCTAATTAAGAAAATTCCCTACAGGCTTGCCTACAGCTTGATCTTAGGAAAACGTTTTCTCAGTTGAAGTCCTCTCCTCTCAGATGACTGTAGCTTGTGTTGAGTTGACATAAAACTAGCCAGCACCGTAGGTGTGAATAAACATTTGCCTTATTGAGTCAAACAGTAATGACGGTACCAGAATGGAGTTCACCCTTGGCACAGCCGCCACCGACATTAAATTTAAATGAGGCCTGAGCTGGAAAATGTGTTCCATTTTGTGGCTCATGTTTTCTTCCTCAGTTCCTACACAATGCTGTTCGTCACACTGCGCCAAGTGGCTCTTTCTGGTGCCTCCACAGACTGCCCCTCTGCCCCTCTCCGCGCTGGGGCCCTGGAACGAAAGGCAGCAGACTCACGGGTGCAGTCATGTCTTTACTCCATTAGTGACCAACACAACAGCACCACAGCGCAGCAGGCCCTGGGAAGGCAGGGAGGACAGATACATAGGCCTTCAGCCATGGGCTCTTCTCCCCAAGGTGCGGAGAAAGCTGTGCCTGCCCTCTCACCCAGAAACCTGAAAGAAGTCACTGGGGAGGGCAGGTGACTAGGCCAAAAGTCATACAACCCATGTCAGCCCCGATCTGCCCAAAAGCACCAGGGCTGCAGTGAGGAAGGTTCCAGACAGAGCCAAGGAAGGGGGACCTGTTAAGAAGAGCTTGCGTGTGTGTTGTATGCGCGTGTGTACATGCGTGTACACGTGTGTGCTTGTGTGTATGAGGGCAAGATGTCTACACTACTTAGCATATGAGATATAACTGCTAAGCCACAGGACCTGCCTGGGGATGAGAGACCAGGAAGCAGGGACTCGGAGCTCTGGAGCCTGAGTTGGGACAGAGGCCACTGTCCCCATTACTTCCATTCAGAGAGGGTGGCGGCTCCTGTTGGAAGCAGGTTTAGAACAGGCACTGCCCTGGGGCCTGGGCAGAGGGGCCACCTCGGCCTGTGCCACGTCACGTGTAGGCCATCTTGCTGCACACCCAGGGACGGGTCGTCAGACACTCCGTTGACACCAGCCTGGTGGGCTCCACGAAGACGCACTCCCCCATTCCTGAGATTGCGAATCTGCGACAGAAGAGACAAGACCAAGTGCTTGTACGTAGCCTATCACAGGCAGCCCGAACCCTGCAGGCCCTTTGGCCTGTGCCTCCCTCCAGGCATCCCTCACTGGACTAGCTTCCAAGACAGACATCGGTGCACCTGTCTACCTTGGTCCTCCACTGACCCAGCCCTGGGCTCCGGCCACTGGGACCGCTCCACCAATGCTCTGTGCCTTCCTTACCCTGTTCCTACCCTTCCAGGGCCAGGGCTCAGGTGTCCAGCTCGGAGGCACCTCCTGCCCACCTTACCCCCACAGAGCCCCGTTTGCACCTTTTGTCTCCTCCTTGGGGAGCAGTGTCTGTTCCAACCAGTAAGGCAGCCAGCATCTGGGCACAGTGCGGGCTCTTCGTCCTGCTCATCTGTGCTCCTCAACAGCACAGGGTCGGAAACAAAGGCTGAACTAAAATCGTCCTCTCAGGGACTGGCAGAAACAACCCTCGTCATGAAGAGTCAGGAAGAGTGGGGTGGCATGGCCTGAAATTCATCAAAACCATGCAGGGCCCTCGGATTGTTCACCCAGTCTGCTTCCTGGTAGCTGAGAGGGTGTTGACCCAAGTGGTCAGCCCCTGAGAGACTCTAGCCTCCAGGCCTCTCTGGAACACTAAGAGCTGGAAGTTTCCAGAGGGGCAAAGCAAGGTTCTTCCATGCTCTTGGCTGGGAGAGAGAAAGGGACGCTTAGGGGGAGAGGGTGACCTGAGCACTGGAGTGCGGGAAGGGCTGCCGGCCGGCACCGGGCTTCAACGAGCCACATTCATCACCAGGAGCCCTTCTTACTTCAGCTGCGGCCCTGGGGGTGCTCTTGCCATCACCAGCAAATTGACAGCTGTGCTCTTTCTGAGCCAGCACCCCAGGGTGCACTGTTTCCTAGACCAGAAGCTGACGCGCTCACTTCCCCAGAGGTGACCTGACTGTCCCTAAGCCTGCCTTGCCACCCTACACTCCTACACTACCACTATCCTGCTGCCCAAGACCATCGCCACATCATCCGGGCCATACAAACACAGCACCACTGTGCAGACAACACCTCCCTCAGGGCACCCAAAGATGCCCCCTCGGGGAGCCATAATGCCACTGGGCAGCTGTGTTCAGAGCTCCGGTCTTCCACGACACATTTGGGGCCGCTAACTACAGAAGCCACACCTCCTATCATGCCTTGCAGCCAGGTGTGGACATGTGACTAAGTTCTAGCCAACAGGAGCGGCATAGACGGGTGTAGTCACAGATAGGGGGCATCTTCGTCTCTCACCGTGAAGCTCCACATACAACAGAGCCACCAAAGCAGGCTGGACTTGGAGGGAAATCAAGTCAGTTTCCTAAAGAGACCCCTGCCGCAGACCCCCAACTGCCCTCGAGACCTAGCATGTGTAGCTGCCACACAGCCGCGTGTCTCTACCAGAGCCGCCTGTGGGGCTTACACCTTCCCTCTGAGCTCGACTCGCTCTTAGGAAACGGAGCCCCAGCTCACGTGTCTGCGTCAAACGGGTCCCCGTTGACCCAGTGGAAGTCGTCCCCGACCCTGCGCAGGCCAATCCACGGCTCCCTCCGCGTGAACTTGAACAGAAACTCCTGCAAAAGGAAGAGAGAAACCCGGTCACGGAGTGCAGTTTCGTCACTGGGGCACGGCCCAAGTCAAGGATCGGCTTGGGAGGTACTGGGGGGTACCAGGAGGATGTGTCACTTTGACGGGAGGGTGAGGATCAACAAACCCTGGGCAGGCAGTCACACTGCTGGAACAGGACTGGACCAGCTTCCCGTCTCTGCTGCCCCCAAAGGCTAAGAAGGGTCCCATCCCCCAGCTCGCCTCTACCAGGTGGCCCGAAGTTTGGGGGTGGCTCTGCTAGATTTGTGGCCAAATCTTACCCCGGGTTAAATCCTACCTATATACTTCTTGGACTTTCTCACAAAGTGACACAGAAATACTGGGCACTGCAGACAAACAGAAGTCGGTTTAGAGACCCACTCCTATCTTAGAGGTTCACAGAGCTCTGTCACAAAGTCCAAAACAACCAACAGATTCCGGGATTCTGTTTCTTCAACCTTTCTGTTGGCAAAACAGCTTGAGGTATCAACTGAGACAGCACCTTGGTTTAGAGGGTAGGAAATGAGGACGCTTTTAATTGTCTGAGGGTGCTCACGGCCTCTAACGCACCCTCAATACGGGGTAAGCTCAGCTGAGCAGCCCTGAGTGACAGTGGCCTGGAGGAGGTTCAGGCGTTCAGACCCCAAGGGCCTCAGGTGTATGCCCGTGCTGTACAGCGGCTGAGTGACTAGAGACAGGCAGCCAGGGGGTCATCCCACTGCGGTCAGGCGTGGGCCTGAGGGTCCCCTGCTTCTGCCCATCCGCTCACCAGTTCTTTCTGGCTTTGGATCACAGCCAGCGCCGCCTCGTGGGTATGGCAGTACTGCCTTCCGGTGTTCCAGTCTCTAGGCTCCTCTGAGAAGTAGTAGCATTTCCTTCCATAGAGCAGCCAGTCCTCTGGGCAGGGTGTCTCACACTTGATGCAGCCCTTGGATGCTTCGGGAGGGAAAGAGGAGGGTTGAGTGTCGGTGAGTGGGCCCAGCCATACTTGATGCAGCCCTTGGATGCTTCGGGAGGGGAAAGAGGAGGGTTGAGTGTCGGTGAGCGGGCCCAGCCATAGTCATGTTCCCAGCGCGCCCCTCCCCCAGCACCTCTGTTCCCCATCCCAGCCCCATCTGTCTGGCCTTCAAAATGCCCTTCAGAGACACTGCTGAAGTCGCTGTGCCCCAGGGAGGAAATCCACGTGAAATGCACAAGAGGGCCATGGAGGAAGCCGGCCACCAGGGGACAGTACTGGAGCAAACCCAAGGTAAGATCCCTCTCCTAACCCTAGGAACTCAGAACAGGAAGGGACCTAAAGGCCACATCTCTGCAGCCAGAGTAGGATCTGGCAGGATAGTGTGTGAACTCTCGTAACCATGCTCTTTCTCGCTGGCTCCTCCATAACCCTGCTCACCCCTGAACTTCTGGGAATTTCCTTTTAAATTTTGAGTCCTGAGCCAGGTAGATGGCTCAGTGAGTAAAGACGCTTTGCCTCCAGACTTGACAACCTGAGTTGCATCCCTGGAACCCACAGAGTTGAAAGAGAAAACTAACTCCTGCAACTTGTCCTTGGATGTCTACAGCCATGACCCCACCACTAAATATAAATGTAAAAAATATATTAAAACAAAAACAAACCACTAAGGGCTGGAGAGATGGCCCAGAACACTTGCTGCTCTTCCAAACGACCTGGGTTCAATTGCCAGAACTTACACAGCAGCTCACAACTGTCTGCAACTCCAGTTCCAGGGGATCCCATGGCCTTTTCAGGCCTCCATAGCACACAGACACACACATACAGACACAGAGAGAGGCACACACATACAGACACACATAGAGATACAAACAGACATACACACACAGAGAGACACACACAGAGACACACACACATACAGACACACAGAGACACAGACTCCCCACACACACACCCTCTCTCTTTTGGGGAAAGCAGTTCATAATGTCCTCTAACCTTCTAAGACCTCTGGTTATATGCTTACTTATACTCTGGGTCTCTTGGAAACCAGAACATGTGTTAATCCAAAAAAAAAAAAAAAGTAGTTGTTAGTATAGCTTTGTTTACATGTATCTCTGTCTCTTGGGCTCGTTGGAGGCTTGGTTTTACTGTTAGTCCTGGCTGTCCTGGGCCTCACTGTGTAGACCAGGCTGGCCTCAAACTTACAGAGATTTGCTTACCTCTGCCCCCCAACTTCAGGGATTAAAAAGCATGAGCCACGATGTCTGACTCATTTGAAATTTCAAATGTAAGTTTTAGTTTTTGATTTTAATACAGTCTCATGTAGCCAAAGCTGGCTTCAGATTCTCTAAGGCTGACCTTGAACTCCTGATCCTCCTGCCTCTAAGTCCGCAGTCCTGGAGTAACAGGTGTGTGCTACTATGCAGGCCTTGATGGTAAATTAATTGTAATTGTTTTCCCCATCCATCATATGGGATTGTGTTAACTTCAAATTTTATGAGCATGTGGTTTCTTTTCCTTCGTATAAATGATTAATTAAACTACTGAGTAAAACAGGCCAAGAGTACACCATACCACCCAAGGAACTACACTGCCCTGGGGCCTACCACAGGGATACCGACTCACTGTTGGGCACTCCTGGGCATACCTACTCACTGACTCAGGTCCACTCGGGAGCACTGGCCATGGTGTGGCTGCCTTCCCAGGTTGCCCTGAAGAACAGCTGAGCTTTGCCGAAAGCATCAGACCTATGTCCACACATTCCCTGACCTCCCGACCCAGGACAAGAATAAAGGCAAAGTGATTCCTTTTGTAGCCTTATTCTATCTGGCCCCAGTGGCTACACAGTCCATTTGCACCCGCATTCAGACTCTCTGCTTATCAACAAGTTGGACAAAGGAGATCTTGGTAGAGACTGATCATATCAGCGGATTTTCACCATTTTAATGCGGCTACCTACTCCTGGTCTAACTGCTTTCTAAATATTGAAGACCAGGAGTTCAAGGCCAGCCTCAACAACACAGGGAATTCAAGGTCAAACTGAGCCTGTCTCAAGAAGAAAAAGGAGAGGAGGAGGAGAAAGAAGATAAGGAGGAAGAGGAGAAGGAAGAGGGGGAAAAGGAGAATGGAGGAGGGGGAAGCGGGGAAAAGAAGATAAAAAACAAACAAACAAACAAACCTGCAATCTCTTCTGCAGAACCCGCAGAGGCCAAGACGAGCACTCAGATCACTGCCCAGGGCCTCACCTGTCCTGCTTTACCTTTGTAGTTAGTCCATTTAGCACCACATAGCACTCCGTGCGTGTTTCTGTGTAGCACCCAGACTACTCCACTCCAGACTATGCCCCTTAGGCATAAGGGTTATTTTGAGCTGGATACAACTGAGAGTCAACAGATGCAGGGGAAGCTGCCTTTCCCTCCCTCCCTGTCCCTAATGCTACCCCACACCCAGCACTTACTCTAGGATCTGACATGTAGCAAGGCTCAATAAGTGTTTGTTGAATGAATGTGATATTTAAGGCCTCATATCTCCAAACCGTCACCTCCAAGAGGCACTGTCTGCCTAACATAGCCTGATCTGAATGCCCACAGCATCTATGAGCTAATTCCTTGGTACTGTTGATTCTTACAGGGGCAATGAAAGGGGCGTGCACAGTCCTTGTGGGATTGTATTACTTTAGGCTACAACTATATTAACAACCCACACTCTATTTCTAACTTACTGTGTTGCACCCCTGAATTCCTGGCATATGCAGGAATTTACCTAGCTGGACCTGCTGGGACCAAGTGTACAGAAACCGCTGACACACTCTGACACGCACACTCACCCAAGATGCTCATGACCACCAGGATGGCAAACAGAAGGACTGCAATGGCCCCCAGCAGCAGACGTGTGGTAGTATCTAAAGGGAAAACAAATGGGTCAGGATCAGCTGCCAAGCTGTCGCCAACCACCACCACCGTCCCCAAGCCCCAACAGCAAAGCCTTGTGGGCCGGAAGCAACCTTCAGGGTGACTGTGGCGTCGCTGCCGCTTGAGAGCCACTCTTCGGGCCATGGGCCCAGGTCTGTCACCCCTCCTGCCCACAGGCTCCTTCAAAGGCAGTCACACCTTTCTGATCCAGACTGTCCCGCCGCTTTTCAGGCACATTGCAGGTCTCACCCACTCTGCCCTCACAACCCCGTGACAGGGCCTCTGCTCGCCAGGTCCTCCTCCTGGCATCCTGCCCACCCCCCAGCCTGTCACCCACCCATACCCCCAGCTTCTCCTTACTTTCACTCCCGCTTAACATTTTTATCTTTTTAGTTTTTTGAGACAGGGTTTTCCTCTGTGTAGCCCTGTCTGTCCTGGAACTCGCACTATAGACCAGGCTGGCCTCGAACTCATAGAGATCCACCTGCCTCTGCCTCCCAACTGCTGGGATTAAAGGGGTGTGTCACCAGTGCCTGGCTGGATATTTTTTATCTTAATAAAGGAAGCCTTTTTGAGTTAAACACAGGGTTTTCTTTTTGAGATTCTTGTTGTGGTATGTAGATTGTATTGTGATATATGTCTTGTAAGATACATATAATACATTATAGCTTTAGGTAGCCAGGCCCTCCCTATCATCTGGCTATCAGACTTTCACCTCTGAAAGCAAAGGCTGCGTACCCACTGAGCCCTAACTCCTGTGCCCCACGTCCCCGACACCACCACTCCGCTTGGGCCCCACCCATTTGCCTCTCCTGCTTATTTCATGAGCGTAATCTTACGGCATGTTTTCTTTTGTGTCAGACCTCTTCATTTTGTAGCACGGAACAGAACCTTGCTCCTTTGTGTGGTTTATTATTTTGCTATGTGGATTTACCACATTTGGCCTCTCTGTTTGTGACAGTTAATTTTTAATGGTCAACAAGAGGAGAGGGGTGCAGGGAGGGACTGTCTAGGTCAGGTTAGGCATGGCTGTGGGGGATTGCCTTGGCTGTGTTCCTTGTTGTGGGGAGAACCCCAGCCCTGTGGGGCACGCTTCCCTGCGTCAGTGAGAGTGGAGAGCGTGAGCTGAGTACACGTTTGTGTAAGAAATGCGTGCATTTCTCTCTGCCCTTGACTGTAGCGCAACCAGAGGCTTCAAGCTCCTGCCCAGATTTCCCGGCACAGTGACGGGCCAGAACCTGGAATTACGAGCTGAAATCAACCCTAGGTTGTTTCCTGCTCAGATATTTTTTATCACAGCAATGGAAACGAGACTAGGACACCGCTAACCTGTTGGCAGACACGTGGGGCACTTCACTTTGGCCATTGTGAGTAACACAGCCATGAACGTGTGGACAGACCTGGGGAGCCCCGCTTCCAGTTCTAGGAACTGCTGGGTCACAAAGCAACTCTGTGCAAGCTTTTGAGGAATCGTCAAATTGTGATTATAACATTTGATGTCTCTATCAGCAACACTGCAGGGCTTCCGTTTCCCCATAAGCTAGCACCTGCTGTTTTCCATTTCCCTCTTATTGTCATGATTACCATTATCTATAACATCCTTGGAGCCATGAATGCCTCTTCTACATTTTTTGGCTTGGCTTTTTCTACCATCTTGATCATTAAATGTACAGATACATTGGTGGACATCACATTGGTGCTTCTTAATTCAGCATATGAATATTGGGAGGAAATTAGCATTCAATCCAAAGCAGTTGCCTCAAAAATGTAGCATCTGGACCCTTCTGACCTGTCTAGCCTGACCGGCGGCCAGCTGCTGGCCCCAGCTGGAGTCTCCCTAACCAGTGGCCTGAGAGTTGTTCTGCCCCGGTCCTGTGTCGGCTTCCTGCGCTTCCTCCCCCGTATCTGCTCTTCTGTGGCTTACTCCTTCATCTTGATGCAGCATCTTTTAGCGGCTGCCCCACAGGAAGTGCAATAGGGACAGAGAGAAAACTTGGTTGTGAAGAGAATGAACTGTTCTTGCAGAAGACCTGAATTCAGTTCCCAGCACCCATGTCACAAAGCTCACAGCCACCAGTAACTCCAGATCTAGATCCAAACCTCTTTTCTGGCCTCTGTGGTTATTGACTGCACTCTCTCTCTCTCTCTGTGTCTCTTTCTCTCTCACTCACACACAATTAATCCACCAGAAGTACAAGCAAAATGTGTTCAGTCCCATGGTGAACAGTACCCATGGAGTAAGTGGTATAGTCTGGAGATCGTTCTTCAGAACTTTGAAAGTGTGCGTTGTCATCTAGTGCCAGCATCATTTTGAAAAGCCTAGCTCTCTGTCTTCACCATGAACCATTTTAGTTCAACCACTTGATTGGCTTCTATCCAAGAATTCCATCCTGTATGCCATACAATGATTGAACATAGATACTTCTATCTACTTTAGTGGGCAATTGATGAGCCCCTCCAACCTGGAAATTCATGTCCTTCGGTGCCAGAAAAAAGTTTTTTTTCTTTAATTATATCATTGATTATTTCTTCTCTTTCATTTTCTGATTTCCTTCTGAAAGTCAAAGTCTTTAAATGTTTGAGCTCTTGGGTTGTTCCTCTTTCTCCTCTCTTTATTTTTTCCTCCTCTTTTTTCTCCTCCTCCTTCTTTTCCTCCTCTTTCTTTTCCTTTTTGGTTTATTTCTGGGAAGATTTCGTCAACTTCATCCTCTCCTCCTTCTACCAGGTTTTCCGCTTCTGTAATGATAATTTATGGTGTTTGCTCCAGCTGGGCCATGGCCGTCCTCTCTTAAAGCAACCTATTCCTGTTTAGTGATGTTGCATTCTCTGTTTCTGAAGATATTACTGAGTTCTTTGATGAGAGGTGGGAAGAATGTTCACTCCTCCCTGTGTTGTTCACGGCTGAGGCAGAGGAACTAAACAGTTCCCTGGAGCCTCTGCATCCACTGTTATCTGTGGGAGCATAGAGGTACCCCTACAATCCTGGTACCAATTTGTCTTGGTTAGGGTCACTATTGCAGTGATAAAACCCTAAAGCTAAAGCAACTTAAGGAGGAAAGGGCTTATTCAGTTTATGCTTCCTCATCGCTGTTCATCAGCAAAGGAAGTCAAGACAGGAACGCAAGCAGGGCAGGAACCTGGAGTCAGGAGCTGATGCAGAGGCCACGGAGGCTGCTATATATAGGCTTGGAGAGGGCCCCTCCTAAGAAGGCTGGGAGAACACCTTCCACACTTACCATGCAAAGGTGGACTCTGGGCCTTCTCCTTATGTAGGCCTGTATAGGCACCCTGATTCTTGAGTTTTATCTCAAGTTCCTACCAGAGATGAGGACAGGCTATTTAGATCTGGAGTGCTTATCTCAAAGATAGTCCATACTCTTCTTCCTATTTTCAGCCCATCTTCTGGCATTCCCCTGTCGCTGGGTTCTTGGGTCCTTGACTTGAGACTCCTATGGCTCTTCTGTTCTTTGGTCTTTCTTGGGTGGGCCTAAGTCCATAACCACTCAGCCTGTCTCACAAGCTCTTAGCTCCAGTTCTTATTGTGATCAACATTTAAAATGTCCCCCTCCTGCTTGTTAATCACTGCTAAAGGGGTAGAGAATGGGATCCTGCGTTCAGACAGTGGTCTTGACCTGTGAGGCTCACAAACATTCCAGAATCATTCCTTTGAGCAAGGCCAGTGCACCAGTGGAAATCCACTAGGCTCCACGGAGGTCTCTAGGTGTCTACACTGGCCCCTGCCTTTGGTCTGTGCAGGGTTCTTCCAGGAACTGAGCTGGATTCCTCAGGGTCAATACTGAGCTCCACTTGTACCTATGCTATTCCTCCACAGTTCTACCCTGGGCTGTATCGGGGTCCAACAGGTCCTCCAGGGGTCTATGCTTGTCTTTTCTAGGAGTCTATCTGTGCTCCACTGATGGGGTCTGCACTAGGGTCTTCCAGGGCTTACAGTGAACTCAGCTAGAGACCAATTCGGAGACTCCCCAGGGTCTCCACTATATTCCTCCCAGAGTCTACACTGCGGTCCACTAGAGGCCCACACTGTTTACACCATGCTCCATCAGGAAACTACACTCAGTTCATTGGGGCTCCGTGAGCTATGCTGGGGTCCATCAGGGGTCTACACGAGGTTCCCGCAGATGTCTATGCTGGGTTCCTCTGGAGACTAAGCCAAATTTCTCAGGGGGTCTATGCTAAGTTCTACTGGGCTCTATACTTGGTTCCTCCAGGAGACTATACTGAGTTCTTCCATGGGTCTACACTAGGGTTCTCCACTGGGTTCTTCAGTGTCCTGGGTCCTGCTAGAGCCTGCACTGGATTCCTTGACGGGTCTATACTGGGTTCCTGGAAGGTCTACCCTAAGCTGCAACCAGAATCTACTCCTGTGTCTACCAGGAGTCTGGGTAGCTTCAGCCAGCATGAGAGCTGAAGACTACCCTGAGCACAGAGCTCTTTCTCACTGCATTGCTGTCCTCAGAGTGGGCTCAGCAGAGCCCACATCAACTGGAATGACACCATGCCACAGTGCAGAGCACACTGCTGCCCAGCCTCCCCTCTCTCCTCCCTCAAACCTGTGTACCAAGGATGTACACAGTATGAGTAACCTTCTGAGTGTGAGAACACAGCGCCTGAAACCACTTCATGGGCTCATATCCAGACTCCGCCCCTGTGGATGTGGACACATAACACCATTACAGATTCTGTTCCACTTTCTCCATCTCAGAATGTATCTCTCGGGTCTCTATGAGATCCCGATGGACACAAGGCCTCCCTATCAGTGGGTCCATGTCTGCACACTCAGCCAACTCTATACTGAGATATGGACAAGTCACATCAGTGCTGGACATGGACAGACTTTCAGGTCATGTTTTTCCCTAAACAATAAAGAAAAGCAACTAAGTATATAGCATTTACATTATCCTTGACATTACAGTGAATCTAGAAGTGTTTAAAGCTTATACCACGTGGGCAGATTCTATGCAAATATGCCATTTGAGCTCAGGCACTTGAGTACCCTTGGATCTGATGAAGGTGCCTGGTATTGATGTCCTGAGGCTGCTGAGGGAGAACAGCACACTGCTTAGAACTGTGTCTGACATGGTGTGTTCTGTGTGCCCTCACTATGATGATGAGCCCTAAGCTCTTTTGGATTAAGAACTGTGCCAAGTTCCCTTGGGTTCCCTAGAACAGTGCAGACTGAGGTTCAATACTAATGAAATGCAGCGTCCTCGACCAGCCTTACTATTCAATCGGGCTAGAGGAACTCAGCAGAAAAGGAGGGTGAACGCACACATACACACTTCCAAAACTGAGGAGCCCCTTCTCTCCTTCCTCAGTGTGCACAGAAGGACACCCTAGGACTCTGGACACAGTCTTCACTGGCTGCCTTTCAGAGGCCTAGACCCAGACAGGTGGAGTCCATGACGCCTGCTTCCTGGAACACATAACTAAGTACCAACAGCTGGGTGGCTTCAAAAATAAAGATCCTCTCATAGTTATAAGAACCAGAAGTCCATGGCTGGGCACAGCAGCATGCGCCTCTAATTCCAGCACTTGGGAGGCAGAGGCAGGCAGATGACCGTGAGTTGGAGGACAGCCTGCTCTACGAAGTGAGTCCAGGACAGCCAGGGAGAAACCTGGCTCAAAAAAACTGAAAAAGAAAAAGAAAAAAGAAAGAGAAGAAAGAAAAAGAAAGAAACCCAAACATTGCGGTGTTAGCTGGACCATGCTGCCTTTGAAGCCTCACGGAAACCTTGCTTGATTCATCCTAGATCCTGGTGCTTTAGTAAAAGCCCTTGGCTCATGATTTACCACTTCATCCTCAGTCATTCCTAGCATATGGCCTCCTAGGGAGCAGCTGTGTTTGTCTAAGGACACCAGTTCATATTGAATTGGGGCCCGCTGACTTCATTCTGGCTTCCTCTTAACTAATCATGCCTGCTGGGACTATACAGTTCCACCAAAGGGCACATTCTGAGGTCCTAGGAGTTAGGGCTCACCAGGGCGCTTGTGGTATGAACATAAGATAACTTTTCACAAGCATCTAACCTGGTAATCATCCTGCTATGCAATCCACCCCCATAAGCTGGAGTTTACAGGTGCAGGTTATCTGCACCTGTGCTTCTGAATGCATATGATGTGGCACAATATTAAAAAGAACAACTGGAAAACACTGGCTCTTCATCCCAGATAGAACCCCCTCCTACCCATATCCTTGAAAAGGCCCATGGCTGATGTCTAAACCATCTGGGGCACAGCCTGGCCAGTGTAATCCTGACTACTTAAAAACACTAAAATGTGGAGCTTGGTAAGTTTTTAAAATTTTAGGTAGCTCTTGCCAAATGCATGTGTGTGGTTTTGATGAGGAAGTTGTGGGTTTGTGCCTAATAAAAAAACTTTCAACATTAAAAATTCAGAATTGGTGACCACTGAGAAATCTATAGAGCCTGAGGTATGCAGCGCCACCTTGTCCCCTCTCTCTTACCCGAGAACACTTTGCCCCATTCTCAGGCCCAAGGCTAGAAATAGCCCTATCTTGAATCACCTTCAGGGTTTTCAGACCCCAGCAAGGCATCTGCGTGCTGCGTCAATTTACCAGCCTCCACCTGCATCTCAAGTGGAAGGACAGACTCATGCCCCCAGAGAAAGCGGCCCTCACAAGGCCAGCTAATGTGTGGCTGGGAAGACTGCCTTCTAGACCTCAGCCCTCTGACTGAAGCTCTCCAGCCCCTTAAGCCATGAAGAGGGAAGAGCTGCCCCCTCCTGAGGGTGGCAGAGTCCTCTGATGGCCTCTGAGGGGACAGGAGAAGATGCAACCAGATTCTCCCTAGTTAGCCCTTCTGAGCCCAGTGTCCTTGGTCACACAGGAAGCGAGACCAGCATATCAGAGAGCCTGGCAGCAAATCCGTTTTGGAGGTCTCATGTGTTAGTGCCACTGTGTCCTTGAGGGAGATATTTAAGACTCTCCAGTGCTGATCCATTCACTAAGGGCAGAGATGAGAGTCAGAGAGCAACTAAAGTACACCCCGCCCCATGGGTGGGTCACAGCTGCTGGGACAAAGTAAGATCAGAGTGCAGGTACCTCTGGGGGTTCAGCTGTATCATTTCAGATGCTTCTCTTTTCTCTCAAGATAGGGGCCCGGCTAAGCAGTGGCTGCAAACCCACTGGGCCCCCAGAACCCTCCGTGGGGCATATTATGAAGTGAATTGAAGTGGGGCAATACCAAGCCCCAAAGGACCAAAGGACCAAAGCTGAGCAAGAGGTCATGTGTTCCCTGGCCTCCTCACCTAGGCTGTCAGGCCATATGTTCAGGGAGCTGGGGAAGGAATCACCACAACAGAACCTACACTCCAGACCTGTCTCTGATTAGCAACGTGAGGTGGAAGCTGTGACGTGAGTCACAAGATGGGAAAATGGAGGCTTAAAGAAGTAAAGTCTACCAGCTGGTGGGGACAGGTGGCTCAAGTTTACCTTTAAGCTCTTTGTAGCTCCCCAAGCTGTCGCTGCCCCCGTTCTAGGGTTTCTGAGGGGGCTGGATATGCCCAGGGCCTAATATGGTATGTTAGCACTGGAGAAAGAATGAACAAGCCAGCTCAAAGGTCCCATAACGCAGCAGCCACTGATGATGACCAATCCCAACCCATGAGCTTTCCTTTTTGGATGGAGAAAGGGCACCAACAGGAAAAAAAAAGTACTGTAGAATAGTCAGACACTGAGCATCCCAGAGCCATTGGGACCGGGTGCCCTTATATGCACCAGAGACTAAGAGAGGGGCAATGGTAACATCAGCAGGGAACCATGCCAGCTCAAATGAGACGAGGCCAGACTACAGGAAGATGCCAACCACAGCGGCATGCTGGACCACCACAGAGAGTGTCTTGCTTTCCTCCTGCCCAGTGTGTGGCCTCTTCTTCAGCTGATGGGCATGGCCGTTAGCCACACCAGCAGTAGGAAGGACAAGAGTCAATGTATTTAGGGCCAAAGATGAGCCTGCCAGCCACACTACCCCGAAATAACCCTACCCAATGGAGCTAAGGGTAAATGTTAGTAGAGCTGACCTTTCAAATACTTACAAAAGAACGAAGACATACAGACTAGAGAAGGGAGTGACATCAAGAAATACCTTTGGTAGGAGGCAAGCTTAGGTCACAGAGAAAACCCATACACTTAGCCAGACACGCTAAGCATGCATCCAAGAAGTGTTGGTTGGCCTCTATTCTACCCAAGTGTCTGTTCTGAGCTGGGGCTCCTTTGTAATAGCCTTGCTTCTGGGGAAACTGTGTCTTTACCTCTATGGTTCCTAACCACTTTTGGGCTTCTTCAGAGGCTGCACAGCCTTCCACAGACAGTACCCTTCCCTGGCACGCCATCACCGCCATCGCCTCTCTGGGCACAGGAAGCTTTGTCCTTTCCAGACCACCACCCACCTTCCTCACTGACCAGCCTTCCATGGCAGGTCTTCCTTATACAAATCTGCTGCCTTAACCCCTCAACCGCTTCTTCAAACAAACACACAAAAAACAAACCTCTGTAGCCTGGCCTTGCTGGTCCCTCAGATATATCCATCTCATATTCTCTCTCTCTGTCTCTGTCTCTGTCTCTCTCTCTCTCTCTCTCTCTCTCTCTCTCTCTCTGTCTCTGTCTCTCTCTCTCTGTCTCTCTCTCTCCCTCCCTCCCTCTCTCTCTCTCTGTCTCTCTGTCTCTCTCTCCCTCCCTCCCTCTCTCTCTCTGTCTCTGTCTCTCTGTCTCTCTCTGTGTCTCTGTCTCTCTCTCTGTCTCTCTCTCTCTGTCTCTGTCTCTGTCTCTCTCTCTCTCTCTCTCCATTCCTCGCTCCCCATGCCTCCATCAGTACCCAGCACCCTATGGTTCAGTTATCCACAGGGACTAGCTAGTTCCAGTTCCTTGACCTGGTGCACCCTCCCCTGTCCCACACCCCTGAAAGACCGCCTTCCTCTGACTCTGTCCCTAGCTAATGCTACCCACTTCCTACCGGCTAGAAGCAGGAGAAGTACCTGGAAGCTGACCAACTCTAGCATCTCCTGAGCACCACTCACTGGAGGCCAATTCAAGTTTCCTTAAAAAGTCTGTGAACTGAAGTCTCTTCCCTCACAGTCTCCTGCAGCGCCCGAGGTCACTCCCTGAACCAATATGACAAAAAGGAAGAGGTAGCATCCCAAAATCCCTAGGAAGAGCTTCTGGGGATTCCTCTCCACCGGCCTGTCGCCAGCAATGAGCCCCTTGCATCCCACAGGATGCGGGCACCACCTCAGGGAACCAGAGCTTTTGCTTTAATGAAGCACTGTTTTCTCTGCTACACACTCAGGCCAACACGCGGGGGCTTCACACCGGACCCAACTAAGGTTTGGAGCATCAAGCGTGCTCCAAGGTCAAAGAGGGAGTTTTTACCAGGCAGCAAAGACTGGTAAAGGCAGTGACCGGAGCCCCTTCCCCCTCTTATAGTGACATCTGCCTGCCCCTAAAGGAATGAATCCTCCAAGTCGCCTGCCTCTCTGCGAGCTGTCAAGGTGACTGGCACCTTCCTGGGTCCCGAGCCGGGGGTCGGGGGGTGGGAGGCTGCGCGCTTACCCTCCAAGGCCGCCTTCCAGCTGGTGCTGCCCTCGTAGCCTGACCCCGATCGCCGGAGCAGCCCCTCTGGGCCGCGGGCTTCGGCCTCGGCTGGAGAGCGCGGCCTGGGCGCAGCGGGCGCCGGGCGGGCGGCGGGGGGCGGCGGGCGGGTGCGCGCGGGGGGCTCCCGGGCCGGCTCCATGCCGCGACGCGCGCGCGCTCCTGCACCGGGCTGCGGCGCCCGGCCCCACGCGCACTCGGCGCTGCGCGCGCCCCGCGGGCCCCCCAGGCCGGCTCGGTGCTCCGGGGCCGCGGCGTCCGCAGGCCGGGGCTGAGCCCGGCTCCCCGCGCCGGAGCCGCTCGGGTCCCCGCCGTGCGCGCCGCAGCCTGCGGGGGAGGAGCCGGGACTGCGAGGGAGCCGAGGCCGCGGGCGGGGTTGCGCGGAGGGAGGACGGCTCAGGTCACCAGCCCCGCCACCCGGGACAGCTGTGAGCCAAGGCGCTCCTCCTCCCCAGCCTGATGCTGGGCATCTTCTAAAGCGGGGGTGTAGGGGTGTCCCCTGGACACGGCCCTGGGAAGGCTGCTCCCGAGGTGCCCTGGAGGCAGAACAGACGGGTGGGATCTGGGACTTGCCCCCGCTAGATTCTCAGCAGCAGCAGAGAGAAACACCCTGCACCCCGAAGCCAGGGCACAAGGCAGAGCAGCGCTGCAACCAGCCATCTGTTAGGATTCGGGGACTTTCCCCCTCATTTTTGGCTCATGAGTGAATGTTCGGGTCTGCACGTGGAAGCGGGAGGTCTTCATTGGGTATATTCACTCTCCACTCTTTTGGATCTCACTACGCAGCCCCGGAAGGAACTAGCTCTATAGAGCAGAATGGCCTCTGATTTCATAGCCTGCCTCTGCCTCAAGCCATAAGCCTCCACACTTGATAGCCCCTTGTTTTTTTGAGACAAGGTCTCTCACAACTGGGCTCACCAGTTCAGCTAGACTGAGCTGGTCATCCTGCTCCCTGGATAGGTCTTTGGCCCCCACTGCTGGTTTTCAGATGCCTGTCCAGCTTTCACAAGGGTGCCTGAGACCTGAACTCACTCCTTATGCTTGAGCTGCAAGCATTTCATGTACAGAATCATTCCCTCGGCCTCTCTTTGGGGACATTTGAGACTGGGGCTCATTATGTAGCTCTGGCTGGTCTGCGACTCCCAGTAGACCAGGCTTGCCTCCCGCAGGCCCTCCTGCCCTAGGATTACAAGTTTGTGCCATCACAACCCAGCTAAGCTGCAGGAACTTCAAGCAGTAGCTGACACCCTCCCCCAGTGAGCTGAGAATGGGCTTGAACACACAAGCCCAAGCGGGTCTACCCCCAGCTTGGGAGGCTGAAGCAGGAGAATCAAGAGTTTCAAGTCAGCCTGGGTGGGGCTGCATAGACTGAGGCCAACTTGGACTGTATAGTGAGACCCTGCCTTAAGAAACAACAACCAAAAAGGCCAAGGGAGTTTCTGAAGCAGCCATGGCAGACGTGGTTGACATGGAGATGAGTCATCTCCCTGGCCAGGTGTCTCTGTGACCTTTCTTGACCTCTACACTGACCTGAATGGATCTACCATAGCCTCAGACTCCAGCATGGGTCATTCTTAGTGCTCTCTCTCTCTCTCTCTCTCTCTCTCTCTCTCTCTCTCTCTCTCTCTCTCTCACCCTGTGCTTGTGGATGAGGTGTGAACCCCAGCTCCTGCTCCAGCCCCAAGCCTGTCTTCTGCCGTCTTCCTTCCTTCTTCTGTGGGTTGTCTTGGTCATGATGTCTCTTCACAGCAATAGAAAAGTAGCTAAGACACTAAGTATGCACAGCCCTGGCACCTTAGTAACTGGGGGTTTTTCAAGGTTATCCGTGACTACACAGTAAGTTCATGGGCAGTCAGCTAAAGACCCTGTGTGGGGGATGATGGTAATGGTGGGTGATGTGACACTGATGGAGGTGGTGGTGGATGGTGGAGGTGGTGGTGATGATGGTGATCATCACGATGATGGAGGTGGTGGTGGTGGATGGTGGAGGTGGTGGTGATGATGGTGATCATCACGATGATGGAGGTGGTGGTGGTGGATGGTGGTGCGGGAATTGTGTCAGGGAGAGGTGGAGAATGGACGGCAGGAGCCATTACCTCCTAAGCCTCCTGGATTAATACCGGCCATTTTCTCTCCTTCAGCTCTGAGAACATTCTCTGCTTCTTTAGACAGTGCCTAGGTGGGGTGCCAAACTCAAAGCTGCAAATCTTATCATACAGGGAGCATCAAAGACATGAGAGCAGGTTAGGTCAATGACAACTGTAGGAAAATTAACTTTGGAGTCAGGCGCAAGGCTGCTTTGGAGCAAGAGGGTCAGCCAGAGGCTCATGCCATGAATAGTTGAGTCAAACAGGAGTGACAAGGATGAAGCAGCCAAGCAGAGGCAGGGGGTTGACTTAGAGTATCCTAGCCTGACCAGCAGACTTCAGGGTCTGATCCAAGAGAAGGACTCTGCCTTTGGAGTCCTCAAAGCCCCTGATGGAACCCTTCATCCCCTCCAAAGGCCTTCTGGGACCACTGCCACCAAACCTGCTTGACCTCAAATCCTTACCTCAGCTTCTCTGGTGTACCCAAACCCAGACAAGGGTGCCCAGACAAGGCCTCAGCCAGTGAGGGAGTACTGAGCCCACGGAAGAGACCTCATGGTGGCCACAGTCCCTAAGGTGCTACCCATGAGAGGCGGGGTTCCTAAGCCAGCACCAGCTGCCTCTCAGAGCAAGCATGAGTGTGAATACAGCCAGGTCTCGATGGGGCTCTCAGAGCAGTAGGATGTCAGTCTCTGCTGACAAGTGCCTCAGATGCAGACTCCTGTGCCAGACACCAGAGCCCCACATACTGCGAAACATGCTTGATCAGAACTGAGGTGAGCATGAGGAGCAGAGGTCTGGATAGGCTGGCGATAGCTCGGCAGGTAAAGGCACTTGCTGCTAAAGCTGAGGACATAAGTTCAGTTCCATATGGTGGAAGGAGAAAATCAACTCCCACAGGTTATCCTCTGCCTTACACACACACATATACATGCACACATGCACACATACACACATACACAACATAAACACACACGTATACATATACACACATACACATATACAACATAAACATACACACATACACATGCACACATACACACATACACAAATAAACACACACATACACAACATAAACACACACATATATACACACACCTATATAACATAAACAGACACACACATTTAACATTTTTAAAAAGCAGATGTCTAAGAATACATCCCCCATCACCCAGGCCAGCCCCACTCCTTGGCCCTTTGGGCAGGCTTCAATGGTTCTATATTCAGAGGCACGTCCCTATGTCTAGAAGGCTGTGTGCCAAGTGTCCCTGTGTTCTTATGTCTCAGAATATGACTTTGTCTTCCACTGTTATGTAAGTGTGAATCCTGGCCCACAAACCCAAAGGTGGGGGAAGGCATTTCCATTTCTTCTTTTTAAATCAACTGAAGTATAATTTTGGGTCACCATCCCACTGGGGTAGTAGGAAATTCCATTTCTACTTTTAAAACCTTTTTTTTTCATTTAAATAAATTTAGACAATAATTTAAATTTATCATTTTTACATCAGAGCATGCAGGTGCCTGTGGGTAATACCAGCACTTGAAAGGTGAAGACATGAGTTGAAAGTCATCTTTGGTTACTTAGTAAGTTCAAGGCCAGCCTGGACTACATGGAATTCTGTTTTCAAAAAATAACTCTTGATGCCACTTTAAGTCTATATTTGATCCTCCTTTAACGTACTCACAAGCTTGTGTGCCTTTGCCACAATCTCATTCTAGAAGGTTCAGTCACAAAGGAAACGCCAGCCCGGTGCTCACACTCTGCCCTCCCTCTGTCCCAGCCTACTACCCTGCCACCGGCCTGATCTGTGTTTTCCTGTGAGTCCTGAACATTTCTCTGTTGGCTAGACTGTGGAGAATACAGATTTGCAAAGCCTAAGTCTCCAGGACAGACGGGACACTGGAAGGAGTCAGCTCATGCTGGAGGGTGCCCGCTGAACAGCAGCCCCTCCCCGTGGGGTCAGCGTGCCCCAGTTTTCCAGAGGAGCTGAGAACCAGAGGCGCGATGAGAAATGACTCCATTTCTGATGCTAGTGAATAATTCATGTTTTTAATATACAATATTGTATGAAGAAAAAGCATGCCGATGAGGGAGTCCTGAACTGCCAGGCCACAATGTCTGACTGAAACAGCACACATAATGTCAAGCTGCGAAAGACCCCGCAGAGGACAGGCTGTCAGGAGGTCTCAGGGAAAATGGCCACTGGAGGAGATCCTGTAGACAAACATGTCCTAATGAGGCTTTTTTGGGGGGCTGGGGGGTATTTGCAAGACAGGGTTTCCCTGTGGAGCCTTGACTGTCCTAGAACTTGCTTTGTAGACCAGGCTGGCCTCAAACTCACAGAGATCTTACTTCCTCGGCCTCCTGAGTGCTGGGATTACAGGCATGTGCCCAGCTCTAATGAGGCTTACAGAGTGGGGAGAAGGGGCGGCTTTTGGGGAGGTGCTCAAGGAGGGAGACCATCAGGAGATGCGTGTCCACACGGGGGAGGACTGTGCCAGATGCAGAGCACAGGGTTTTCCCCTTCCGGACAGGGCTGCCTTCCTCCAACACTGGTACCCAGAAAAAGCCATGGGAGTCACCCAGGAGGTGCCTTCCTGCTAACCCTGTCTCCTCCACATCTCCATGGGGTCCCAGCCAGAAGGAGGGCCAGGAGCAGCCCACCTGTCAGAAAAGCTAAAGAAATCGCCCACTGTGAGGACCTTGAATCAAGACGAGGGGAAACGTGAAACCAAGGCAAAGAAGCCTCATGGAGAAGTGGAGGATGTTTGCGATGTAGTCATGGTTTGGCACAATTCTGTAGTCTCCGGCTAGCCAGTCCTAATCAAATTTGCTCAGTCAGGAGAACAAAAGTTCCCTTAGGGCTGTGGCTCTCAACATTCTAACGCTGCGACCCTTCAATACAGCTCCTCGTGTTGTGGTGGCCCCATACTAAACTTTATTTTTGTTGCTACTTCATAACTGTAATTCTGTTGCTACTGTTATGGATTGCAATGCAGGTATCTATGGTCTTAGGAACCCCTATAAAAGGGGTTGACCCCAAAAGGAGCCGCAACCCCCAGGTTGAGAGTCACTGCCTTGGCTGAGTCTCTGTGTCCTGAGACCCCTCACACAGAAGGGACCTGTAGTGAACCACAGTGAGGTCTGAATTTTCAAACTGCTCAGAGGAATGCGGAGATGGCTCAGTGGATAAACCATTTGCTGTGTCAGCAAGAGGGTCAGGCTTCGGATCCCCAGAACCCAAATAAATGCCAGGTGAGCTGCAATTCCAGCTTCAGAAGCAGAGACAATCCCCAAGACAAGCTGGCTAGCGAGATTAGCCATAGCATAAAGCTCTGGGTTTGCCCAAAAGGCCCGCCTAATTGAGTAACCTAGAACAATCAAGGATAATTCTAGACATCAACCTCTGATCTCCACATACACACATACATGCACATCACACATGCATCACACACATACACACAGAAACAGAGGGGAAACTGGCTAAGGGAAGGAGGGGCTGTGGCTAGCTCCCTTGGTAATGTGCTACCTTGTAGGTACAAGAGCTGCTCTTTAGAAGGTGAAATGTGATGCAAATGCTTAGAATCCCAGCACCAGGGGCTCACTGGCTAGCCAGCCTCATCCACCTCAGAGCTCCAGGCCAGAGAAAGACCCTGCCTCAAAAAAAAAAAAAAAAAAAAAAAAAAGGATGCCTCCTGAGGAACATCCAAGGCTCCCTCTGGCACCCATGCACTCATGCACACACACACACACTAAAAATTAACCTTCCTCCGGTTCTTCGGAGCCAGATTCCCTGCAATGGGAGTCTTTCCTGACACGTTCCTTTTACCTTCCTTCCGAGCCAAATGGCTCGGAACGTCTTTCTACTCAGCCTGCCATTGACACACAGTCCCTTTGTGCAACCCTAGAGGTGTATGCAGCAAGGGCCAGATTCTCACAGATGAGCCCCAGAGCCGTCTGTGCGTGTGATCAGAGACACCCTGGCCCATGTTGTGAACCTGGGCTGACAAGCTGCTGGGTGGCTGCTTGTCAGGAGGGATGGAAGCAGCGGGCAGCATCTCAGGGCAAATGCTTTCTGTCAGTGCACCAAAAGACTGTTCTTCGGAAGGAAGAGAGTGGGTAAAGGGCATAGGGAGGAGGAAAGGGCACCAGGGAGGAGCAAGGCAGCCTCTCCAGCTGCACTTGGTGTCATAAATCACATTCTGATCTTCACTGGTGAAAAGGCCTGCAGATTGCCAAGGGGTCGGACTTTGTGAGCCAGAGGATACTGCCTCCACAGCCCAATTCCCCTGGGGTCTCAGGAGCTTCCACCAACATCGTGGCGCAATCACAGAGCCAGAGATGGCGGCAAGGGTTAGCTTCCATTCCTGGAAATGTCTACCCGCTGGCGAGGCTTTGGTGCTCTAACCAGTGACCTCCATTTTGGTCTCTGCTGTAGGAAGACAAGATTCTGAGCATGCATTAGAGAAGCCTACGGGAAGCGGGAAAAGCAGCTCATCTGTGAGGTGCTTGCCTGGCATACAGTAGCCCTGGTTCAAGCCCTATAAACTGGGCATGGGGACACATACTTGTGATCCCATCTCTCAAGAGATGAAGGAAAGATGGGTGTGATGGTGCATGCCTGTAATTCCAGTACTTGGGGAGGCAGAGGCAGGCGGATCTCTATTAGTTCAAGGCCAGCATGGTCTGGAGAGCAAAGCCAGGACAGCCAAGGCTACACAGAGAAACCCTGTCTCAAAAAAACAGAGAGAGAGAGAGAGAGAGAGAGAGAGAGAGAGAGAGAGAGAGAGAGAGAGAGAGAGAAGAGGTGCAGGAAAAAGTACTCAGCTACACAGCAAGTTTTGGACCAGCCTGGGCTACATATGACTCTGGAGAATTGGGCAGAAGAGGGAGGCGAAAAGGCCTGGCTGCTGGTGATGTTAAGCGCTGGGTCACATTCCAGCCCCATCACTCGCCTCACTGGTGTATTGGCCTCACAGGTGTATTGGCCTCACTGGTGTATTGGCCTCACTGGTGTATTGGCCTCACAGGTATATTAGCTGCTTTCCTCATCATTCTGACCAAATGCCTGACAACTTAAGGGAGTGGGACAATTCGAGTTTGTTCTTTCGGGGTTGTGGAAGAGGCCCAGCAAGGTAGAGGAGGAGCATGAGGCTGCTGGTCCTCACGTTGGTAGAGCAGGAAGCAGAGCCAGGCTATATAAGGCACACAAACCGGTACTCTCCAGCTAGGCTCCTCCTCCTAAAGGTTCCACAGTCCCCAAGATAGTGCTCAAAGCTGACAACCAAGTGTTCTAACACATAAGCCTGTGGGTGACACTTCACACTTAAGCCGGAACATGGTTTATCTGTTTAGCCTCCTTGTGCCTTTATTTCCCTCGTCTGTAGCTCAGTAGATAAAATGATAAAGCCTTATGTGCATGAGGGTCTGATTTGAATGTGACCCCCAGAACTCACATTAAAACAAAACACCTGGTGGGATGGTGTACCCTTGTAATTTCAACACAAGGGGCTCCCTAAGGCTCCTGGCCAACATGCTTCACCTACTTGTCATGTTCCAGGCCAATGAGAGACTCCATCTCAAACAGTTTTTAAATGGAGCTGGTGAGATGGCTCAGTGGGTAAAGACACTTGGCATCAAATCTGGTGACCAAGAGCTCCATCCCAGAGACTCCTCATGTGGAAGGAGAGAACTGATTCCCACAAGCTTCTTTATGTGTACTGATATATACTCATATGAACCTGCACATACAAATAAATGCATATAATTAAGAAACCCATTTAAGTGTGAGCCCAAACTTAAGTGTGAGCCTAAGCCTTGAATAGTCTAGCTATTCTCCAGTGCCCCCAAAACTTCCATTAAAAATAAGTGATAACTGCTAAAGAATGACCCAATGTTGTCCTCTGGCCTTCACGAGCATATGTACAGGTGCACTGTGTGCACACACAGACACACACACATGTGTGCTTGCACACACACAAGGCACATACCTTCTCTGCTCTGTGTCATAAGTAAATAAATTTATATTTGAAAAGCATAAGAGATATGGACATTTAATAATAAGCATTGTTCTTCTAAGTTCCAGCTTTCTATCTTCCTTTGTGTTGATTACAGGCCACATGCAAAAAGACCTTTTTAACAAGCTGCATTTTTCTTCTTTGATGTGTGCTGTTTATGAAACTGTAGCCAAACACACACAAAATAGAAATGTACCATCTTTACCGCTTTTTAACTGACCAGCTCAGTGCTGCTCAGCACATCCATGCCCTGTGCAGCCATCTCCACAGCCACGTCCTGAACAGTCTTCATCTTGTAAACTTCTGCATTCATTAAACAACTCCTGCACTCCTATTTCAGCACATGGTACCCACCATTTGATTCCTGTCTCTCTGAATTTGACTAGTCTAGGTCCTCTATGCCACTTAAACTGCATGTAACAGGGCCCCAGACCTTAGCCCAACTGACTCCATGATGGAAGTATTATTCAGGCTGTAAAACTCAGCATGTAGACAACACCACCTGCCCCCCCCCAAAAAAAAGACCTAATCAATCAAAGTCAGTAATTATGGAAAAGTCTCTAAATGTACTAATCTTGCTTTCGGTTTCTGCAGTTCTGCTTCTGGCTCACTGTTCTTGTTAAGTATGTCAACTCAGAACATGGTTTTTGTGCTCACCCTGAGAAAGGCTCAGTGCTACACTGGGATCCCAAACACACAATATAGTTGCTGGCCGCTGAGAAAGACCTTCTTTTGGCTGAGCCCATGTCTATGCTGTCTTCTCTACTACACTGCACAGTGCGTTTTTCTGGGGCTGGCTTACTTCAGTTAGGATGATTTCCTCAGGTCTGTGCACAGTTAGCAGAGTTAGGCCTTAGACTTGTTTCTTTGATCTTATTGGAAGAACACTTCAACTTTGCCCACTAAGCTCCCTAAGACCCTTGTGTGCATGCTAACCATAAGTCCAAGCAGTGAGCTTATCAGCTGCTTCTTCATTGCTACATAGCACAATCACCTAGTTGCCAGCCAAAAACAGAAAGATGTTGCCTTGCTCCGAGTCGGCTTATCTTGCAATGCGCACCCCTCCCCCAGCCAATTCTTTATGCTACCGTCTACTGTCAAGTTACTTCCAGGGGTTAGCACCATTCAGACCCAAACCAGCTGAGGTAAAGGAGAAACACACTGGCTCTCACAATTGAGAGCTGGGATAGCCTCAGCTAGACTCAAGATCCATCCCTGAGGTAAGCTGTATGCCACTCGTAGTCTGCCCTTTGTCTTCTCTGAGTTGGCTTCATCCTCAGACTCCACACAGTGGAAGGTGGCCGTCAGAACACTAAACTTGTGTCTTCCCATATGCAGAATCAACAGAGAAAGAGGTCAGACATAACCAGGTCCTGCCAGCATGGCACATCAGACATTCCCTGTCTTAGTTATGCTTCCTGTTGCTGAGAAGAACTTGAGAAGGGAAGGATTTATTTCACTTTACAACTCTTAGGCCACACTCCAACACTGAGGGAAGTCAGGGTGCCACTCAAAGCAGGAACCTGGAGGCAGTAACTGAAAGAG
>CM053763.1:7103874-7123443 GCA_028658305.1 Pachyuromys duprasi
TTATTATAAAACAGATACGTAGATGGGCTGTTTCGGTAAACGACGCATGCGTTACGTAAGTCAGTTTTCTTTCAGATTTACTATACTGCACATTGCTTCTAAACACTTTAGTATCTGGTTGGGCTGGGGTGTGTTGGAAAAACGGTCTCCTCGCGTGCACAAAGCCCTGGTCTCATGCCCAGTATTCATCAACGAGGCATGGCGGGACACTTATAATCCCAACATTAGGGGTAGGGGCAGGAGTGAATTCAAAACCATCCTCGACCTCACAGCCAGCGCTCCCGGAGATTCTGTCTCAAAAAATAAATGGTTAGGATTTTTTTAAATTAAAAATCAAAAATTATTTGATCCTTTCTGTAACTATCTGAATTCCTTATATAAAATAACCACAAGTGTGATTGCATCATCCTTCTCCTATTGACACATATATAAATTCTCAAAAAAGGTAAAAATAATAATTAAATTTAAAAAGAGAGAGAAAGAACTAGCTCACGGCCATCTAAACAGCCGGTCGGATTAGTAGCCCGCCATGACAGTCCCTAAAGCACACAGTTAAAAGGCTTGAGGCTCAGTGTGGGGCACTATCGGGAGGTAGGGCCTCAGAAGAGTAAGATGGGTGGGTCATTAGGGAATAGTGTATTGTCTGTGTGTACTATACTATGACTATTAATTTACCTAATCTTAATTACTGTTTGACTATGCAAGGTGTAATCCCACCTAGCTTGCTTAAGTGAGGAAACTATCATGGCCCAGCCTTTGCATTGCTTTCACTCTCTTGAGGACCCAAGCTGTCTCCTACACCCGCTCTGCTTTCCCTTTGCACACGGCTGCCCTCTAGCGACTAGAAGGGCGTACGGCTGCATTCTGATGAGTTGGAGAAGACGGGCACCTCTATCTGAAAGGAACCTTCCGGTGTACGCCAAGCCTGCTGGGAGACCCTGCCCTCCTTGACCACTCTAAGCCTGAGAATACCTCCTGGCGACTGACTGCCGTCCAGAGGACCCACGTTCAGCGTGTCTGGAAGAACCTTGACTGAGGACCGCAATACCGGCTCCGGGCTGCAGGCGGCAGAGAGCACCCACCCTGCCTGAGCCACCGTGACAGACTGAATTCCTGGTCTCTAAAATTGCTTCCCTACAGTCACCTAACCCCACCACCCCCTCTTGTCCCAAGCACGGACAGAGCTAAAGAGCAAGGGCCTTGGCGCCCACCACAAACGGCAGGACCTGGCTCCTTAGGTGCGCACGGAGAGAGATCTTTACCTGTGTTTCTTGCAGCTGCCTTTCTTGGGTAATTGGACTCATCTTCTAATCACACGTGTGAATGCATCAATAGAAGCAGGTCGGATGCAAGCTGTGAACGGCACCTAACCAAACGTGCTTTGCACGGCTGTGCAAGTTGCTCACTGCGCAAGGCTCCTGGCCTGGGGGCCAGAGGGATAAAATTCAGGCCTGACCTGATAATAAAGCTGTGCTTACTGGTGAAGCCCTGTTTGCTGGGAGAAAAGGGGTGCAATTTGCTAATGAGGTGTGCGTGTGTGTGTGAGCGAGCAGGAAGGTGCTAGAAAGATCCTCTCTCTGTCTCTCTATGTCTCTGTCTCTCGCTCTGTCTCTCGCTCTCTCTCTCTCTCTCTCTCTCTCTCTCTCTCTCTCTCTCTCTCTCTCTGTTTTCACAAAGGCACAGAGCGACCCCTACAGGTAGCGGGGAAATGCCCCCTACCTATGCTTGTTTTGAGTAGTTGGGACCAACCACTGTGCTGCTGTAGGTGGCCTTGGGATGTGGCCTTAGTACTTACTACTAGGGGCAGGCCTTTTGAGGTCGTTATTAATGACTGCCTCTTCAGGTACCCTCCCTCTTTCTGCTTCCTAACTCGCCAAGATGTGAGGAACCTGTGCCACCCGTCCCAGCACCATGGACTCCGCCATTCCTTCCTGGCCACCGTAATCTGACACTGAACCAAAGCAAACCTCCCCACTCTTAAGTTGCTTCTGTTTTTTGTCACAGTGATGGGAAGCCATCTGCAGCCCTTGGGAACCAGGGGGGTACCTCCTGGAAGAGTTTCAGCCCAGGCTCCTTGGCCCCCATCTTCCCACATGTAGAAATTCCTCCAAAGTTCCCAGGGAACTGGCCTGAGAGGCTAACGGTGTCCAGGTTCTGTATTGCCCACCAGGGGTACTTCTGGGGACGATTGTCCCAGCTCTTTTGTGGAAGGCTGGTATTGATACCCATTTGCCACTCTCCCTGTCTTGGTTCCTCAAGCCCATCTCCAACAGCCAAGCTTATTTCTCTGGGTCCCAGAGCACCTCCAGACTGAAATATCAAAACAGCCTCTGCACTCTAGTGCTGTTGCTGTGGTAGGTGTCACGGTGGTCACGAAAGGCTTCCTGTCCAAGCGGCTGGAGAGCCAGCTCGGTGAGCAGCTCTCTCTGCTCTTCTGGGAGACCTGGCTCTAGTTCACAACACCCACATGGCAGCTCATTACTTTGACTATGGACCAGCAGTTCTCAACCTGTGGGTCATGACCCCTGTGGGGGGCTGAGTGACCCTTTCACAGGGGTTGCCTAGGACAACCAGAAATATCAGATATTTACATTATGATTCATAACAGTAGCAAAATTACAGTTATGAAATAGCAATGAAAATAATTTTATGGTCGGGCTCACCACATGAGGAACTGTATTAAAGGGTCACAGCATCGGGAAGATTGAGAACCACTGCTCTAGCTCTAGGGTCCCTGATGCCCTGTCTGGTCTCTGAGGGTGCTACATACACATGTGTTGACTAACAGTTTCCTCTAAGACTGAAACATTCCTTCCGGGAAGCTCCTTAAACAGGAAGGTAAACAACACAAAGCACCTTCAGGGAGTCCCTACAATGGACCAGATTCACTAGGTCCCTCTCTGCCAGAGTAAGCAATTAAAGCTGGGAGTGCCTCTCAGGGGAGCAGAGCTGAACTGCAAGACAAACTACAAAGAAGGCTCTGAGACCAGACCAGGCCTTGGAGAAGCAGAAACCAGCCCTGCTGCCTAGAAGTGGTCTAGACCAGCATCACTTGGAAAGAACAATCTTCACTCTGTTTGCCTGCCTGCAGGATGGGCAGTGTGCTCCAGGATCCCAGGTTTTGGGAGCTGTCACCCATGCTGGGGTAGGCCTTGGTGATATATCTGTCTTTGAGTCATTTCTGCTCCAGTAGGTAACTCCTTACCCATACTCCTATAAGTAAACCCAATAGAACTCATTGGTTCACCAAATTGGACTTTGCTGTTACTCATGTTTTGGTCTGTCATGGTTTGTTTGTTTGTTTTATCTAGGGTAGGTAAAACATGTGTGTTGTATCTCCCAGGAAATGTCTTGTCCCACAGCAACATGGTACACATACAAGCACACATACAAGCATTCAGGCAAAACAATGATACAAAATATTAGTAAATAGATACATTTTAAATTGCTTCTAAAGAGACCCTCCTGTCTGTCACTTGGACAAGTTCTTCAGTATTTGGAGCTCTTTTCATATCTACGGAAGCCGACACCCTGGCCTGAGATGGCAGCAGGGGCTGGGAACAAGAATAGGGAACAGAATTGACATGGGCCAGGGCTTCAGTATGTAGGGACCTCAGCCAGGTCAGTTCAGCTTGAGACAGACAAGAACAGAGCCAGACAGAGTGGGAAAAGATGACTCTCCCAGGAATCTATGAGGTGACTAAGGCTTGCCTTTTGAGTAGCTTGGGGCTATCCACCATCTCTCCAGCCTGCCATCCTGCTTGGTGTCCACCCTTCTCAGAGCAGCCAGCTTCTAGAAGTGCCAATCTTTCAGTGGCAGGTGAAACCAGAGTCTGAGTTTGTAATGAACCTGGTTTCACCTTGAGCTCTGCACAGCGGGGTCTAGAATGAAGCATCAGGTTTTGCAGGGAGACCAGAATCTTCCTCATGGGCTAGCCATTCAGTGAAACACAAACACAGCTTCTAGAAGAGGAGCTTGAGCAGGCCAACCCCCGAGCCCCTGAGGGTGCGTGTACCCAGCCTCCTGTAACCCACACCAAGAGCTGAGTGTGAAGATGTACACATAGGTAGGCTGGAGCCATAAATACTAGGTTAGGATGAGCCCTTCGGCTTCCCACGTGCATTAGCAGGGTGGGGGAAGGGAGGTCTCCCCTTAAAGCAATTTTTTCTCACTGAAGATGAAATGGTGCCTAGCCCCAGGGAAAAGGAGAAAGCTTGTTTTGAAAAGCCTTCACTCATAAAATACTAATCCAGGAGACTTAGGATAAGGAAGATCCATGGGCTGAGTCCCCAGAAAAGCCCAAGATGGAGGATGTTCTGCTGGCTTCGGTGCTCCCACAGGCTCAGAGGAAGTGTCAGATCCTAGGCTGGAGAGACATAAGCGAACTCACAGGGCCTCTGATGACTCTACAGGGCAAGTGGTGCCCACAGGTGAAATGGAGGGTTTCTGAGTCCTAAAGAGGCAAGACCAGTGCCTGGAAGCTGCATTTGCACTGGGTGAAAGGAGTGAAAACAGAGTTTCTAACCCAAGAATGAGTGCCTCTCTCAGGACACATGTAAGTCCTGGAATGTTTGTCTAATTCCCTGAACACAGGCAGCCCTAGAAGTGGATCTATAGGGAGGCTGTAATGCACCCTCATAAGAAACGAGAACATGACCTGGGGGAAATGAAGTGGCATTTCTTATGCCTGAATGTCCAAAAGCCACATTACTGTCCACTACTGACCTTTGGGGGTCCTGTCCATCAAGGAGACAACAATAATGCCACAATAAGAAAGGTAGGTGCTGGGTGGTGGCGCACATCTTTAATCCCAGGACTCGGAAAGCAGAGGCAGGTAGATCTCTGAGTTACAGGCTAAGCTGGGTCTACAGAGTGAGTTCCAGGATAGCCGGGGCTACACAGAGAAACCCTGTCTTGGAAAAAGAAAGAAAAAGAAAAAGAAAAGGTAGGAAAGAAGGGAGGAAGAAAGAAAAAAAGGAAAGGAAGAAAGGAAGGAAGGAAGGAATAGGGATGATAGAATTCAATTAACAACGACTCATCTCCAAAAGCTTCTCCCTAAGGTGAGGGGCTGCCAGATGTCAGGGAGAGCATTCCCCAGACTGGCATTGAACCAGTTGTGATCTCTCAGCTCTCACCTGAAAACTCAGCAGAAGAGTGGCCAACTACAAACACACCAGAACAAAGAACTGTCCACACAGATGGGAAGGACTCAGCATGGTCTCTCCTGTTGGGGTTGATCTGGAGCTACAATGTGTTCAAATGTTAATTGCTTGTCGTCCCCCGCCCCAAGATCCTTACTGCCCTATGAGCAAATTCTCATGTATCCAAAATGACGTTGTGTGAACCTTGCCTCCCAAATTATAACTAATAAAGTTGCCTACAGCCTGGATTAGGCAGAAGAGAGGTAGGCAGAACAAAGGTTCACGGGCTTGTGCTGTCTCAGAAGGACCATGAGGAGGAGGGAGGAAGGAGGTTGCCATGTGTTAGCGTAACCAGGAGCACGTGGCCAAAAGAGCTTGTTCTGAGGACTGGGCTGATGGAGAGAAGCAGCCCAAGCAGAGCATGTACAAGTATTTATGGGGATTTGGGCTGGGAAGCAGACAAGATAGCTTAGAGGATGATATCTGCCCAGCCCTAAGGCTTGTTATAAATCTAGCAAGTTTTTCTGTCTTTATAAAAAAGCGGGTTAAAGTATAACTACTGCTGTAATAATTTCCTGCATATAATTAATATATACAAAATAATTAATTCATTTACACTCTCCTCTCTGTGCAAGAGGCTTCCAAAAAGAAGAAGAAAAAGAAAAAGAAGGAAAGAAAAGAAAAGAAAGAACCAATATTAGATTGAGAAATGAAGACAGATGGGGATCTAGCCTGTTCATCAAAAGCAAAGGAGAGTTCAAGGGTGCAGACCCTTCAGGCAGGGTCCAGGCTAAGGAACCAGCAAGGCATATGTGGCTTTCAGAGACCTCAGATTTCACCACACATTAAAGGATCTAGCAATCCTAGTCCATGTGGGGTGAGGAAGGAGTGGCCAGGGGACAGACAATTGTGGCCCAGGTTTCAGAGCATGGCTAGAAGGGCCCAGGGGAAGAAGAGCCTAGACACGGGGCTGAAGCCAGGGAGGCAGAGCAGCCCTGCATTTGCAGTTAGATGGGGAAGTGATCACCCTGCTGAAGGCCCCAGGGACTCCTATGCTGGCTCCTACTCATGTTGCCTCAGGGTCTGGGCAGCAGATGGCCTACAGCAGGCAAGGGTATTCCATGTCTGAGGGAACTGGACTAGCTGTTGTATCTTCATCTTAGCCAGGAAAACATGCCCAACTCTTGCACTTAAGAGACCATACCCCACGCTCCCCCTCATCGTCAACACCAGTTTCCCAGAAAGGACTGTGTGCTGATTTTCCACCAGAATCTCTGATTATGCCCCTTTGTCTTGAACCAGGATTGTCTAGCCGTCAAGATATTTGATTAGGCTATTGCTTTCTACCGTTGTTACGGCATCTTGGTGACCCACTCTATGCCTGTCTATTAGACCTTTGCAGGGTGATTTGAGCTGGGGAAGCCACTCTGCCTGAAGACTCCCAGGCTATGGGGCCTCATCCCAAATGGGACTGTATTCCCATCCTTATGTGCTCCACTCCTAAGGGCTCCAACATGCTCCCAGGACACATCTCTTCCCTCAGCTTCTGTTGCCCTCAGACTCTGGCACCAGACCCTGCCAGTTTGTCAGGAAAAGGCTTCTATAACCTGCCATGTGAGGAGGGGCTGCTTCTCCTGCCTCATGTCCCCCTGGTTGGACTGTATGTCTTTGTTCTGCTCAAGCTTTTGGACCTACCTAGCCCCATATAGACCTTTCTAAGCCTTGAACCTCAGACCCAGAAAGGTCATCTGTGACTGTGGACGTACAGGGAAACTTGTTGCAGATGCCACAAGAGCTACAAGGTCTGCTGTCCATTCACACCAATGAGTTACGACCCCACCTCCCAGGAGACTAGGAACCCCAAGGTTGTTTGCTTCCTTGGCTTTATGGTACTATAACAAATATCTAAGGGGGAAAAAATAAATCAACTTAAAGATATTAAGGTGAGCCGGGTGTGGCGTGGCACACCTTTAGTCCCAGCACATGGAAAACAGAGGTAAGTGGATCTCTATGAGCTCCAAGACAGCCTGTTCTGCAAAGCGAGTTCCAGGATGGCCAGGGCAGCTAAACAGAGAAATTCTGTCTCGGGGGAGGGGAGAGATATTAAGGTTAAACGGAGAGCTTGGGACAGTGGGGAAGATAAATAAGAAGGCTTCCTGCTGGAGCATGAGAGAGTTAAGCCAGCCAAGATGAGAAAGAGAAAGGAGAGGAGTCTGAGGAAAACCAACGCAGGCAGCCTTGGCAGGCCCTGGTGGACACGCACAAAGCCACTCCACTCACTGAGAGGCACAAAGTACTGCTGCCCTTTCCCCAATACACCTCTCTCCTGGGGGCCAAAGGAGGGGAACTGAAGGGGCAAGAGTTGTAAGGCAAACATGAGAGAGAGGTGCCTGGTCCACTCCCCACCCTGGGAAGTGTTCTTTTTGCTTTTTGCTCACTCACCCATTGAAAACAAACTGTGAGTACTTCTTGACCTGCCTGTGCCCTGGTGTGAGTTCTTCTCCCTCGGGAGCATTAAGAGTTGCAGCAGCTGGGCTCAGAAGGAATTGGGAGGAGGGCTCTCCCACCCACAGCAGAGGACAATGCTATGGCTCCTGTCCAAGACTGGCTGGTCCCTGGCTTTAGGCAGAATATCATGGTGAGAGAAGGCTGTGGCTGAAGGTGCTGCTTGCCTCCTGACAGCTCTGGCAGGAAGGACAGGGGCAAGCAGTACTTTTAAAGGGAAGGACCCAGCGACCTGTTTCCTCCAGCCAGGCCCATCTCCCAAGGGCCCATTCTGCTATGAACTCAATCGGTTAACTCATCAATTGATAAGGTTAGCACTCTAGGCATCCAATCACCTGAAAACCAGGCCTTTAACGCCTGAACCTTCTTGAAGGCCACTTCAACCATGGGATATGGCTATCCCAACCATAGCCAGGGCGTGGCTTCCAACAAGGGTATTATGTGTTCCAACAAGCAGATGACTCAGGGAGGTGTTTTCTCTTCTGTGTGTCGCCCTTTGCCAGGTCTGCAGCAAGCTTGCAGCAGGAAAGTTTGCACCAGGAATGTTTTCTCAAGCCCATGGCTGCCCCATCTGCATGCCTGAGAGGTAGCCGCCTTTTGCGCCTCGGCCAGAGGCTCATTTGTCTCTGCAAGGCCCAGAGCTGCTGGAGGTGAGTTCTTTACTACATGATAACTGCTTTACTGCTCCCAGTTGAGAGTTGTAAGAGCTGAGCACGGAGACATGTGCATGAAGAAACTTGAAAGTAAAGCCTGATCTGCTGAGGGACTGGCCAGGACCTTTCCTCCACACCAGCCCGGGACCTGCAGAAAGCAGATCAGCCAGAGTGGGGATGACATGCCTGGGAATCAGGAGGGCTGGGTGCATCTGCTGGGCACCTGCTGGGAGCCTTTGCTGTGTCATCTTGCGGTGGAGAATATGCCACGAGAAGAAAAGGAAAGCATGCCAGAGATAGCTTGATTTTCATAACAAAGCCACTCCCAGGAGAAGCCATTAATCCATGAGTGGACTTTAATTAACTTTTTAGATTTCTTTTATTCTTTTACGTGTATGCATGCTTTGCTTGTATATATTTGAGTGCTCTATGTACATACCTGGTGCCTGAGGAGGTCAGAAGTGGATATTAGATCCCCTGGTACTGGAGTTATTGTTGTGAGCCGCCATGTGGGTCTGGTGATTGGGCCTAGGTCCTCTATAAGAGCAACAAATGCTACTAACCTCAGAGCCATCTCTCCAGCCTTGGTGAGTGGATTCAGCCATTCTGAAGGCTCACAGCCTGATCACCTCCCCACAGCTCCATCTCCAAACACCATGAATTTGGAACCTGGGGATTATATTTCCCACACATGATTTTGGGATTCAAGCCTTTGGAAGGGCCTTCCAGAGTTACTACAAAGAGTAAATGGACCCAGTGGCTGGGTGATCTGTGTCACCTTTGATGGAAACCAGGTTTGAAAAATCACTGGGGCGATTTAAACATGGCCTCTAATGTGGCGACATTGTCTACTGTGAAAGAGGAAGCTTTGGGAGGTTTGCTCTTCCCATCAAGGGCTCAATGACAACAGAAAGCGTGTTCACATGGAAACAGAAAAACTAAGCCAATATTGTGAAATTCCAACTGCAGGATCTAGGTAGAAGGTATATTTTGGCCATGATATATTTTGTATTATTGACTGACAAAATACAAAGCTAAAGCAATGGAAGGGAGGGAGGAGTCTGGCTCGTAGCTTGAGTCCATCTTGTTGGAGAAAGAATGACAGCCTGATGTAGCTGGTCACACTGTGTTCATAGTGAGGAAGCACGCTGCTGCTCAGCAAACTTGCTCCTTTTCTTCAGCCCAGGGCCCCATCACATGGACTGGTCTTCCCCACAGTTAAACCTCTCTGGAACATCCAAGGGTGTGCTTCCATAGTGATTCTAAAACCAGCCAAACTGACAATAATTAACTATAATATTTTGGAGTCTTTTCACGTTCCTTTTTTGTTGGTTTGTTGTTGTTGTTGTTTGTTTGTTTTCTCTATATAGAGGGTTTCTCTATATAGCCTTGGATATCCTGAACTCACTTTATAGACCAGGCTGGCCTCAAACTCACAGAGATACTTCTGCCTTTCTGCTTCCCCGACTGCTTGGATTACAGGCATGTGCCACCATACCTGGCCATTCTACTTTCCTTAATGTTTAAATTTTGTCAACTAAAAACTAGGAGAGAAAGAGAATAACTGAGACATGGTATGCCAAGCACCCTGCCCACTGCCTGTTTGGCATTACTTATTAGCAAGTATTCACTAAGCCACTGGGTGACATCATCCCAGAAGCACAGGATGGGCATGTCAGACCTTGATCTCAGACACAGCAAGCATTTCTAGGGAGCCAGAGGCAAGCAGTAAATGACAAACACAGGAGCATGGTGGGTGCCCACAGTACTCAGTGTTGTCCAGAATGAGACCGAGGACCGTGAGGTAGGGGTAGGAATGTCGCACTAACCTCTAAACCTCTGAGCAGGTGGAGGACCACAGGCTAAGGAGGAGCCATGCCAGAGAACCAGCTCTGAGGAACCACCCATTTGTCTTTGTATGTGCTCTAGGCCTAGGATGGCTTAGGGAGCCCCAGGGTGCCGCAGATTCAAGCGGTCCAGTTTGTTCCTCGCTGGGAATCAAGCTGTGGTTAACATAGCTCTTCTGTCTGATCCGACAAACCAGATACCATCAGGCCTCCTTGACCAGTGAACTCTGTGATGTGGCCAGAGTTCCTGCTGGGCCACTTCCTGGAACCAGCCAGTGATCTGGAACTGGCATTAGGGATCTCAGCGGCCCTTTAGCCAGGTCATGAGGCTGATCCAGACAATTCTCAGGAACACCATTAACAAATGAAAAGACATTCAAGCTCACACTCATGCATAATTAAAGAAATGCATATTGAAGTTCAATGTCTTCACCCATATGCTGTTTAAAAGCTAAGGAGATTGATAGCATGGCGCCCTGGTGAGACTAAGGGAATAGTTCTTATATACTGTTTGCCCAGCCTCTGCGGGGTCGTTTGGCACTAACCACCATATTTGAAATTGCCACCACCCTTCGGCTCAGCAGTTTCCCTGGACTGAATCCATCCTGAGACATTCAGAGATATGCTCTTTAAAAACACGGTGCAAGAAGGGTGATGGAGTTAAACCACCCATGTGTGACTGGGCATTTAACCACAGAAACAGCTCAAATGCTTGCCAGCAGGGGCAGGGCAGAGGCTAGTGGGAGCGAAGCACCTAGGAGACTACAGGAGGTAGAAACTGGACCGCAGCTGGCCCGGGGCTCTGAGAGCAGCAGCTCCGTGCCCTTCTTCTCTGGCCTCAGCGAGAGTGAGCTCTGGGTTCTTACCTCCTAAATGAGGCCACACTGCCTGGAGGGGTTACAAAAACACTGGTCTAGACTCTAATCCCCAACCATCTTGGAGCTTAATCTCTGGATTTTCATGATGGAAATGGTCTCTATCTAGTCCCTAATTTCAGCCTATCTCTTAAGTGATTACAGTTACCTCTTCTAAATGGGTAATGTTGCAGTAGCCTTGATCAGGCTCCATGAAACCTTTTGAGGGAAAGCTATTTCTTCCTGTCAAAGAATCTGCACCTCTGGCCTTGCACCTCCGCACCTAACGTTCTAAACTACCCAAAACACAGGAGTTAATCCACTGGGCCTGTCACTCTTCTAGCCATAGGACCACCCCTCAGAAAGGTCAACTTACCCTACACCGTGCTAAAGAGATGGGAGAAATAACTATGCCCTTAAATGAGATAATGCGCTTCTGCTTCTCAGAATCCCAGCCTTCTGAACAGTTGATACAGCAGCTTTGTTAGATACAACCGTCCCCCCCCCCCCGAGAGAGTCCTAGCTCAGAAAGAATCAACTTCTCTTGTCTTCTGTTTCTGATGCTGGCCACCGCCAGCTACCCCACATACTCTGAGCTTTTTAAATTTTTTTTACTTTTTTCAGTCTTTGTCTGATGCTACCTCCCCGCCACATGGCTGCTTGCTGAACCCCCCAACTCAAAGTGAGAGAAGAATGACAGGCAGGAAGGACCACAGCCAATATTTGTCCTTAGCATCTGCTCCTTCTCCATGAAAGATCTGGGTAGCTCACCTAGCTTAGGGTGCACCACAGAAGCTGGAAATGGTCTCTTGCACCAGGGCTGTTGTAACAGAGCAATGAGAACAAAGTCTAGCTCTTATTTCAAAGGGACCCAAAGACTTGGAAGTACTTGGGCTTCCTGCCGCTTGCATTTGAGTAAGTGGTGTGCTAACTGTGGTGGTTAGTTTTAAACTGTTAACCTGACACAACCTGTAATTACATAAGAAGAGTCTTAATTGAGGAATTATCCAGATCGGGTTGGCCTGTGGGCATATCTGTGGGAGACTGACTCCATTGGCAATTGATGTGGAAACACCCAGCCTTCTGTGGGTGGCACCATTCCCTAAGCAGAAAGGACTGAAGTCTATAAGTCCAGCTAAGCACAAGCAAACAAGGAACATGAAAGCACTTATTTCTCTTTGCTCTACACTGCAGATGTGATGTGACTAGCCACTTTGAATTTCTGCCTCGATGTCCCCTTAGTGTTGGTCTGTGACCTGGAATAAACGTTTGCTTTCTCCTGTAAGTTTTTCTTTCTTTCTTTCTTTCTTTCTTTCTTTCTTTCTTTCTTTCTTTCTTTCTTTCTTTCTTTCTTTCTTTCTTTTTTGGTCAGGGTGCTACATCACAGTGATTGAAATTAAACTAAAACATTAAAGTACAGCAAGAAGACAGGGTACATGAGAAGGATACAGAATGTCTCATGAAGCCCACAGACTTGAGCTCATTAGCCTGGAGCCCAGTTGAAACCAGGTATCTGGAGACTGGGACAGTATTTGCAGATCTCCCTGGAGCTGATCCCCCAACTCTGCCTTTCTCACATCACATGCCAGATTCCTGCAAAGGAGCATCTCAGAAGCCACTAAGGGAGTCACAGGAAAAGTCAGGTGCCATGAACATGCTGTGCTGACCACACAGGTGGCAGAGAGCCCTCCCTGAAACGCAGCTTACTAGGTCAGAAGGGCTGCCAGGGTAAAGTCCTATGGACTGAGTGGATTCAATTATCTCCTCAATTCTGGAGACCAGAAGCTCAAGATCAAGGTGTCAGGAGGGTTGGTTCCTTGGGAGAGCATCTATTCTTTGCCCTTCTCCTACTTTGCCAGTATCCCTCATTAATTTCTTTGGTGCGTTTGTCTGTTTGGCTTCTGGATGTATTATCCTGATCCCTGCCTTCAAGTTCTAATATTTTCTCTGTGCACAGGTCTCTGTAAATGTCTCCTTTTTCTAGAAATACCAGCTATATGGGATTAGCAAACCCTCCTCTAGGCTAGTTACCTCTGCAGTGTCTCTGTTTCCAGCTGAGGTCTGGGGAGAAAAGACTTTAATATATAAATTTGTTGAGTGGGAAACTGCTCCCCCTGAAAAATGGGAGAAGCTGAAGATAGCAAACTTGAGACAGCAGAGCCAAACATTGAAGAGGGAAACCAGTTGGCTCTGGTGTTAGAAAAGGTGTGAGAGGGATTCAAAGACAGACAGTACCCAGGTGTGGTGTGGTGATGTCTGTAATCCCAGCCCTGGGAGGTGGAGCAGGAGGGTCAGGAGTTTAAAGCCATCTTCATCCACACAGAGTTCAAGGAGAACCTGAGTTATATGAAAGATCTCTTTCCAATACCACCATGACCACCACCGATGCCCCCGCTACCACCACCAAAACAGGAAGAGGAGACAATGAAAAAAAGTGTCAAACCATCAAAGACTTCTAAGGGACACGATGTATGGAAGTGCACCTGCTGGATTTGGTGACAATGGTGCCCTTTCCAAGGAAGGTTTTGGCAAGGTAGGAAGGACGAATCCCGCAGTGATTTAAATGGACTCAAGATGTGAACAAAGGTGGTGGGTGGGAACAGTGTTGTTAGAGAAGGCTGATGGCGACAAAGGTGCTGGGGATCAAACCCAGGTCACTCACACCAGGTATGACCTCTACCACTGAGCTGTACCCCATCCTCCTGTACCTCAGGGTGGCCTGGGACTCATCGTCTATGATGCTGAGCTTCTCATGCTGGGATGACAAGTCTGGCCACTCTGTGCCCCAGCTGGGAATCCCAGTTCTGTGCCTTTTCAGATGCATTTTCATGGGGCTAGGGAGAAAGTAACTCCATTGTAAAGTGCCTGCCATGCAAACATGAGGACTTGAGTTTGACCTCCAGAATGCAATGTCTTGCTCACCTGAAATCAGATTTAACTGAACCAAAGCACTGTTGTTGTTTTGTTGTTGTTGTTTTGTTTGGGTGGGTTTTAGGCTTTGTTTTGTTTTTTGTTAGTTTCTCTGTAAAGGTATATGCCACCACCCCTCACCTTTGAACTGCCTCTTTTATCTGCTAGCCCTAACCCGGAGCACTGGCTAAAAACAGTTGTGGCCTCATGCCTCTTCGGTGGTGTGGAAAGGACCTCAAGGAGTCTGCATTTTAAAAGGCTATTCAGAGGCAGGAGAGACAGTTCGGTGATAAAAACTTGCTGCCTTATCATGAAAAAAATCAAGTTCAAATCCCAACACCAACATCCGGTGGTTCACAAATGCCTGCAAATCCAGGTTCAAGATAGCTGAGCTTCAAGAGACAGCCATAGCACCCTGGTACACCTCAATACTAAAAGCAAATCTATAACAACAAAAACTGTATTCAGACCAATTGTAGTGATGCATGGCTTTAATCCCAGCACATGAGAAGGAGGTGCTTCTGTGAGTTCAAGGCCAGCCTGATCTACATAGCATGCTCCAAGATTAGACAGGACTACCTAGAAAAAATTGTCTCAAGAAAAAAAAAGAAAAGAAAAGAAAAAGGAAAAAAGGTAAAACAAAGGCCAACAGAAACAACACAAAAGCAAAATGAACGGAAAACTCCACAAAACTTTATTTAGACCACCATGCTACCTCACTAGGCTGATGGAGGGAGCGCCCCACACTTTGTGGGAAAATGAGCATTCATTCCTCACTTTTTGTTTTGTTTTGTTTTCAGCTTTGTTTGTTTTCGTGAGACAGAGTTTCTCTATATATACCCATAGTGGGGTCTGGACTTGGCTATATAGACCAAGCTGGCCTCAAACTCAGAGATGCCTCTGCTTTCAGAGTGAGGGGATTAAAGACGTGGGCAAGGCGGCTCCTCATTCTGTTAGTCTACTAGCCGTCAAACTCCCAGAATTGGCATCAGAACGCCAACCTTTCACCCTCTTCCAAATTGTGCAAGCACTGACCCTCTGCCACCATCCCTTTCCTTTGCTCTGATACTTCCGAAGTCCTTGTCCATGCAGACTTAGCCAATGGCTTCCCGCTCAGTCTACAACTGAACCTACTCCGACACAGAGCCAGAGGGGGAACGGGTGGAGCTCGGGATGAAGGAGGAGGAATCTGCTAGGCCCGGGTTCCAGTGCCGCCGCCTATCGGGCGACGCCCTCAGCCGGGCCCTCCCATAGCCACAGCCAATCACAGAGGGGTCCTCTAGTGCAGGGTGTAGCTGACAACTTCAGAGGGAACGCACGCTCGGCGGCCAAGCTCGGGTCTCTGCGCGCGGGATGGAGAGGACCCGGGGAGCCTCTGGAGGGGCCCAGGCCGAGGTCCGGCCCCCGGAGGAGCCGTTGGAAAAGACGGAAGTGGAGCAGCCTCAGGTCCCCGCGAAGGCGCCACAGCCCAGCGATCCCAACGGCAGCCCGAGGCCGGAGAGGGCCGGGCGGGAAGCGTCGGGCGCGGAGCTGCAGGAGCTCTCGGAGGAGAAGCCTCAGCCTCCCGCCCTGCCCGGTTCCCCGCGCGGGCCGCCGCTCAGCCTGGGCTACGGCGCCTTCCGCCGCCTGGGTTCCTGCAGCCGCGAGCTGCCGCCGCCGAGCCCCTCGTGGGCCGAGCAGCCCCGGGACGGCGAGGCCGAGCTGCAACCCTGGGCGGCGGCGGCGGAGCCGGGGCCCTGGGCGCCCGTGGAGCTGCAGGTGGACGTGCGCGTGAAGCCCGTGGGCGCGCCCGGGGCTAGCCGCGCGCCCTCGCCGGCGCCGTCCACGCGCTTCCTCACCGTGCCGGTGCCGGAATCGCCCGCCTTCGCCCGCCGCTCTGCTCCCGCGCTCCAGCGGCTGCCGCGCGCCCCGTCACCGGGCTCCACGTGGGGCCGAGGCTCGCCGCTTGCCGCGACCGAGCGGGTCGGGCCCGCGGAGGCTTGCACGGCCTCCCCGGGCTCGCCCGCCTGCCGCTGCCGCTGCCGCTGCCAGGAGCCCGGGCTGAGCAAAGAAGATACCGCGCTGCTGCAGCGCGCAGGCGTGGACGGCAAGAAACTGCCGCGGGCCATCAGGCTCATAGGTGAGTGCTCAGCGGCGCCCGTGCCCGTCTCTGAATTAGACTAACCAGGAGGCCCTCTGGCTGTTCCAAGCCCATGCTGCTTCTCTGTCTCAGAAATGATAAGAACCAAACCAGGATCCTGCCCCTCCCCCGGGAGACTTGGTCGTTCCTTCTCTGTGAGCGCAGCAGGTTGGAGAAGTAGAAGTGGATAGAGCTCTGAAAGAAGGGAAGTGATTCAGAATCACGGACAGAGATGGCCTGGGTACAAATCCAAGGACCAGGCTCCTTTCTCTCCGCCTTGAGGGCGGTCACCTCTCCGTGCACACTGAGCTGGGCCCGTGCCAGGCAACTGGGGCGTGCGTGTGTTTTCCTTTGCCAGAGTCGGAGAGGCGAGTCTAGCAGTACAGAAAGAGCCCCTGTGTTAATTTGCTTTCTGTTGCTGTGGTAAAACGCTAGCCAAAACTAACTTGGGGAGGGAAGGAATTATTTGGTTTACAGGTTGCAGCTTATTATCAAGGGGAACCGAAGCAAAAACCACATAGGGAAGGCTGCCTACTGGCTTGCAGCTCAGCTTGCTTTCTTCTGCCCCCTGCCCCCTCCCTTGCCGCGCGTCTCGTGGTAATTAAGAAAATGCTCTACAGACTTGTCTGCAGTCTGTACTTGCCAATTCAATGGATGTATTTTCTCAAGCCAGGGGCCCTCAGATAGGGGGAGGGCTCCGAGACTTAAAGCGCTAGAAACTTGTAATTCTGCGGGCAGTGTTCAGTAGTGTCGAATGAGTTAACCATTGCTAGTCTAAGTTTCCCACACGCTTGATGTCTCCAGCTGATGCAAATACCTTGCAGTGTGAACATCAGAAGTCTGACACAGGCTCCCTACTCTGAGGTGGTGCTAGCTCACCGAGGCTCCCGGGCCAGACCGCCTTTCTTCACCTTAGTGCTAGCTCCTTCGCTGTGAATTCCAGTCGTATTAGGTGGACCCTTCTGCTCTCGTTCTTTGCCTCCTCATGGTTAAAGACCCTCATGTCCTGGAACCATTTTGTGGGTCAACTGATCAGCAGCCTCACCTCTATCTGAACCTTAATTTCTTTTTGCCAAATGGCCTAGTGTGTTCACTGGTTCTAGGGATAATGACACGGACATCTTTAGTGAGATGTTATACCAGTCCATAGCTTTTAATCAAATAGTTTGCATTTATTTTAAATTTTACGTGTATGAGTATCTGCTTGTATGTCTGTGTACCTTACGCTCCAGGTGCCTGCAGAGGCCAGAAGAGGGTGTCAGATCCCCGGGACTGGGATTAAAGGCAGTTAGTTGTAAGGCAGTTAGTTGTAAGCCACCCAGCAGGCGCCGCCAGTACTCCTGGCCACTGAAGTGCTGAAGTGACATTGTTGGCTTTGTTCTAGAAATTAAGCTCTGACAGTCCGGTGGAGGAAAGCTGCGGCAGACAGGAGTAACGACAGAAGACAGGGCTCAGAGGCAGTCAGTGGGCAGGAACACAGGCAGGTACATCTAAGCTAGCAGAAGGATGGAGATCTCTCCCATGATTCTGAGGGGTAACTGGATGGTGGTTCGTTCACTCTTCCACAAAGAAAAACATGAGAAGAGATGGAGAAGCAAATAAGGTGTGCAGTATAGTGAGAATTTTGGAGTTTGGTTTCTTAAAACAAAAACAAATATTATAAGAATATGTTTTTGTTTAAATCCCAGTATGGGGATATGAAGCTGCTTTGCAGCAGCTGACTCTGATTTGCCTCGTGCTCTGGTTGGGGTGTGATTTTGCCAGGCTGCTGATCGTTCCTATGATTGTGTGACATTTGGAATTCTGGGAGCTTTTTAGGGGGTATATAAATACTAGGGCCCAGAGAGGTGGGTTGGGTTGGCTGTTGTTTGTTGCAGTATATTAAGTAGTCATGCACAAAAAGAAAAGAAGAAACTAAATATTGCCCCACCCTCTCCATCAAGGAACCCAAAGCCCCTAATCAGCAGGAAGTAGCCTGATAACTTTCTGATCCCTCATTTTATTCAGGGATCGCTTTCCTTTCCTCTCTATCCTTTCCCCCTTCTTATCTAGTGTTAGGGGCTTGAAAGGGTGGAAGAAAGAACCCACAAACCAAGTAGATATAATGGCTGCAGCCTTGGTCTGCAGGATCCTGCTTGGATTAAGGAACTACACTAAGTGCTTGATCCTGGGAGATCAAGCAGGGTATCGCAACAAGAGATGCAGTCTAAGCAAGACACTGCAAATTGCTGGACCCGAGTCAGTAGATGCCACAGAAGGCCAGCTACTTCTCAGTTTTGTGTGAACTTGGAAACAGCACTGCTTGGTCTAGTCCTTTCTTTGGACAGGTACATTGAAGGAACTGTCAAGGTCTTAGTGAAGGTACTGAAGGCCAGGAGACATTTTAAGACAGGGTTTCGTATATGCTAAGCTCACTATATAGCTGAAGAATGACCTTAAATATCTGATTGTCTTGCCCCAACCTCCAAAGTGCTAGGATGTAAAAATAACTTTTATTTTCCTGAAGTAATTGGCGTCTCCAAGGGTTACTGCCTTCATCTGCTAACCTAGGCCTAGAATGTTTTCAGCCTCTGAGACTTACTGCAGAATAAGCTCAACCTTTCTAGTTCTTTCTGAAATCTTGCTGGTTGCTCCAACTCAGCTGTTCTAGCTCAAACACCTCTCAAAGGTGACTGATTCAAACTGGCTTCTCTGTTTCTGACTGAATTGCTCTGCTTAGCCACAAACTGTAGCAATCTGTTCTAATCTTTTGGCTTATTCTCTGGCTCAACTGTCTCTGCTGACCTGCACTAAACTCACTCTTCCCTCAACCCGCTAACCTTTACTTCATTGTTTGGGATTAAAGGTGTGTACTAAGGGCATGTCTGTATTCCAGCCACAGTATTCATGTTGCTGGATTAAAATCCGTCTACACTAGGACTACACGAATATGCCACCATGCTTATGTGGTACTGAGGATGCATGTTAGGCAAGTACTCTACCAACTGTTCAGGCAGCTGGCAGGATGGAGAGGCATTCATCAAGCTGAGCTGAGAGAGGGGAAGGGAAGGCTGTAGCTCCCTGTGGTAAATGCTTCTCCCTCAGATCTTGGCTTGGACTTACCCTCTTTTAACCGACCAAACCCCCCAGGGCAACTTAGGAGGTCTCTATCTCATACTATCATTTGGATTGTGCTTCTTTATCCCAGGATTCTCCACACAGGCTATGATTGCCTCCTCCTAAGTATCTCCTTGGAGTGGAAGGTAGAGGCACGGACTTGCCCACAACTCTGATACCTGGCACATCAGTGTCTTCTCTGTCTATCTGTACAAGTCAGAATTTATTATTCCCTGGATCCCTCTGGGGAGAAGACAGGGTGTTTAATCTCAGTGGTTGTCTTGCGATTAGCATGCCCCCTTTGGGAGAGGATATGAAGGCACACCCCTCCTGGCCCCAGTCCTCCAGATTGTCCAGGCAGTGGGGAACATTCACAAAGCAACAGCACAAGTCAGTCTGACTGTAGTGTAGAGGCCAAGGAGGCTGCTGCAATGGGGGGGGGG
>CM053763.1:7123543-7170781 GCA_028658305.1 Pachyuromys duprasi
TGTCACCATATGGAGGGGAGCAGGGGTCCTGAGGAGGTGAACCTGTTAAGTCTGACACAGGTATAAGCCTTTTTTTTTTTTCTTTTGGGGACATTGTGTCCCTTAGTAGTAACTGCAGAATTACTTTTAAAGTTGGAGGAAGGAAGAAGACACATTAAGGGGATCCAGATGTGTCCTGTGTTTTTACAAGATGAGTGTGCTTACAGTGTATTTGTGTTACTTTGTGGTTAAGAGATGCTTGGGAGTTTGGAGTGTTTGGAGTGGTGACTCAAACCTGCAACTCCAGCTCCCAAGAAGCAAAGGACTAAGAGCTCTTGGCCACCCTGGACTACATGTTGAGACCCTGTCTTTAAAACAAAACAAAACGATGGCAGGTGTGGCCTGTAATCCTTACATGCCCGAGGGAGTAAGAAGTTGGAAGCTAGCCTGGGTCAGAAAGCTCCAGGCCACCTGAGCTATAAAGACCTATTTTCAAAAGGTGAAAAAGAAAGTGGTGGTGTAGGGCCTTGCAAGCTCAGCAGTTTAGAACTAGCTGGGTCTCCCTACTTGGGGTGGGAGAGCTTATTCACCCACTGGGTGGTGGTTGTTTTTGTGCTTTGCTTTCTTAAAGTGAGAGCTAAATGCAGGCTCAGCCACAAGAGTTACAGTGACTATAGTGACTGGTGGGTTTATCTTACTTGTCTTGCCCCAGGTTTCCAGTTTATTTGTGAGCCTTAAGTCCGGGCTGGAACATAACTCAGTGGTAGAGCATTTGTCTAGCATTAACAAGACCCTGGTCCAGTGCCCTGTTTAAAAAAACAATCATGAACCTCAATATATACATATATTTTGTTGGTAGTTTACTTCTAACACCTGTGTCAGTGTTTTGCCTGCATTTATGTCTGCATGTCATGTTTCTGGTGCCTGCAGAGGCCAGAAGAGGGCATCTGATCTTTTGAGACCACAGTTGTGAGCTTCCATGTGGGTGCTGAAAATTGAGAGACCTCTGGAAAGGCAGCCAGCATCCTTAATTCCTGAGCCATCTCCAGCCCCTGGACTGCCCCTGCCTTAACCTTCTGAATTTTGGGACTACAGGTTTGCATCACCAGAGCTGGCTGGCTGGCATCTTTGGCTTAACATATAAGGTTTGTTCATTCTTTTAACACACTTCTGATCACTGAGGCAAGGGTTTTCTCCAATACAAATGAAAAAACTGGGGTTTGAAAGATTCCTGAGACTTTTTTTTTTAAGATTTATTTATTTTATGTATATGAATGTTCTATCTGCCAGAAGAGGGAATCAGTTCACATTATAGATGGTTTTGAGCCACCATGTGGTTGCTGGGAATTGAACTCATGACCTTTGGAAGAGCAGACAGTGCTCTTAACCACTGAGCCATCTCTCCAGCCCCCGATTCCTGAGACTTTTGAGGTTTACTAACAGCAAATGTGTTCTATTAAAACCTTGAAAACTCTCATCTCTTTGTGTGGACACCTAGCGTTCATATGAGTACACACATTCTTTTTCTAAGTCAATTATTCTTTCGTTCTTTGAGACAGGGGTCTTCTACATAGCCCCAGCAGTCCTGGAACTCAATGTATAGACCAGCCTAGTATGGAACTGACAGAGATCTGCCTGCCTCTGCCTCTTGAGTGCTGGGATCAAAGTTGTATGCCACCATGCCTGGCTCAATTATTTTTTAAAAATAAATCCTGCTGCAGAATGTTTTGTTTTCCTTGCAGTTTGAGAAAAACATGGGAACCGTCTTCTTACTGCCCTTGTCCTAACTCATCCCCGAGAAGTGAGTGACCCCAAGGGCCCTTGCAGCCAGGTTCTAGGAGGGAGCACTCCTCTTTGCTGTAGCTCTTTAAGCTTCTGTGTCCCAAGAGATTTGGTTTCAGAAGGCTTAAGAGGGGTAAGCACTGAGCTGTTACACCTGTGATGAAGGACTGGCATGGCTCCTGCTGCCTTTCACTTCCACTGGCTTTCCAGGTGTTTTTCAGCTTGACAGGACCTAGAATCAGGCAGAGAGCTGGGCCTCTGGACAGCCTATGGGGATTACCTTGAGTGTGTTAACTGATGTGAGAAGCCTTATCTTACCATTCCCTATTCTGGGATCTTGGACTGTGTAAAATGGGGATGGATCCTGGGAATGGTGGTACGTCTTTAATCCCAGCACATGGGAGGCAGAGGCAAGGTGGATCTGAGTTCAAGGCCAGCCTGGGCTACAGAGTGAATTCCAGGACAGCCAGGGTACACAGAGAAACCCTGTCTCAGAGGAAAAAATAAAAATAAAATGGGGACAGGAAACTACACTAGCACACATTCATCCCTCACTGTTTCCTTGTTGTGGAAGTGATGTGACCAACTGCTTCAGGCTCCCGCTGCCATGATGGGCTGTACACTTGAATTGTGAGCCACAATAAACCCTTTCTGCCCTAAGCTGCTTTTGTCAGTGTATTTTATCACAGAGCATTAAGACTGTCTTGAGCAGGGCTCGATAGCAACTTCTTAAAAATTACACTTTATTGTGGTAGATGACAGGCACTTAGCATGTGTGCAGGGGACAACTTGTAAGAGTTGATTTTCTCCTTTTACCATGTGGGTCCCAAAGGTAAACATCAGTTGAAGTGGCAAACGCCTTCATCTGTTGAGCCATGGTTACAGCCTGTAATACCAGTTTCTCAGAAGGTTAAGGTGGGAGGATCACATTTGAAGCCAGATTGGGAAACACAGAAAGACCCTATTTCAAAACATAAGGATAGTTAGGATATTTCACACCTTTAAACCCAGGACTTCGGAGGCAGAGGCAGGTGGGGTTTTTTTGTTTTTTTGATTCTACATAGTGAGTTCCAGGACAGTCAGGTCTACATAGAGAAAACCTTTCTCAAACAAAACAATCAAACAGAAAACTCCTAAGGATAGGATAACAGAAAATGGGTGCTGTGCCTGTTTCCTGTCACCCATACTCTCACTTCCTGCCCACAGCCTCCCAAATACCTGGGGCCCTGGGCCCTGGAGCCATAGACAAGGCTGCCAACTACTCACAGTTGTAGAGAACTGAGTTTGCACCTGTATTCATTCAGTGGCCTCAAAGACCTCCAGCAGCAGCTGGGATTTTGATGAAAAACTTGACATACAGATTAGGTCAGAACTTGACCTTGATTAATCTTGTGGAGGTGCAGTCTAGCTGTATTGAGAATTCTGGAATTTTGGTTTAAAAACAGATTTAAGAATGTTTTTGTTTTAATCCCAGGCATGGGATGTGGGGCTGCTTCAGGTAGGCAGCAGCTGACTATGACTTGCCTGGTGTTTTAGCAGAGGTGTGGTTTTGCTAAGAATAGTTTGTGCAACTGTGTGATGTTTTGGAACTCTGGGAACTTTTCAGAGAGTATATAAATGTAAGAGTCCCGAAAGGGTTGGTTGCAGGTTGTTAGTAGTTGTGCTCAAAGAAAACACAAGGAAAAAAAAAAAAGAAATTAGATTCAAAGATCTCTCTCCCCGCCCCCTGCCTTCTACCCTTTCTCTCTTTTCCAGTGATAGGGGGTGAAACTGGAGGGGATAAAGGGTGGGAAAGAGAACCCACAAAGTAGCGAAAGTCCATAGCCTTTTCTCTCTCTTCTGTGGCATGTTAACCATGGTGTCCTGGCTCCTGTCACCTGCTGCCTGTAGACACCTTACCCACATCTGTGGCATCTACACTACTACTGTCTGGCACACAGGTGCACTGCACACGGTATGTGGCAATGGCTTGTTCTGTTTTGAAGAGCCTTAATCCTCTAGTCAAGTAAGAAAGAACTAGAGCATATTCTAGCACGTCTCGCCTAAATATAAAGTTCTGATCTAACCTGGGTGCTTTGCCTGGGTATCCTGATCTAAGGTGACCATGGAGCTGGTGTGGTTCTGGTATGTGGTTGGGGTGGTCTATTCTAACTTGCCTTTGTGTTCCCTCTCCAGGGCTGCCCCTGTACATGAAGTCTCTGCGCTGGGCTCTGGTGGTCATGGCTGTGTTGCTGGCAGTCTGCACTGTAGCTATTGTGGCACTGGCCTTTAGAGGCGGTATGGTATCCCATCCCTATTCTGTGTATTTATAGCACCTTGAAACTAGCATGAGATCAAAGGTGCAGCCTGAAGTCGTAGGCCTTTCGAACAAAGAGAAGAAAGCTTGAACCTTTCCTCCCATCAGTCATAACTTGTGTGACCTGACTGGTAATGAGAATACCAGCCCCTATCCAGGGGAATTCAGCGTGGTGTGAAAGCTGTTCAGCATTCCAGGGTGTTCTCTGCCCACCATCCTTCCCACCTGGAGCCTTGCCAGCTCCCTACGAGTAGATTCACCCCTCAGCCAAGGTCATGGCCAGGTTTTGTTTTTGTTTTTTCAGTGTATTCATGCATAGCTCCTTAGAATCTCCCCTTGACTCACAGATCTCTGCTTTCAGGAGCCAGGTGCCAGCCATGCCCTCAAGGCTGGATGTGGTTTCAGGAACACTGTTACTATCTCTCCGAAGAAGCTCAAGACTGGGAAGGAAGTCAGGCATTCTGCTTAGCCCACCATGCCACACTGCCCCTCCTGAGCCACACCCAGGTGAGAACAGCTTGTTAAGAGAGGGGATGTATCATCCCAGATTCCTGAATCTTAGCCCTGGAAGGAACCTCTAGACCAAGTCCTTCATACTATGGGAGTCACCAAGGCCCAAAGGAATAAAGTGACATGTACAGGAACCAGAAATCAGGTGTCCAAGGGTTTAATTCTAAGATGGCAGAGCTGGGGTGGTCCCATGCAACCTGGGTTACCCAGTTAATAGTGAACCTCAGGAGCCAGGTTTGCTGGGAGACCCACGAGTCCTCCCAGGATGTGGAATAGAAATGTTTAGTGGTGTGCAAGTGTCAGGTACTGGCTGTAAGTGCTGCGGAACAAAGCATCTCAGAAATCACCTAGTGCCTTATGACCATAGCATTTCTTTCCTTTTCTTCTTTCCTCTTTCTTTTCTATTTTCCTTTCTCTCACTCTTTCTTTCCCGTCTTCCTTCATTCCTTCTTTTTGACAGTCTCACTGGCTGGCCTGAAACTTTCTATGTAGACCAAACTGCCTCAGACTCACTTTCCTCTGCTTCCTGAGTGCTGAAATTCAAGGCATGCACCACCACACTCAGCTTAAAAGATTTATTTTTATTTGTGTGTTTGTGCATTTGAGTACAGGCGCACATGGAGGCTAAAGAGGTCAGATCCCCTGGATCTGGAATTACAGGTGGTTGTGACCCACCTGATCTAAATGCTGGGAACCAAATACAGGTCCTCTGAAAGAGCAGCAATAGAGAAGGCAGCCACCTCTCCAACCTTGTGATTCTCTCTTTGTGTGTATCTGTCTGTGTGTCCAAGTGAGGGTTATGTTGCTGTGATAAAAACCGTGACCAGAGACAATGAGGGGAGACAAAAGTTCTCTCTCCTCTTACAGCTTGTAGTCCACCGTCCTGGGAAGTCAGGGCAGGAGCTGATGGAGAGGCCATGGAGGAGTGCTGCTTACTGGCTTGCTTCCTATGACTTACTTATGCTATCCAGGACCACCTGCCTGAAGTAGCACTGCTCACAATGCTTACAATGGAGCTGGGCCCTTTCACAGCAGCCATCAATCAAGAAAATATGCAAGACTTGCTTTTTGTTGTTTTGTTTTTCAAGAGAGGGTTTTAGTGTGTGAAAGGTCTGGCTGTCCTAGAATTCACAGAAACCCACCTGCCTTTGCCTCCTGAGTGCTGAGATTAAAGGTATGCACTACCACATCTGGCTTACAGGCCAGTCTTATAGAGGCATTTCCTCAATATTTCCTTTTCCTCTAGATGTGGTTTTGCACAACTTTAATCTCAGCACTCTGGAGACAGAGGTTGGTGAATCTCTGAGTCCAAAACCAATATAGTATCATCTACATAATAAATTCAGGCCAGTCAGAGCTACAAAGCAAGAGCCCATCTTAAAAACAACAAAAAAGATAACTTTCTTCCCAGATATGCCTAGGTGTGTGTCAATCAGCACAACTGACCCCTTGTCAACTTGACACACAAAAACATCAATTAATTCATATTCCTTTCTCATTCATCCCTTCAAGTGTTCATATTGATATAAATACAACAAAAGGCCCACAGTCTTTAAAAATTCAAATACTTTAAGTTTAGTCTCTTTAAAACTCCAAAGTCTCTTTTAAAAAGTTCAAAGTCTCTCAACTTTAGGATCCTATAGAATTAGAAATAAGTTAAATACTTATGCCAAAAAGGAAGAACTATGACACGGTTAAATCCAGCCCCTACTATGTAAATACCACAGTGTCCAATGCCTAGGATTTACTCAGGGTCTGGTGTCCAAAAGGATTAGATAGCCCCTCTTCTCTGGCTCTGCCATTCACAGCACACACATCTTGTTTCGTAGGCGTAGGCCAGCTCCACTCCACAGCTGCTGCTGTCCTTGGTCATCCTATGGTACTGACATCTCCAAAATATTGGGGCCTCCACTGCAACTGGGCTGCACCTTCACCTAGCCTCTCCTAGGCCCTCTTCCGGGACTCTGACCCTGCCATGTGTCAAGCCTCACCTTCTCTCCATGACCCCTTCAATCCTTTGGTTTCTTCTTCAGCTGAGGCAGCACATTCACCAATGGCCTCTCCTCTCATGATGCCAAGCCTCAGCTCTCCATGCCTTCAAAAGCAGCACCACCTGGGACACTCTTACCCATTACCAAGTTCGGCTGCCAGCACAAGGTAAAACCTTGTCCCCCTCTGGTCCACAGTGAAACCTGAGGTAGATCCCTAGACTGAGTGGATCTGGGATCAGGTCAGCAAGTGAGCATTTGCTGTTAAGCATCATTTTAGTGCCTCCTGACACAAAGCTATCTAGTGTTACAGAAGCCTGGCTCCTGCCCACAGATCCCCAGACACATTTAACCCACATTGACCTTGGACACGGGCAGAACAACTCCTCAGTTTGGGGGCAGAGATAAGTATAACCATCAAATTTGAAAACAGCTTGAGATGAAACATTTATAAAATCTCCCTATACATAGAAGCAGTGCTCTGAAACAAGTAAATCTTACAATGACTTCTTTATGATTTGGGTTTTATCTTGTTCTTTTTCCATATGCACATATATATATAAATCTGTGTGTGTTAAGTTGTTTGAGTTACTGTTCTATGGCTGTAAAGAGACATCACGACCATGACAACTCTTATGTAAAAGAAAGCATTTAAATGGGGACTTGCCCATGATCATGGTGGGAAGCAGACACTCTAGCACTCTGGCAGTAGCTGAGCACATCACATCCTGATCCACAGGCAGAAGGCAGAGACAGACACTGGGCCTGGCATGGTCCTTTTTTTTTTTTTCTTCTCTCAAATTTATTTACCTTTATGTGTTTTGCCTGCATGTATGTCTATGTGAGAATATCAGATCTTGGACTTACAGACAGTTGTGAGCTGCCATGTGGGATTTGCACCTCAGTCCTCTGGAAGGGCAGTCAGTGCTCTTAACCTCTGAGCCATCTCTCCAGCCCCTGGCATGGGCTTTTGAAACCTCAAATTTCATTTCCAGTGATACACCTCCAACAAAGGACACACATCTTCCATCTAGGCTGCACTTCCTAATCCTTCCAAAACAGTTCGTCAACTGGGGACAAAACATTCAAATATATGCACTTATGGGGCTACTCTCATTCAAACCACCAGTCATTTAGTCCTATTTTATTTTTAAAAGTACTATGAAGTGGGTTTTGTGGATACTCCTGTACCTCCTAGTTCTCAGATGGAGAAAATGGACTCAAGGCCAGCCTGGATGTGGTGACATACACCACTAATCCCAGTACTCTGGAGACAGACAGGAAGATCTCGAGTTCCAGGCAAGGCTACACTCTGAGAGTCTGTTTCAAAAGTAAATGAGAATAATCAGGGACAAGCACTTAGGAAATTTTTCTTTGTCAGCTCTATCTATTGTAAATCCTTTTGGTTTCTGTTAGTCCTTATGTCAGCATTCGTGCACACGTTTTGTTTCTTCTTGCTAAGGTCATGGCACGGTTTTAGTGTATTATTAGGAGAGGGGGACACATACATGCATACACTACAACGTGTGTGGAGGTTGGATAACAGTTTTGAGTTTTCTGCTTCCACCATGTGTATCTCTGGGATTGAACTTGGCTCATCAAGCTGACAGCAAGCCCTTTTACCCACTGAGCCATCTCCACATCACACTCAATGACTTTAACACTACTGAACCAATGCAAGATAATTTTGCTCCTGTAGGGAACTGCCCCATGCCTCCCCCACACCTTAATCAATCCCTGACCCCATGTACCAGCTCTTCTGGTACATGGGCATGCTTGGGAGCCTCTTAACTTGGCCCAGGCCTCTTCCTCTCCTCTGAGCTTCTATAGTCTCTCATTATGTGGTTACTGCCACATTCTCTTGAGGGTTGAGATGGGATCACTTTTGGTTTTGGTCCCCAAGACTAAGCACAGTGACAGGCCTAATCGCAGGTGTTGTACAAGATCTTTGAGCTGATTTCCTTCCTGGAGGAGTATGCTGGAATCCCACAGAAGCCTCAGGGGAAATGGATGCCCTAGAAACCCAAGATGTGCAGAGTTAACTGTCTGCTCTTCTCCCTCAGGACCTCCTAAAAAAATATCAGGTCACCAAGGGCTTCTGGGTGGGAGCGCTACGAGGCCCTGAAGGCTGGCACTGGACCAATGGGGTCCCCTTGCCATCCCAAATGTAAGTACCCAGGTTCCCTCCTCCTCTGCTGGGCTACACCCTCCTTTTGCCCCACCCAACTGTCATACCAATGAAAACCCATTACACGAAGCCAAGGGGGATTAGCACTGGCTTACCGTTTCAATGCAACCTATTGTATGTCTCCAACACATTCACCCAGGTAGAACTGCCATGGCTGCTCTTCAGAAAAAGGTCTGTGGCTTAGGAATTTGGTGGTTCTGCCATGTAGCTGACTAGTGGGAGACATTGCCAGGGCGCTCTCTTGATATTCCCTCCCTGCATGCAGTGAGGGGCGCAGTCCTGGGCCTCACAGGAGACGAGACCCAGCAGCCTGAGTATCTTCTCTCTCTCCTCCCTCACCTCATCCCATTTCAGGTTCCCGGAGGACAGTGAAGACCACCCAGACTTCAGCTGTGGGGGTTTGGAAGAAGGCAGGCTTATAGCTCTGGACTGCAGCATTCCCAGACCCTGGGTCTGTGCCAGGGGAACCAAGTAACTTGACTACCATTACCTTTGCTTTGGTGTAACCAAAACAGCTAACAGAAACAACTTCGAAGAGGCAAGAGGGAGCAAGCTCATGGTTTCAGAGGGTCACGCCTGGCAGAGCTACCCAGTCCACAGCAGCGCAGGGAGCGCTGGAGCCAGGGGTGGGAAAAAACTGCAAACAAAGGCCTGCCACCGTTGACATACCTCCACAACTCAGGATCTTCAGCTCCTGAAGTTCCCATACTCACAACTAGTTGGGAATAAACCTGGGAGGGGCATTTTACTTTGAAACCAGAGCATACAGAATTTACTGTGTGGTCCAGGGTGGCCTCAAGTTCCTAGACAAATCTCCTGAGTGGATTACAGATATGTTCCACCACGTCCAGCGTATGGATGGCTCATAATTCAAAATGCATTCAGTTCAACTGTGCAAAGACTCCAAAGACTCTTCTGAGAGCCCAAGCAAACTTTTTAGCTGTGAGCCAAGTGACATACTTCTAATATGCCAAGACACTGAATAAAATTACCATTCCACAAAAGTAGAATGGGAAACTCAGCAGGAAAGATTAGAGTAATGCAAGACTGAAATCCATCAGAGCAGATTTTAAATTCTGCAGCTCTGTGCCCATCACCGGAGGCACCTGGTAGCAACATGTGAGTTCCAACAGGCTTGGGCAGGCCCCTCGTTACAGCCTTGTTCCTTGCAGCACACATGGATTCTTTCTGGGACCTTCTCCACTACGTTCTCCAGCTTTTCTAGCAGATGCCTGTGTCCATGGTGTCTCCAACACGATGGGATCTCTCCTGCAACTTAAGACTTTGCTTTCAAGGCATCCTACATTGGCTTCCCAGGGGCTCCCTGAAGAGTCTGAGCTGCTGTATATTGTTTGGCTTTGTAAGTTTTCCCTAGGACAAATCTTGGTGCAAGGATGGGGAGATGGCTCAGTGCGTCAAAACAGGTGTGCAAGCTTGACAACTTGGGTTCAGCAGACTGAATGAGGTAGGTGTAGTAGATTGAATAAAAATGGCCTCCAGAAATCCACAGGAGTGGCATTACTGGAGGGGTGGGCTTGTTGGAGGAGGTGCATCACTAGAAGATGAGCTTTGAGGTCTCAGAAGCTCAAATGAGGCTGGAAATTCTCTTCCTGCCACCTGTGGATCTGGATGTAGAACTCTCATGTCTGCCTGCTTGCCACTATGATGATAATGGGACAAACCTCTGAAACTGTAAGCAAGCTCCAATTAAATGTTTCCTCCTAAAGAGTTGCTGTGCTCATGGTGTCTGTTCACAGCAATAGGACCAAAACTAAGACAGTAGGTCAGCTAGACAGAACTAAGCAGAAACAGTAAAACCCTGACAAGTTGGAAGGTTGAGTAGACTTTTGAAAGTTGTCCCAACTATTTAAAACTTGCTGCAAACCTCCATTGCAGTCTGCATACCTGCAAAGCCAGCATGATAGTGGACAATGCCAAGTTCTGCTCAGTTTGAGAAATAGCCAGGTTCCCTAAGACCACAGCTACAGCAACCTTTGAGTAGGCACATGGCTGAACCTGAGAAAACACTCTCCAGGGTACCTCTGTGCAACAGAACAAATATCCATGAAACTCACTTTTTACAAGTTAAATAGGATTTTAGTTTTGCACCTTGGAGCATAACCTTCTAGGCACCTTTCCTGTTGTCCCACTGCAAAGCCCACCAGCTTCTCTTTAATGGTGCTGAGCAATTTAATGATTACAGCCTCTTTGTCCACATCTGGCTTTATCTGTATTTGTGCATCCAAATTACTGTTTTCCACACATCTTTCTATTCTACTTTTTGCTCTTATTCTCACTCTAAACCCTATCTGAAAGTAGCCAGCAGTAACCATGCCACAGCCTGACTGCTATGCTGACTTGAATTTCTTTCACCAAATTGATAAAGCTATTACTTTTTGTTCCTTTATGACAGGCAGAAAGTAGTTATATTTTCTGCTGCACTATAACGTAAGTAAACTCTAGGTCAATTCCCAACAATCCTTGGTCCCATTAAAAACTACTGTTCACATTTCCATCAGCATTCTGTTCTAAACATCCACCAGACCATGAACCTGTGATCAATGTGTCAGATTTTAACTACAAACTGAGGTGAGACATGGAAGCCTCCCCTAGCTGTAGGTGCTCCTCAATGCCTGTGTGCCTGTGCATTTGCTGCTGCAGAGGACCCAGTTTACAATGTAACTCCAGTTCTAGCTTCTGGCCTCTGCAGACACCAAGCATCTATGTGGCAGACATACATACATACATGCTGGTCATGGTAGAACATGCCTTTAATTTCGGCACCTGAAGCAGAAGCAGATGGATCTCTTGAGTTCGAGGCCTGGTCTATAGAGTGAGTTCCAGGACAGCCAGGGATACACACAGAAAAAAGTGGGAGGTGGATATGGGATCTGGAAAGTTGAGGATTTCAAGTACAATCAAGTCATATCTGGCTCTGAGGACACTTGGGTCACTCCAGCACACTGCAGAAGAAGCCAGACAGCGGCTGTAGAGCGGAAGGTTACCAGACAGAACAACAGAAGGGGGCAAACTATTCCGAGTTGTGATCAGCTGCAGCTTTTGATCTATTTATCTGCAATAAAATCTGCCAGTATTTGCCTAAAACATATGTTCCTTAGACTCCTGGGTGGATCAAGCAGTCCTCTGTGAGACTGGCTGCATCCCTGGGGTGACCCACAAGCCCACAGTGGCCTTGCTCCACTAACCATTTGGTGCTGCCTCCTGGCTGGAGGTGGGGGGTTGTGTCTTAGTGCACTCAGTCACGCCCCTCTTCTGGGAATGTTACCCCCAAAAAGCACCCCCAAAGAAGTCTCCAGGTTTTACCTCAGAAGTTACCCAGCATCCCATGTGCCACATTACATTGACAAACATATTAGGGCTACAGAGAAGTTAAGAATTGTTGGCCACATACACTACCCAAGTAGCCTAGGTCTAGTACTGAAAGCTTTAGCCTCTGTACAATCTAATCTAGGCCTAGAATGTTCTCAGCCTCTAAGACTTAATGTTGAATAAACTCACCTCTTTTAGCTTTTCCTGAACTCTGTCTTACTGGGTCAACTCAGTTCTTTGGCTTAAAACTCCTCTCCAGACTGACTGATTCAATTTGGCTTCTCTCAGCCTCTAACTGAATTGCTCTGCTTGGCCACATACTAACTTTGGCAGTATGTTCTAATCTTCTGGCTCCTGCTTATTCTCTGTTCAACTTCTCTGTAAAATTCTGATAAAAACTGTCTCTACTCCATGAACTGAACTCCACTGCACTGCCTCTCAACTCCCTGACTCAAACTGCCTGAATAGAACTAAAACTCAAGAGATCTGCTTGACTGTCTCCTGGGATTAGGGGTGTTCCAGCCAGATCACACAGACCTAGGTCTTTGGAAGTGATCTCTTGCCAGAGAAGCCCCATGTTCTGAATTAAGATTCCTCTACAGGGGATGGACTTTTACTTGATGGCATTGCTTTTGTGGAGGTCAGGCTGGGACTTAGGATTTCATGCATTCTAGACAACTGACATAGTTTTATTTTTTGGTTAGCTTTGGTTTTGAAGGATTTTTTTTTTTTAAAGACAAGGTTTCTCTATGTAGCCCTGCTGTTCTGTAGACCAAGCTGGCCTAGAACTCAGAGATCTGCCTGCCTCAGCCTCCTGAGTGCTAGGATTAAAGGTATGCATCACTATCATCTGCTCTGGCTTGGTTTTTTCAGACAGGGTTTCTCTGTGTAGCCATGTTTCTCCTGGACTCGATCTGGAGACCAGGCTGGCCTCAAACTCAGAGATTTGGCTGCTTCTGCCTCCCTAGTGCTTGCTGATTTGTTTAAATCAGACTTCCTCAAAGTATGTAGTATTCTCCTAGTCTTGTGTCACAGTTTTTCCACAGTTGTTGCATTTTAAAATTGATTAATTACAGTTTACAATAAACCTTAAAAATCTATGGGACTTCTAAATCCAGCAAGTTAATTGTTACTGTATAGTTCTGCTCACAGGAAGGGACGTCTCTAAACTACAAATCTCTATGTAGGTACCTCAGCCCAAAGACAAGCGTCATACTCTATTAGGAGATAGACTTATCTCCATTAGTTAGGGGGAGGAATATACTTTTGAGTATGACCCCGGGAGATGGCACAGTAGCGAATGCTTGCTGCAAAGTGTGAGGGCTGCGATTCCCCCCTCTCCCATTAAGGCATTTTATTTATATATAAGATTTACTTTCCTAGCCTAGGATGTTCTCCTATGTTTTGTCTTGTTTAAATGGTCCATGATGGCAGCTTAGGCCAGAGCAATGAAAAGAAATTGACAGGACGGGAGATTAGTCTGTTCTATCATCTGTATCTTGAGCTGTGCATCAACTCTGGGGCTAGCTGGTCCCTACATACCTGTTCAACCTACCAGTGAGATTAAAAATGATTTCCCCAGCTCTGTAATCATGAGTAATTTCAGATTTGCTAATGTAACCATGTTCCACCATTACAGCCAGCAACCTGGCAGTAACTCTAGAGTAGCCTATTAACACATTTGCCTTAGTATTACTGAAGCTCTTGAGAGCAATAGCCAGGACATTCATGGTGCCATGATGACATTGTGGAATGGTGCACAGCTTAGGCCAGTACAATGAAACCAAATTGACAGGATGGGAGCAGATTTCTAGGTCTCTGAGCTGCACATCAATCTGAGCCCGGCTGCTAACTCCACACCTGTTCAACCTACCAGTGCAGAAAAAGGGAGGGTAATATATTTTATGCCACAGAGTCATCTCAAAATGATGGCAGGAGAGTTCCCAAAGGGAGGCACCAAATCTATTTTGAGAAAAGCTGGCTGGGATCCCATGTAAAGGGGTACTGCACCCAGGGTAGATGAATCAAAGCAAGCCCAAAGCAGGAGAAAGGGACACCTACATAGGTGTGTCTTCAGAGCAGGGAGGTGATATTCTACCTATTTATATTATATAAATAGGTAGGGAGCTGGGCTGAGGGCTGGGAACAGGCCTCTCGGGAGGAACCAGCTTGGGTTCTAAGCTTCAAGAGAAATGCAGCACCCACAATCAAGGCACTCTGAGTTTAGTGTTTGTTCATGTGAGGGGAAGGGGAATAGGGACCTAGGAGACCTAGCAAGTCCATTCAGCTCTTCCGTGCTCACAAGCCTACTGCTTCTATAGTGCTTCTCAGGCCCACCAGGAAGATGACTTTTGTGTTAAGACCCCATGCCTCCCCTACCAAATGCATGTGCCCACTAGAAAAATCTAAATTGCAGCTTCCTGTTGAGACTTAGCTTAGATCCTGAACTCAACCCCAGCAACTAAGACAAAGCACAGCTTATGGAAGGTTTCCCTGCCAGTGGAGCTTTCTATCAAGGCCCCATCCCTAAACTATGACTCCATGATAGACGAGTCATCCCTATGTGATGAGTTGTGACTGCTCTAACTGCAGCACCTGCCAAGAATAGATCATGTTACATTTGTAAAGAGTTCAGGCTTTTTCCCAACACACCCTGGCACTTGGGCTCTAGGTACTCACTGCCCTCATGATTATGCCAGTACCAGAGGCCTTCAGACTCTGCTCCATGCTGGTCAAAGCTAAGGAGACAAAAGTCTGAGCAACGTCTGCATGCTATCAAGAGCCTGCTGGGAGGGCTGGGAAGACGCTTCATTCATTAAGAGCACATGCTGCTCTTGCAGAGGGACTTAGTTCAGTTCCCTGGACAGCTCACAGTGACCTGTAACTCTAGCTTCCATGGGTAGGAGGTGCAGGTGCGCACTTGAGAATGGGCGAGGGTGGAGGGTGCCCCCACCTCCACACACTAAAATCAATCTTTCGGTTAAATATTTATGTATGAGAGCTCTATCTGCATGTATGCCTGCATGCCAGAAAATGGCATCAAATTCCAGGACAGATGTTTGTAAGCCACCTTGTTGCTGGGACTTAACTCGGGACCTCTGGAAGAACAGACAGTACTCTTAACCACTAAGCCAACTCTCCAGCCCCAATCAAATCTTTTTAAAAGGCTGGGCCCTCACAAGATGGCTCAGTGGGGTAGGGAGCTGGGCTGAGGGCTGGAAACAGTGAAAAACTGGCTGCTTTTCCGGAGGACCTGAGTTTTTTTTTTTTTTTAGGACCTGAGTTTGATTGCCAGAACTCTCATGATGGCTCAACATTTTATTTCTAGTCCCCACTCCCACCGAATCTGACAACGTAGAAACCTCAGGCACTGCATGCATGATGCAGATACAAATGCAGGAAAAACACCTATACACATCAAATAGGGTGGAGGAGCCTTGTGAAGGCACACATAATAAAATTGAGAGCAAAGAGGGGGGACATTTGATGTCTGTGAGGAAAGTTGTAGGTTGGGCTGAGGTGGGGAGATGCATTCTAAATGAGTGGCACCATCCTATGGGCTAGGGTCCACAGATCAATAAAGAGAAATAACCTAAGCACCAGCATTCATTCCCCCATGGTTCCTGACTGCAGCAGAGTGACCTGAAGCCTCACACTCCTGCCATGTTTCACCTCCAGGTTGGATTGTACCCTCAAACTGGGAGCCAACCCCCTTTCCTTCTTTATGTTGCTTCTGTCAGATATTTCATTGCAGCAATGAGAACAATAAATAATATGTTAGCAAACACTATTATGGATTGAGAGAGCATCACTGGAACATCCAGTCATGCTCCATTTCCTGGTGTGACACTGACTTTAAAGACTAAAGCTCTACCAGCTACCTAAGGTCTTCCACAAGCTGTTAAGTGTTCGTGTCACTAGGTACCCTTCCCTGATGTTTCTCTGGTTAAGGGTTTGAGGTGTAGTTGTTCTGAATTAATTCTTGTTGAGAATGAACTGGTTTTGGTTTTCTGTCCTGTCACTCATGGGTATTTGGAGAAGCACACACAGCTGCCTTGTTCTGGCATCCCTATACTAGAAGTCTTCTACTGTGTGTCAGTCTGCCTAAGGAGCCAGCATCCATAGAAAGTCAAGTACAAGAGAAAAAGCTGTAAATCTATATCCTTACAGACAATTAGCACAGCTTTTTGAGTCTTTCCATTTTACAATTTGTTGGGTGAGCAACAGTAAATGAAACCAGCAGCATCATGATCACGCTTGTGCCTTTGGTTCCCTGTCCAAAATATGGAAGTCCTAATGCCCAGAACCTGTAATGTGACCTTTTTAGAAATAGTGTGTTAGTGTATAATCAGATAAAAATGAGGCCATTTGCCTGCCTAATCAAATATAACTGATATCTTTGTAAGAAGAAATTTGATGGTCAACAAATGGTTCATCTGGTCAAAGTACTTGCCATACAGCCTGTTCACAGGAATTTGATCCCCAGAACCCAAACAGAGGTGGAAGGAGAGAACTGACTCTACAAAGTTGTCCTCTCGCCTCCACACATCCACAAACCCTGGTCCCTCTCATGTATACAAACATACAGTAATAAATTTTAAAATGTAGTGCTGGCAAGATAGCTCAGCAGGTAAAGGCTCCCACCACCAAGCTTGAGTTCAATTCCCAGGTCCCATAGCACAAGCAGAGAACCATCAACCATGTTGCCCTCTGATAACTGAAACTGCTGTGATATATGATACTTGCCACCACAATGAATGTAATAAAAATATTTTTAAAATAAAAAAATTGATATAGCTGTAAGGAGTCTGATAATAAAGGCATCAAGCAATCCTGCTTCTCAGAGATGCCAGTTCCCAATATTCAGGATCTTAAAGCTATGCTTTAGTCCCTATCAAATAAAATTCTGAAAAGCAGGGGACCACCTATACTTTGGAGAGAAGTTGGCCTGGAAATACAAAGGCATTTTCCTACCATGCACATGAATCTGTGGGTTAAGGTATGTGTGTGAAAATCCAATGACACTCCAGGAATACTGGGGGCACCAAACACCAATGCTAGGCAATTCCAGCCACGAAACTCACCTGTCTTCTTACATTAACAGCTGTTGTATGCCATTTAGTGTACTTACCTGTATTAGCTCATCTAATTCCTACCACGACCTAGTAAAATAGTAGTGAAGTTAGCCCAAGCAGAAAAGGCTTTTCGTTATGTTTTCTTCTCCTTTTGGACCACTTAAGTGCTTCACTTACCTGTCCTCAAGTCAAGAGACAATCTAAGCTAGAAGCTTCTAGTCACAAGAAAGGACTTTGTGCATCTTAGGGAGGCTTAAGTGTCACCTCTGGATTGTTGAACTGTGGCCAGGAATGAAGCCAAACAGCACCCAAAGTGGAAACCTCCACACCACACTGAAACATGACAAAGGGAGGAAGGGTGAACAGGACAGCAAGCAAACAGTACCGTGAGCAGTGGGGATCCTCTAGGCTTCTGTTACTCCACTATTCCAGAGCTGAGACTTGAAGAGGCTAAAGGATTTGCAGGGGCAGCAGAGTGCCAACTCTGGAGATTTGAATCAATACTTTATCAAAGAAACATACAAAAACCAAATAAACCTACAACAGTGAAAAGATCAAGGGTGATACAGCCTTACAATGTCATACTCAGACAGAAAAAAAAAATAGCTCTGGAGCTGGCCCAGCAGCTAAGAGCACATGTTAGTCTTGCAGAGGACCCGGTTTGTTTTCCCAGAACCAGATGGTGTGTCATAACCTGCACTGCAGTTCCAGGAGACATGACTCTTATGACCACCACAGGCACTCTAAATGCACCTAACGTACATGAAGGCAAGACACTCATACACATTCATAATTTTTAAAAATTATTTGTTTGTGACAGTCTATATATTTCTGGCTGTCATGAAATATACTATGTAGACCAGGCTCATGGAGATCCACCTGCCTCTGCTTTCTGAATTCCTATGTGTGCCACCATATATGGCCATGTCTTTCTTAAAAAAAAAAAAAAGCAAAAAAAACATTTTTTTTTTGATTTATGGTTGTGAGCCTAACCTTTTAATGGCTGAACTTTCTTTCCAGCTATGATACAAAGTAAATAAACTGTAATTAGTGGAAATAAAAAAAATTTTCTTTGCGTGTGCACATGCATATATGGTGTGTTTATGCACACGCGTGAACGTAGGTGGGGGAGTAACTGCACAGGGAGCGAAAAGGATGATCTCGGGTTCAGTTCTCACCTTCCATCTTGTTAGTCATGGAGTCTTGTTATTCACTGCTGCATATGCCAAGTTAGCTGGCTGGCAAACTTGGGGTTTCTCCTCTCTGCATCCATCTCATGTCAGGAGCCTCCACATCAGGCTTTTAAACTCAGTGCTGGCTGTTTAAACTCATGTCTTAGACTTGCATACCAAGCACTGTGTCACTGAGCTACTTCTATAACCTGTAAACATCCATTGAGAGACAACACAAATGAATTTCCTAGAAAACGGCCGGACCTGAACATGCCTATTGATAATTCCTGTGATTATAAAAAGGAGACAGAACTAGTTTGAGAATGAAGGTAGCTTTGCCCGAAACGAAAGACAGGCCTTCCAAAATGGGATAAACGTCAAGTTTACTAAGTATGTAGAATTGCTGAATGTCACTGGGTAGCCTTTTAGGCAGGGTTTTCTCTGTGTAGCTTTGGTTGTCCTGGAACTATGTAAACCAGGCTGGCTTCGAACTCAAGAGATTGGAATGCCTCTGCCTCTCAAGCGCTGGGATTAAAGGCCTGTGCCACTATGCCTTTATGGTTTTCTTGTTGATTATTCTTATTGATTATATGATTATTCTCATGATTTTCTTATTCTTGCCTCTTGGCCCTTTCAGCAAACATCCTATGTATGTTCCTTTCAGCCATCTTTCGATGGCCAAAAATGTATGTGGTGGAGTATGAATTCCTGATGTCCCTCCTTCCATCTTCCAAATGCCCCACCATGCTCTCAGCCCTTTTTGGTAGTCTTGATTTCAGGATCAAGTCCCCAGCTGTTTGATCATGTGTGTGCAGGTATACGGACTGGAAGCCAAAAGTCAGCCTCAGTGGCAGTCCATCTTTTCTTGAGGCAAGGCCTGAGGCTCACCAGTTGGTTAGTCAGGTTGGTGAGTGAGCCCCAGGAACCCACTTGTGCGCTTCACAGCCAGGATCACAAGGTTCATACCACCATGGCATTTAGTGATCCAACTTGGCTTCTCAGGCTGACATGTAAGGAATGTACTGAATGAGCCACCTTCCCAGCCCAGGACAGAACATTTTTAAAGTGATAACTTAGTTAAAAATTCCAAGAGGTCCTTCTTAACTTCATAAAAATTTTCAAAATGCAGTTGGAAAAAAAAAACTGAAAATAAACATTCATAAAACTCTTCTAAATCTAATACTTAATATTTTACTTATTTTATGTGTGTGTGCATATACAACTGGATCATTTGACAATAAGTATTAGACATCACATCTCCTATAAATATTAAAAGTGTTTTTAAGTAATGCAAATTTATTACACAAATTAACAACTTCTTTCCAGTCCATACAACTTCCTAGTTTCTCTACTTTCCCCCTTACTTTTGACGCAGGGTCTTTCTATTGTAGCCCATGGCAATTCTCCAGCCTCCCATCTATTTGAATTAAAGGCATGAGCCACCACGACCAGCAAGTCAAAAACCTAGATCTAATTAAACAAACATGGTTACTGGCTATTTCTTTAGTCTCCTTTAACTTAAAACTTTTAAAGTTTTTTTTTTATTAAGAAATTAAACCAGCTGTTTTGTAAAATGGCATCCTGAATTTATCTTATTTTCTATAAATTAGAATTTTGACTTAGATTTGTTACAGGCCTATTTTTGAAATGGGGTCCTTTATGTGATTTTGGTACAGTATGTTCGAAGACCACATTTTTACAAATATTTGCCTAAAATTTAAAAGCTACCAGGCTGATACTGAACATGATTTCCTCCCAAATCAACTTCCTCACTAGCTAGGATTATGGGAGTAGAGCACCTGTCATCCCTAGCTCAGCAGACACTTTTGATAGAATACTTTTTGCAATGCTGGGGACTGGGGCATCATACAGGAGAGGCAAGTGTTTCATTCCAATCTTCAAGTAATTTACATGCCACTTTCTTGAGGAGGGTGATTCAGGGACCTAAGAAATGTTAGTCCACACTCCAATTTTGCTATGATTATTTTCATGTTATTTTTGGTTCAAAAGAAAAAAGTAAACCTAGACTCTAACAAAAGGTATTTTTTGGCTAAATAGGGCAATACCACATACACCCACTATACTTACTCATAGTCCCAGCTTTTAGCATCTGCCATCTTGTCCCACATCCTAGATTTTTTGCTTAACTGTCCAGCTCTGCTTCAATGTCTGGCTTTCAGGCTTTAGCTACCGAAATTAGGCTGATCCTCACACATGGTTGTAGTTGCTGAGCAAGTAGATCATTGCTCCTATACCTTGAGAACATGCAGACATTGCAAAGTTTAGAAACATTTTCTGGTCCTGGACCCACAAGGACATGCTCACTGATAGACCTTTACCACCAACAAAATGCCGTTCTCTAAGTCCTCAGCATCTGCTTTAACTTCTAAAGTACTGTCTTGAACAACTGGAAAAAGAAGAAAAAATACTGAAAAGTGACTTTATAGATTGTCTTACTGGTACACTAAGACATATTTTCACCAGGTGTGGTGGCACATGGCTGTAAGCCTTAATTTGATAAGTAGAGAAGTGGAGAAACAGGAGTTCAAGGTCATTTTCAACTGCATGCTGAGTTGGAGGTCAGCCTGGCTCCAAAAGGTGGGAAGAGACCTCTGGATGAGGTTAAGACAGCACTTGCTTTGTAAGCCTGAGAAGCTCAAACCTCAGCACTTATGTAAAAAAGTCAGGCATGATAGTTTATGTTTATAATTCCAGTGCTCTAAGGTCATACTAGGCAGGCAATCTAACCCAACTTGTGAGCTTCAGGTCAATGAGACCCTGTCCTAAAGGAGATGGCAGCATTCCTAGAAATAATACTCTTAAAACAAAGACCAGGCAGAATCAAATAATGATGCAACCTCAGTATTATCTCAAGCTGGACCCGAACCTGTGACAACCCTCCTCCCTCAGCTCCCCAGCCCTGGGAATTACAAACACATGTGACCCTTCCCATTAGAGCTTGTTTTGGGGGAAAAAAATTTAAGTCAATTTAGAAATGTTACAGCAGATAAGACGTTGACGTGAAGATGATATTTAAGAAACTCAGAAGAGTAGCTGGTTATCAAATGAATGGATGTTTCAGTGGTTTACAAGTTTACCTACAACAGCTCTATGTCTACCTCAGAAAGCTCTATTTTTCCCCCCAGCTGTGAAATATTTTCTCCTGCTGTTTTTTGAGACAGGGTTCCTGAGTGGCCCTGGCTGTCCTAGAACTGGAACTGCAGACCAGCCTGGCCTCAAATTCAAAGATCCACCCCTGCCTATCTGCCTCCTGAGTGCTGGGATTAAAGGCGTGCACCACCATGCCTGCCTTCTTATTTACAATTTAAAAAAAAAATGTTTTTTCCTAATTTTCATTATCATCTACAACTCAGGGCACTAAACCTAAAGTACTTGTAAAGATTTATTAAGAACAGTGTAGATGAGTGGAATGCAATGCAGATACACAAAGCATTCTTTGTGAACAACAAAACTGGGCCACAGTGAGGACAGGTTTCTTAATCTCTATAAATGTATTGAAGGAAATACAAATATTACAGAGAGTTCACTTTTGATAACCTGGAAACCTGAGTGTGCCTACTTGACCTTAAACTTGAACTGTACATGCCTAAGCCTCACAAGGGCTCCAGCAATAGAATAATGGACATACTGCACCAAGTTTTTGTTCCTTTTAGCTGTTAACAACAACAAAAAAAGTTTAAACTGCATCTGGTGGTCTGTGCCTATCCAACACTTAGGTTGGGAGGGAAGTTTGCAAGGCCAGCCAAGGATACATAAACAAGATCTCATCTCTACAACGAAGAAAATAGTATCACATCACTTGCCTACTCTTTAACATTCATGAAGGGCCAAATTACTGTCATCAAATTTTGGGAACTCCCCATTTCCACCCCTGAATTTCTTAAAATTATCTAAACAGAGTTCTGTTGTACACATATATAATCTTGGTACTGAGGCAAAGGATTAAGGGTCAGGCAGGAGTCGAGAATCATCCTCAGCTACACAGTGAATTCTTGGTCAGCACAGACTACATGAGACCTTAACCTTACTCCCCAAAAGTGATCTAAATACTAATTTTACTAGTTAATACATTATTGTTTACCCTATATTCTAGGACAGAAGGTATTTAACTACTAAGTGGTTACTAGTAGGCAATTAGCTCTTTATTGCAGAAAACTGTCGGTTTCACTATATTGGTTACATATTGTTTTTATTCAGGCTTGTCAATTAAGAAATACAAACAAGTGACTCTTAGTTGTTTCTACAGGTCCAAACTTTCCTTATAGAGCTGTTAAACACAGCTCTGAAGCAATGGAGTATAGCCAGCAAAAGATTTAAGGGGAACAACAGTTCATCTGGAATCCACAATTATATACTTACTTCCTTTAATGCCTTGTACAGTAAGGCACTGTTAAGGATGTTACAGAATAGAATACCCATAGCAAATAGTTCTAGTGACAACTTACTAAACAAGTTACAGTGTAATAATGGTGGTGGTGATTGTTTCATTGCATTCTTTTTTACAGTAAGAGTATAGCCTTTCTACTACACACCACACATACACACACACACACACACACACACACACACACACGTGCTTATTATGAAACAGTCCCTGACCCATTCCCCCTCAATACACTGAGCAGTTTAATAGAACAGAAAAATCAAGACAAGTCTGATTTCAAATTTTTCAATAAAAAAGCAAAAGTATGTAATGCAATAGCTGTTCAACTTTCAACCCTAATAGGCCACACACAAAACAACCCCGTATTTAAATTTCTCCAGCATGCAATCTAGTAGAAAAGCTCAATTATAATCAACTAGTAATTGATGTGAACAGAATCTTAGAACAAAAGTTATATTGCTTCCCTGCCCCCCCTTTCTCTTACAGTTGGAGGCACAGGTATAAGATAGAAAAGTCAAAGGAAAAAGAATTATAAAGAAAAAAATTCCTAAAGCTGCTGCTATTTGGAATAGAAAGGAAGACAGTATTTTACAAATGTTCAAAGATTTCAAGGCATTAACACAATCCATTCACTACCACTCCTACTTGAAAGAATAGAGATCAGCATCTTATTATATCAAACTGTATGTTCAGGTTCACCAGAAACTATGGATGTAGTTTTAGACTCTCTCAAGGAAAACAGGTTCCGTTCAGATCATTAGATACATCTAGGCTGACTGGATTGGTACTTGAACTGTTCACTGTCACTCTGAACAGCTGTACACTAAATGAAAGTATTTAACTCCATAGGAAGCTTAAAGATTGCAGATATGTACACAGCTAGTTAGATCTCCCCTGCTTCACGCTCTTCAGAGCTTCTCCTGTCTTCTGATCTGCCATTAGCACTCTCATAGGACCGCTTCTTATCTTTTCGATCTCGGTCACGAGGTGATCTGTCTCTTGAACTCCTGTCTCTGTCACGTGATGCTAAGTCTTGGTCTCTGAATCTTTCTTTTGAGGATCTGAAAAATATTAATTTGAGGAGCAAAATATGTTGGGACACCCAAAGCCAATGAAAGAATAGGATCAATATTAAGTTTCTGATAGCTGAAGAAACAGATTAGAATATATCTGAGAAGAGTGTTTCTGATAGCAGACAGTACTACTTTAGTGGAAAGAAGCACCAATTGGTGGCAACAAATAGCTATAACTAAGAGTAAAAAAAGCCTAAACTAAACAATGACTTATAAATGTTCTTAGTATTTCAGAGATAACCATGAAATTTCTCCAGTTAACAAAAAGGTATTTAATATAAAAGTAATATATATAAAAATACTTTTGAAAGTAAAATTTGATTCCAAATTGGATGAAAACCAATTAATTAATACAGTGGTCATCTATTTTGTGCTAAATGGGCTGACAATAAGGATTTTGAGGTGTTATAATTCACACACAATCTCAGGGTATAGAATAACCTTTCTATTTTACCAACTTTTTAAATGTAAAAATGCAGAACCATCCATAGCTTGCTGGCTGCACAAAAAGAGGCATAGCCACATTTGTCCTACAGGAAACCTAGGTAAAAACAAAACAAAACAAACAAACAAACAAAAAAAACAACTACTCAATAATATGGCTTTAAATAACCACTTGCTAATTTAAAAATCTGCTTTACTCCATCATGAATTCATTAAAATCAAAATGAACGGTATTAAAAATGATCTTATAATAAAATCTTAACTGCTTCTAATACTATACTATCTCCATTCTCATACCCATCTTCAAAGAAAGGTACATAAACAAAACACCCTCATATCACATAGGCAACCAGAAAAAAACAAAACACAAAGACATTATGTAGACTCTTAACTATATTGGTTAGCAGAGAATATATGCTTTTAACACCTAAAATAAATTAACAACAAATATTACATTTATTTAGTTCTTTACAGATGATACAGAATGTTTATACATAATTTATCTCAACCAGAGCCACTGCCAAGTCCTGCATAACACTTTTTTAAAGAGTTGGAGTTTAAACCTAGAAGGACCTCAATAGGTTATGTTTACATGCTACTAGCCCCCCCCAAAAAACCTACGGCAAAATAAAAGTACTACTATAACCAGTTCTAAAATATAGATACGGAGAGCACTGCAGTTTAGGTATAACAGTCTAAAAGGCTGCTGAAGACTTGAACCTGGTGGGTGGTGCTTACTGAAAGCGTGGCGAGGTCATGAAGACAGAACAATCGATGAATACCAACCGCAAAGTCACAGCCGAACAGCCATTAGGAGGTGGATTCTGACAGAAGGAAACAGGTCAAGAGGAGTGTATCTTATTATAACCTTGTTCTCTATTTCCTCTGCTATAAGGTGAAACACTTTGCTCCATTGTAGGCGCCATACCATGGTGTTCTGGCTCAGTAGGCATGGGCCCAAAAACAATTCAAAAGTGGCCATGAACTAAAATATCAGGAAGTGTGAGTTAAAAAAAAAAAAAAAAAACAAAACCTCAAAGACCAAAAACAACCTTCCTCTCATAAATTGTTTTCAAGTACTTTATCATATTAGAAAAAATACGGCAACACTGATTAAATTAAAAGCCTGAAAAATTAAAACCAATTTTGAGCATTCTACTTGAGGTTTTCTAAGCCTCTCTCTCTTTTTCCTTTTGTTTTGTTTTCTGAGTCAAGGTCTCTCCCCATAGCCCAGGCTGACCTCAAATTGTGGCAAGCCTCCTGTGCCTCAGCCCCTAGAGTTTAACATTCCAGGAGCTCCTGCTTAATAATCATTTAAAAAATAATATGCTTAAAAGACAAAAAGTCACATTCCAAATCTATTCAAGCCGTCTCCAAAACCTCTATTAATGATAGAAATGATCACTAAGAACAATGACATTAGATGCTGGCAAGTCCCTGAGGTCAGTGATAACTGGAAAACAACAGAGATTATTATGAAATAATGTTTGTAAAAGATTACAGATGTCCTACACGTAGATAGTTATGTGCTACTACTGAAAACCCAATAAGCCAAATATTCCTATGACCTCTATTTAACGAAATAGGGAAAAACAAATGGGATGTAATTAAATTATTTGGCAAAGAATTCTGAACCCAAGTAGTCAGATTTTGAAGTATGTATTGTTATGACAGTATACCCCCAAAAGCGCAAAGTTGCTGAAGGTCCTCACTGACCTGTGGGAACTGTTGCCAAGACAAGGTTCATATAGACAACCAACTTGTAGCAGAGACCATTATTTCACAGCAAGAGCAAGAAAACAGCAAAATGTCAAGACTTTTAATGGACTTTTACCATCCAAAACTAAACTTATATTTATATATATATATATATACCAATAATTTGATGTTATATATAGGAAATAACAAATAGCAATTATTTGCTTTTTTGTTAAAAACAATGATTTTAAAAATTAATTTAAATTCAAAGATATGAAATACTCTTGAGAAAAGCAAAAAACGTTTAATAGTTTTACAAAAATAATCCTCTTTTGAACATGCTTAGAATGGCGGGAAGTGCAGGAAGCATCAGGATGACAGCAACAGGACAGGACTCCCCACCCACCCCACCCTCTCCACCACTAGTACAGACATGTAAGATAAACGTCAGAGAAATGGCAGCTGGGTAGGTCAGCACAAGAATCATCCAGATCCTTTCTCAACTGGCCGGATGATTCTCAGACTTAGTATGCAGATTTAGAATAATCAATAACATCACGAAAAATTTTGTTTCTGAATACTACACTGAGGACAGCTTCCAAAACCCAGTTTCAAAATGTGAGACAGAGGCCTACTTGTTTAATTATAACCATTTATTTAAGCCTGATTCATTATCTGAAACTGTTTTTTAAAAATCATTCTGAAAATTTCCTCATCTAAATGTGTATCATTTGTCCTATAATACCAGTTTAGCACTTTATAATCTGTGGTCAAGTTATATTCCCACACAGAAAACTCCAAAGCCACATGAATATAGTTGTTTATATACACTATTATTCCTTTGCTATTTTTTTTTTTTTAACAACTCTAGCACAGAGAAAAGTGTTTAATTCTTAAAGCCAGGCAGGGTGTCTGTCATATGCCTATAATCCCATCACTCAAGGAGAAGCTGAGGCTAAAGGCTTAGACATCTGAGACCATAAGACCTTGGCCTCCTGACCTCCTCAAAAACACACACAAATAGTTAAAATCACTTGAAGGACTACTCAGAACAAAGACAGAAATATATAAAATAAAATAATGATTGAAAGCCTATTAAGAAACTCCGCTTGTGATTTCAGGGAATGGGTAATTCAGTCTGAAACAGCCAGCTTTCTGTGGGTTCAACTATGAACTTTATATGGAGAAAGCCACAGAAAGTGTAAAAATAGTAACTAGGCACTCCAACTAAATATATCCATATATACCTAAGAATAGCCTTCAAGAAAGGAAAAATTAATTTTAAGCATAATTTCTGCTCCAGAGGATTACCGTGTGACCCGAGTTTTGGGGACATAAGAGCTCCACTGCATTCTAAGCCTCTGTCTGCTCTCACTAGGTAATCAGGGCCAGTGTCTGCTCTTATTGCATCTTTTCAACTCAGAAGTGTTGCAGCTTCCTCAAAACTCAGAATCTTCCCACCACACTAAATAACAGTAAACACAAAAATGTACGATTTATACTGCAGATTAAACAACATAGTAGAATGTGTTTGCTGTTTAGAAGTGCACCAAAGTGTGGAAAACAGGCAAACAAAGCTAAACAAGTCTTTTAATGAAAGGACTTCTCAAAGTCCCTAATTTGTTAATACACAATGGAAACAAACAAAAACCCCCACAACCCTCAATAGTATTAGTACCTAAATTATCTGCCTGTAAAATAGTTTATGTTTTTACCAGCACCCCTCCCACCTCCCCAATATCCCAAGCAAAAAAAAAAGCAATAACCTCTGCACATACTGGCTCCAATTTTTTACTCTGCTCACACATAACTGCACAAACTACCCATACAATCAGAAAAAAAAAATGTATACACCTACAATTGAGTACATATCAATATCAGGAGTAAGTTTCAAACCAATAATCTAAGCATAAGTAACATAAGTAAACAAAAGGCTAAAACATAACGGTAGCTCCGCATCCTCTCATCGGCACTTCAATACCTCCTCTTGGATCGTTCTCTGCTCCTATCTCTTGAACTGTGCCGACTTCTCTGGTGGCTACGGCTGCGGCTGCGGCTACTGGACCTGGACCTGTGACGATGGCGTTTCTCCCGAGACTTGGATCGAGTCCTCCTCTTGCGTTCTCGTGACATGGAGCGAGATCGGTGTCTGCGATGCTCTCTGGATCTAGATCTACATGAAAATTATTTCATTGTTAGTGCTACAATTCTCATTTACACTAAAGTCTGTTCTTTAAAAAAAAAGGAAGCGCCTTTTTACAAAAGTGATACCTGTGCATGCATGCACATCACAGGATATAAGTGGAGGTCAGAGGACAAACTTTTGGGAGTTTCCGTTCACAATCTGGGTCCTAGAAACTGAACTCAGGTTATCATGCTTGGTGGCAGGTACACCTCAACCAGCTGAGCCATCTTGTCCGTACTGAAAAGCTATTCTTCAGTAACTGTCATCGACGTCAATTCTATTCTACTAAATAAACTATATGTGCAATGAAAATAAATTGCTGGTATGTTAATGACGATACTAGGATTTCAAAACAAAAACAAGAACACTAATTTTTTTCAGAAGTCAATCTAGGTTATATAAATTTATGTCCGTAAACTAGGGACGTATCTCAGTGGCATAGAACTTGCTTAACATCCAAGGGGCTAATAGGATCCATCCCTACTACTATGGGGGGGGGGGGCTCTTGCAGCACAACCATGAGTACTAGGGTATTATAGCACACATCTGTAACCCCAGCTTCAGGAGCAGCTGACAGAAACTTGACAGTTTATACCCTAGCAAAGAAAACAGAAACCCCTGATTCAGACAGGGGACAATAATAAAGCCTTCTTCTGACCTTTACACCACACATACGTATACATATACACTCACAGATTCGTATGTACAAACACACACAAAATAGTTATAAAAAAAAAAAAAGACTTATTAGGGCAAATTGTGCTGGCACACCGAGTTTGAGGACAGCCAGGGCTACACACACAGACACACACAGACACACACAGTGAAACCCAAAAGTTGTATCAGAAATATGAAAGAAAAATGAAGGCAACCATCAGTATTACAACTTCATGCCAATTTCAAAAAGTTTGTGTTTTTAGCAGGGGGCTGAGGAGATGGCTCAGCAAGTTTAAAGTGCTTGTTGCTCCTCTATAGCATAGGTTCAGTTCCCAACATACAGGTGAGGTAGCATATAATTCCACCTATATTCCAGTTCCAAGGGCAACCCCACCCACCAACTCACATGGCCTATACTTACAAGTAAAAATGAATCTTAAAAAAAAAAAGTATCTGACACATATGAAATAAAGAGAAAGAAACAAGATTAAAAAGTATATTGTTTGGTTTAAAGTCCCTTTAAGAGTGACAGAAGCAGCTATGTGGTGGTGACACACACCTTTAACCCCAGCACCTGAGAGGCAGACTCAGGTTGGATCTCTGTGAGTTTGAAGCCAGCCTGGTCTCCAGAGTGAGTTCCAGGAGAGCCAAGGCTACACAGAGAAATTCTGTCCCAAAAATGAAGATATGGGTGATGGATGTTTATAATTCCAGCACTGAAAAGGTAGAGGTAGAAAAATAGTAAGGTCATGGGCAGCCTGGGATACTATAGCTAGAACATGGCAAAAAATGAAAACAAAACAAAAAACCCAACTCAGAAACCGCAGAAATGCTTTAAGCTGGGCTCTGTTAGTAATTCCTTACTAACTTAAAATGGATAAATCTTATGGTATATAAAATGTACCTGAATAATAACAGTTAAAATATTTCGAGTTACCATTAAAATGTAATATTTTCTTTTAACTTTAATTGGGTGATACAATTTGTTTTTAAATGATTGATTGCTTTGTTACGATTTTTTTTTTTAAAAATTTTGATGTGGTCTCACCATGTAGACAAGGCTGGCCTAGAACTCACAGAGATCTGCTTGCCCCAGACTCCCAACTGCTGGGACTGAAGGTATGAGCACAACACCTGGCTACAAAAGAATTTTCATAAAAATTTTTTTTTAAGATTTCATTTTTATGTGCATGAATGCTTTGCTTGAATGTATGCCTGAGTACTATGTGAATGCCTGGTATCAGAAAGGTCAAAAGGTGGCACTGGATCCCCAAAGGTTGGAATTATGAACTGCTATGTATGAGCTGCCATGTGGTTGCTGGGAATGGAAGCAGGGTCCTCTTCAAGAACAAGTGTTCTTAACCACTGAGTCATCTCTCCAGCTCCTATAAAAGGATTTAAAAAATACTCTGCTCCAGTCTATATTATACTTAAATTGGGGTATATACATAGGTACATATAGTGTAGACTTCATGTCTAATCACAACTGAATAGTTTCTTCAACTAAACAAAGTATTTTTCCTGTAACCAAAGGTGGCCTCAAACTTGCTCTGTGTAGCTGTAGATTTCTTTGAATTCCTAAACCTCCTGCTTCTGCTCCTTGAGCACTGCAATTACAGGAAATAGGCTTGGTAGGACACCTGGCTCTAAAGAACATATTTCTAAAAAGGAAAAGAGAAAGGCTGTCTATCCATTTAAAATACAGGAAAGATCGATCTGTCCATCCAAACGTCCATCCATCTGTCAATCCATCCATCCATCTATCTCTCTATCTATCTATCATGATACAAAGAGCACCAGGACATACATTCAATCCTGGCATTTTGGGAGGCACAGGTAGGCATATTGCTATAAGTCTGAGATCAGCCAAGTCTACAATCTGAGACCAGATAGGGGTACGTAACACTGTCTCAAAAGTGTAACAGGATAGAGAGATGGCTTAAGAGCACTGGCTGCTTTTGAAGAAAACCTAGCTCACAAGCATTTATAATAACTGTTCCAGGGGATCTGGACATCCTGTTTTAAACTCCATGGGCACTGGGCATTCATGTGGTGCATATAAATACATGCAGGCAAAACACCCATACACTGATGAAAGAAAAAGAAAAATTAAGTAAATAAAATCCACTTAAAAAAAATACCTTCAAATGGCATTTTGTTTGCCTACTCATTGATCTAGTTAACCTATTCTAATACATAACTTAATATAACTTTTTTAAATGTCTACATAATTATTCACGCAAAATGTTTACTAGGTACCTAAGCCCTTGAACGTTTTAGTTACAAAAGAAAAAGAACAGTAGAACAAAATCAGATCCCTGAACTGTTTGGTGCTTGTAGTTTAGAAACAAATCTCCAGAGTTCTAGATCTGGTTTAAAAAAAAAAAGGAATGGATACAGAAATTGGGGTGTTTTTACACAATGGAATACTACTTAGCAATTAAAAATGAGGAAATCATGAAATTTGCAGGCAAATGGTGGGACCTCTGAGTGAGGTATCCCAGAAGGAGAAAGACACGCATACTATACTCACTTATTTAGACCTATAAAATATGATAAACATACTGAAATCTATACACCTAAAGAAGATAAATAAGAAAGAGGACCCAGGGTAAGATGATCAATCCTCACTCAGAAAGACAAATGGTATGAGCATTGGATGTAGGAGAAAACAAGCAACAGGACAGGGTCCTACCACAGAGGGCCTCTGAAAGAATCTACCTAGCAGTGTATCAAAGCAGATGCTGAGACTCATAACCAAACCTTCGGCAGAGTGCAGGAACTCATATTAAAGATGGGGGAGTTAATATGATCTGGAGAGGATAGGAGCTCTACAAGGACCAAATATATCTGGGCACAGAGGGCTTGTATAGGACTGTTTCTCCAACCAAGGACCATGTATGGATATAACCTAGAACCCCTGCTCAGATGTAGCCCATGGCAGCTCAGTATCCAAGTCCCAATTCCCTAGTAAGGGGGAATAGGTACTATTTCTGACATGAACTCAATGACAGGCTCTTTGACCTCCCCACCCTGCAAGGAAGGAGCAGGCTCGCTAGGCCACAGAGGAGGACTTTGTAGCCAGTCCTGAAGATACCTGATAAACCAGGGTCAGACGAAAGGGGAGGAGGTCCACCCCTATCAGTGGACTTGGAAAGGGGCAGGGAGGAGATGAGGGAGAGAGGGTGGGATTGGGAGGGAATGAGGGAACGGGCTTCACCTGGGATACAGAGTTAATAAAATTTAACTAATAAAAAAAATTAAGGGAGAAATGGGTAGTAATAGCTTACACAGAGCAGGCAGAAAAGGATTTTCTGAAGGGACAGCATTTGAGCAAAGAATGCAAACAGAAAAAGCAAATCAATCAGCATAGAGAGGAGCACCCTGGTATAAAGTGCTGGAATAAGAGCAAATTCAACATGTTGAAGAATAGAAAAAATACGTTTGGCTATAATGAACTGTGTGGCAACAAATATATAAACAATTATCCCACATTACACTGGACCACACGGTTACCTCACTAAAGGCTATGGTACCAGATGCAGTTGTACACAGAGGTAATCTCAGCATTAAGAAATATGAAGGGGGTGCTGGAGAGATGGCTCAGAAGTTAAAGGCACTTACTGCTCTTCCAGAAGACCCAGGTTCAAATCCCAGTACCCACATGGCAGTTCACAACTGTAACTCTAAGATCTGACACTCTCACATACACATACATGCAGGCAAACCACAAGTGCACATTAAAAAAATAAATAAATTTAAAAAACAACAAAAAAAAGAAAGATGGAAGCAGGAGGATACTGAAATCAACAAGACACTGCCTGGAAAAACAACTAGGAGTGTTGACACATGCCTGTAATCCTTCCTAACAGTCCAAAGGACAGATGCAGGAGTTGCAAAGACAAACTGGAATCAAAGAGGGCTACACACTCTCAAAAACAAAACAAATTCTATGAAACAACAACAAAAAATCCCCAGAGAGCTGGCTAACTTATTTGTATTTCCAACAGGTATATTAGGACATTGTTTCTTAAATGGACCGTTTGAATTGATTTTTTTTAAATTCAAATCACCAAAAAAATTGTCACACATTTACTAAATTTCTAGAAGGTTTGCTCAAACCTGAATATCATGAAGAAATTATTGCTATTATTATTTTGAGACAAGGTTGCTCTGTGAAGCCCTGCCTGTCCTAGAACTCGCTCTGTAGACCAGGCTGGCTTTGAACTCACAGAAACCACCTGCCTCTGCCTCCTGAATGCTAAAATTAAAGTCATGCACCACCACCACCTGGCTGAGTCCCATTAGAGTTTAAAAGATATATTATCTAAAAGACATACATTTTAAAAATACAACTTCTCTATTTTACCCATCTTCTACAATACCTACCTTTTGGGATTCTTGCTATGTGAGCGGGACCTAAAAGAAGAATATCTACTTTTAGAAAAGTGACTGTAATGTTTTTTTAAAGCTGGCACAATGTGCTCCTAAATGACATTTTCTTTGAATTCTGACTCTTATGTTATTTCTATAAAAACAAGGCATGTTCTTGCGTCAGAGTTTCCCCGACAAAACAAAAACTAAAATTTCCTACCTTGTCACAGTTCCTTCAACTAGACACCTGGCTTAGAAAAGAGTATACTTCTGGAGACTGCAACTGTGTGCTTATCAAAAATCTTAATTCTTCAGAAACCACGTAACAGACTAGAACAACAAATTTTTTTCTATAGCTTTTACATTCTTGCCTTTCTCTTCTGGGAACAAAGAAAAATGTCTCAAGATCTAAAATGTCCATTTTGAACCTATAACCTCATACTATAGTCCTAGAAAAATGATCTCAAGCTTACATCATCATCCCTTTACATTAATTATATTTTAAAAAATTAGTAATTTTAATTTTGTGTTTCTGTGTGCATGTTCAAACGTGAATTTGGGTGTGCATGACTCAAGAGGCTAGAAGCATTAAGAAATTGTTATGTGCCCAATGTGGACATTGACGGTACTCTGAAAGCGCTATGCATGTTTTCCAACCATCTCAAACCATCTCTCCAGACCCAATGACTATATTTAAAACTGTGTGTTTACCTCATGTATGTGTGTTAACCATGTATATGTGTATGGTCAGAAAAGACTGGACCCCCAGAACTAGAGTTAGGGATGGGTGTGAGCTCCCATGTGGGTGCTGCTCTTAAACTGCTAAAGCATTCTCCAACCTCCAAATGACTCAGCCCCAGATTATACTCTTATAGCACACTCTGTACACTTCCCAGTATGATGTTAGTGCTCAATAAACAAACAATTCCAATTTTATGTTTAGTACAACACTGCAGTAGTGTATTTTACAGTGTAAGTGTACATACAATGGCAAGCATATTTCAAAGTATGCTTTGGGCTCTATTAACAACAATTCTATCCATTCACTGGTTTTGTAACCAGCAGAAAGTTATATATCCTTCCTTAGTTTAACCTATCATGTGTAAGACAGGAATAACAATTTAAATGTCATTAAGTGTGACATGTCCCCCAAAAGTTCATGTGCTAACAATCTAGTCCTTAACTGGTATATCTAGTCATCTAGAGCTACTGGATCATAAGGGCTCTTATCTAATCTTAGCTAATAAATGAATAATCCATTCACAATTTTTTAAATGTGTGCATGTATATCACATGCAAGCGGATACCTATGGAGGACAGAAAGTGTTGGATACCATGGAGTTGGGAGTCACAGGCAGCTGTGAACTCCTCATTTGGCTGCGGAGAACTGAATTCAGGTCTCCTGAAAGGGCAGTAAATGCTCTTAGCCATTTCTCCAGCCCCTACCGATAGATTCTTGATTTGATGGTACTGTTGTTAGGTTATAGGAACAAGTAGGTGGGATGTAGTTCAGAGGAAGTAGGCTCTTTGAAAGGTGCATATTATGGCTGAACCTGTCTTATCAACCTCCTGAGTTTGCTTACCTTGAAGTAAGAAGCTTTTTTCTACTATGGCCCCTTTTATCTTTCAGTTACCATTGGGTTCTGCCTCAACCACAGGCCTCTGGCAGAGAAGCCAGCAACCTAGGGTCAAAACAGCAATGAAAGCCTAACTAATAAGGCAAATTTTGTAACACAGAGCCTGGCATATAAATGGCTAGTAAGTGATGTACTTTTTTAGTTGATTATTTCAGGAGCAGTCAGAAACCCAGCTTCTAAAATTTTATATTATTTTATAACTTTATCTTATAAACACAGATAAAGTGCTTCCTCAATTTCATAATTTCAGAGAATTTAGAAAATTGTTTGATTTTTTTTTTTTTTTTTTTTTTTTTGGTTTGGGGCAGTCTTACACTGCAGGCCAGGTTCTCTTTGAACCAGGTACTCTTCCTGAGTGCTAACATTACAGATATGAACGGTATTATTTGTTGTAGAGGTGACCTTCATTCACATTGTATTATGGTGTCTGTATAGTAGATCATTAAGTGCTGACCTTGCAGTGAGCTAAATGCTAACATATTCTGGTATTGTTATTGCTATTGAGAATCTCCTGTCTCAATGTTGCATAAAAATTACTCCCCAATTATCTGACTGGTTAATAAAAAAGCTTAAGAGCCTATGACTGGGCAGAGATGACAGTAGGCAGAACTTCTGTTCCCAGTCTGGGGGCCCCAGGTAGAGGGGAGGGGGAAAAGAAGGGCCATAAAGAGTCACCATGAGGACAAAGATGGAGGAGGAGTGGCTGAGGCAAGACTAGATGGCAAGGAGCATGGTGCACGTGGCTGAGAAGTAGCCAGAATAGTACAGACGGGTTAGAATAGATCAGTTATCTGCCCAGCTATAGTACGCTAAAGATAATTAATAAATATAATAGGTCTCCACCTCATCATTTGAAAGCTGGATAGAACATAAAAAAAATTAACATTAAAAAAAAACCTTTAATTCCAACAGTTTGTTCTTTGGGATAAGGACTCACTATGTAACTTAGTTGGTTCCAAAGTCTACATAGCCTAAGCTAGTCTCAAAGCTACGGGTCTATCTTCTTCAATTTCCTATGTGCTGGAGTTACAAGTATGTACCACCATGTCTAGCTAAACATTTCTCCAAGGAGGTTATACTTTGCAATCAAAAGGTGTAAGACGTGATCAACTTCTCAACATTTACAACTGTTATTACAGTCCTATAAACAAGTACCTCAGTAAAGTGGGAACAAATTAGATCCCATCTCCATGGCTTACAGAATAATTCTGATTTGAAAATATACAGTTATTATATCAACTTAAAGGGAAAAATGGCACAGCCATATACCCTTTAAACAAGTCCTATAAAGCCAGCATAGCTGTTTTACAGTTACAAGAAAGCTGAGCTGAATGCTGTGATGGTTGTCATTCTGTCTCTCACTTTTAGGTTTTGGTCTCTATGTGTTGCATTCTTCGGGACTTTCTGCATTATGACTCATTTTGTCTTTTGCCTGAGAAAAATATGTCTGAGTCTTTTTACGAACAATCTAAACTTACTACCTCTTCTGCTTTTAGGAAAATAACTTTACCTGGCTGTATATGGAAGTCTTCCTTATGCCCTGGAGATAGTGATAGTGGTAAGCACAGATAAGCACAAAGCTAGCAATTTCTAAACAAGGCTATGACTCAGGAATCTTCTTTGGGTATCTGACCCTAAGCAAACTCAAACACTATAACTGCAACGGGGTAAACCTAGAAATAGTTGACAAAAAATTGTTAATAGGAGGACTGGTAACAACTTCAAGCTGTCTTTAAAATACATTTAGAGCTCTCTGACAATGTAAACTTAGAGATAATTGACAAACGGGGACTGGCTAGAATTGGTTACAGATTGATGGCCTCTTTTTACAATGCACTTAGAGGTCTCTGAAAATGCAATTTAAGAGAGGGGATTGTAAAGGCTACACTCCTAGAAGAATAGAACTCAATAAATAAGATAGATTGACTAAAATAAAATTTTCCTACTTAATAGCATGGACAATGAAAGTTTATAAATAAAAGGAGTTTTTTAGTATTCATAAAGACTGGCTCAGATATTTTCTGTATGTCTGGAGCACTTTAAAACTGAATACTACCAGCCTAAATGTGGCTGTCATATAGTAAATGTGTTGACTTTGGTGGAGACATTCTTTAGATTCTTTGAATTAGATAATAAAAATAAATGAGGCTGATAATAAAAACAAAATCTGTTGTATTTTCTAATTGTGACCAAACTTGTTATCCCAGACATGTAATGAAAAAATCAAACACATGCCCAGAGATAAAGCGATACAATCTGTATTTCTGGATAATCATTAGTCTGTCTTTATTTTGTGAAACCAGTATAGATAAAGAAGCAACCAGATTGCTAATCAGTCAAAGCTGCAAGATTCCCCCGACCATGGAGCCTGACTCATTCCTCCCTTGCTGACTCCTTATATCCTCTTAGGGAACAAAGCCCCTCAAGTCCACCCTCTGCCCCTACTTCCACTCAGCAAGGTCATTTGACTATCTCAGTCAAATCTTAAGAAAGAATTCCAACATTATATAAAACTGTCTTCAAAACAAAAAAAAAAAACAAAAACAAACTACTACCTGCACTATTCTAAATACTGGATTACTGAACAATATCCCTGGAAAAAGCAGCCTGGGGACGAGCACAGTGACAAGAGCTTCAACTATCTGCGTTCAAGCACTCAGCCTGAACTACACAACCATACCTAGGGTTAGCAAGCAAGTAAACCAGATGTGAGTGGTACACATGTTTTCAATCCCAGCACTTAAGAGGTCGAGGCAAGGACAGTCTCATCTATATAGCTCCAGGACAGCCAGCAGTATAGAAAGACCTTGTCTCAACAATAATAATAATCCACAATTAATTATTATTGAGATAATAATAATAATTCTATTTTTTTTCTAAAGCAGAAGCAACAAAAGACCCTACCTTAATTAGGTAAAGGCAAGAACCAATTCCAGAGGACAGTCCTGACTTACACATACTTACATGCATTATAAAAAAAAAAAAAAAAATGGCCAACCCACACATACAAACAAGCAAGCAAGTAAACAAATTGGGGTGGGAAAGAATCTAAACATACACTAAGAACAAAGAGTTAAGTTCTGAAGTAAAATTTCTTAAGTGGAAAATACAGAAAAATAGAGAGAGTGGGGAAGGGGTGAGACAGTGTGTGTGTGGGCTTCTAAAAACAGACGAGAACATAATATTGTACTGTTTTCCCCCTAAAGGGAAAAAAGATCATTAGCTAAAGCTTGTAATACATGGGCCAGTAAAATGGCTCAGTGGAAAGGCTTTGTCACAAAAATCTGGTGGCCTAAGTTCAGCTCCCATGAGAAAGGCCTGTCCTCTTTGCTGGGCAGTGTGACACACATATGCCTGTAGTATGTCTGAGTGTGCACATGAGCAAACACGCAAACACACACACACACACACACACACACACACACACACACACACACACACACACACACCTATGTAATAGAAAACAAAGTTCATCTAAACTGAGAATATGCTCAGAGCTTTAAAGTTAGCATGACCAAAAAGGGTTTTAATTTTTTTAAGAGACATGTTAACTCTGAGAGGTACTTAAATTTCAAAAATGTAATGCAATTAGGAAACACTATAAATCAGAAGAGGTACATTTCTTTGTGGCATGACTATCATAACGTGCTTAAAGTTCTGAACATCTGCTATAAAATATTGCTACAATATAATTTTAGTTGCTAATGGCTGAAAATTACTTAAAAGGATGTTTAAACACTCTAAATATAAAACTAAATTTACCAGTTAATCAATGTTAACATAAGTAGACTTATGTAGGATTAAGCTGTATCAAGTTAATAGATTTTTATGCTTTATGGACCCATGAGGCATGGTGTGCATTCCTTTAATCCTAGCACTCAGGAGGGAGAAGGAGGAGGATCTCTGTGAGTTCAAGGGCAGCCTGGTCCACAAACTGAGTTTCAGGACAGTCAGGACTATACAGAGAAACCGTGTAAAAATTATGGGTCCTATAACTGAGAAAATAATCTTAATATAAAAATTCCCAAATCTTTCCTCAAAACGTATGAAATAAACAGAGAAAACAGAGGAAGGACACAGGTCCTTTACATAGGAGGTGGCATAACGGGAATGCTTGCCCAGCATGCTCAAGGCCCAAGACCACCATCAAATAAAGAAAAGGCCAGTTCTGTGATAAGGTGCAAATCTAGCCCAATATGAAAAAAAAAAAATCAAAGGCTAGTAAAAGGTTTTATAACCTAAAGACATAAAACATCTTTTATTTAATTTTCTACAAATTATGAAAGAAATCAATTCAGCTGACAGAGTTGTTAAAGGTTGAATATCTCTAACATAAAAAGGTGAAATACAGACGTAATATTCAAAAACTAGGATTCCTGAATTGTTTCAGATTTTAAACTAGAGATACTAAACAGGTGAGGCTTGTTTATTCAGATTGCCAAATTCAAAATCTCCAAAATTTCAAACATTTCTGGCTTAAAGCATTTTAGATAAATAAAAGTTATTTAATCTGTATGATTTCTATTAACATTGTCTTACACAGTAGCATGTTTTAAAGGGAAATTTTGAAAAGTTTCCATGCCCAAAACCACTTTAATGTACTCCCCGCCCTAGCTCTTGGCACTGACGGCGGAGCCTCAAGCACAAGCGCTATCTCTGACTCGGTACATACCTCCTCAGCTTCTCCCGCTCTTCTCTCTCCCTCTCTTCTCTTCGTCTCAGGCGCTCCTGGTTTCTCTTCTCCTGCTTCTCAGCTACAACTCTCTTTAAAATGATAATAATTACATCAGTTATAAATTTACTGGCCAAATCCGTAATAATCTTACCGTATCTGGTTTCCCATGTAGTACAATTAACATTAACATACTGTAAATTGTTGTCAAGTACTACAACTATGAGATTTCCAAGCTGGCTTATGGAAGACATAAAACACTTCATGTTCCACCATTTTTTAAAGTGCGAAAGGCAACCACAGACCACTGCCTCCCCTCCATCATGGCATTTGTAAATCACAGCTCCAAGATCTTTCCCTCTGTTTCTCCACAATACATTGTGACAGAGTCTCAACATTGCCAAATAAAGGCAAACGGTACTATTCAAAATCTAACTGGACAGGGAGGCTCAGACAAAAGGACTGCCAGTGGTTCAACATTAGCCAAAGCTACACTGCAAGACTTTGTCAATGAAACCAAAAGAAAATTGATAAAGGGCAAACCAATCAGGTTAACCTGGCTAAAGTGAGGGGTATTAATTTAATCCAACATACCTTTAATTCTTCAAGCTTCTCTCTTATTTCAATAAATCCCAGGTGCAATTTACCCCCAAAATGATCAGCAAGTCTCCTATCATTATCATGAAGACCTAAATATGCAGAACAGACTTCACAGACGCGAAGTTTCTGCTGTTGGAAACTGGAAGCTGGCATAGAATTCCGATAAACTTCCTAAACAAAAGTGAAAAAAAAAAAAAAAACCAACAATGATCACACACATGTCCTTAAAAGTTCTGTAAGAAAACATTCAGATGACTTGTACTCATATACTTCATTTGCACAGTATTCATAAATAAACAATGCACATTGGTAAATTTGCCAATCCACTATCCTATTTTCTTTACTGACACTATTCTGGGTTTTTGTTTGTTTGAGGCAGTTAAAATGTATTTTCCAAATTTCTCAGTAACTTTGGTTAGGATGACATGATAAAAATAGCTGAATAAATCTACAGAGAAATTCCTTATAAGAGAAGAAATTAAAACAGCCAGGTGATAGTGGCGCATGTCTTTTGATCCCAGCAAAGAGGTAGGCAGGCCTCTGTAAGTCTGAGGCCAGCCTGGTCTACAAAGTGGGTTCCAGGATAGCCAGGGCTATAAGAAAAAACACCAATGAAAGGAATGAGGAACTCAACTGGAAAGTGCTTATCCTACAAAACTGAGTTTGATCCCCATTTTTAACCAAAGTTAAAAAACAAAACAAAATCAGGGAGGCAAAGCAGGCAACATAGATTAGTGGGTAAAGGCACTTGTTGCCAAGCCTGGCAACCCAAGTACAATCCCTAAGACCCACATTGTAGAAGAAAACACAAGGCTGGAGAAGAGAACTGACTCTTACAGGTTGCACGCTGACCTACACACCAGTGGCATGGCATGTGCCTTCCCCTCAAAAGCTGGGCATGGTGATAGGTGCTTGTGATCCCAGCAACAAGGAGATTAAAGACAAGTGGATGGATATCTGGGACTCACTGGCTAGGCAGGCTGCCTACTTGACAAATTTCAAGCCACGTAGAGACTATGTTTCAAAAATAAAAAGGCAAATAGCTCCTGGCATTGTCCTCTGTTTTCCACATATATTATACATGCATGTGGACCCACACATGAGAACATGCATTCATGTACAGACATCAATACATGGCTACTAACTATAACCTATGAACTTAAAAAACAAAATTGTAAGGAAGCTGGAGAGAAACATTCGTAGGTAAAAGCACTGGCTACTCTTCCAGAGGACCTGGATTCTCTGCCAACTGGCAGCTTACAACCATTCCAACTTCAACCCCAAGGAATATACTACCTTCTTCCAGCCTCTGGGCACCAGGTATACACAAAGTACAGACATATACATGCAGTTTTTTTTTAAAGGGGGTAGAATAATCTCAAAAGTACAAATAAGGTACTTACTAATCACAAAACACTTCACAGTATAAAAATTGCTACTATCAGAAACTACACAAACTACTAACAGGTGTCTCTTGAAGGTATATAGCATTAGAGCAGTTTCCTATCAAAAATCTAACCGTGAAAGCCTAGATATAAATAGCTGATTTATCTTAGAATACATACTTACCTATGCAAAGCTCAGGGTTCAGTTCAATAGTATTCCATTCCAACCTTTAAATACTATAACCATAGAAACTAACTAGCAAACTCAAACTGAATGACTTTACACAGTATCGGGCTAAGGCTACCTCCTATAATGCAAGCAACTGGAAAGCAGAAGCAGGATCTCAAGTTTTAGATAAACATGGGCTACACATAAAGGCCTGTTATAAACAACAAAAAACATCTGACCAATATATTTATCAAAATGACATGTCAAACAAAGAAAACCTATAAACAACTTCAGATTAAATGTCAAAAAAAAAGACATGATTCCATTTTGTTTTGTTTTGGAGTAGTGGCTTTGCTATTTACTCAGGTTTATCTAGAACTCCTGGAATCAAATCATTCTTCCTCAGCCTTTCCAGTAGCTTAAACAACAGACACAGGCTTTTTTTGAATTCACAAAAATCACTGTAAATACCACAAAAATAATAATCCAATCATTTGAAGTCAGGAACGAATTGATAAAGCAAAAAAGTAACAGCTTACTTAAATATGTGGTTCCGTAAAGGCATACTTCACTATATTGCTATAAGCTATGATTAAAGAAAAAAGCTCCCTTAATATCAATGTTAATTTTTAGGAGGATTTTTATCTTTAGGTATGAGTGTACACCAAACAAAAGTGGGTGCCCATGGAGGATAGGTGTCAGCTCCCACTGAGCAAAGTTACTAATGGTTGTTGAGTAACGTCATATACAACTAAACACAATCTATGTGTGGCATGGGATGAAGAGGGGAGGTCTGTGTGTGTGTACATGAAACTGTGCCAGTGTACCTGTATATATGTGTGCTGAGGCTGGAAGTCAAATAGGTGTTTTGCTCTACTGATCTCCACTTCATCATTTTTTTTTAAATATTTAGTATTTATGTTTAGGTGTGACCTGCGTAGATTGTACGGGCTGCTGCACATGGGTGCAGGAAGCCATGGAAGTCAAGGGAGACATCGGATTCTCTCAAACCACAGTTACAAACCACTCTAAGCTGACACATAGGTACTGGGAACTAAACCTTAAGTCTTTTGTAAGAGCAGTAAATACTTGTAACTGTTGATCCATTTCTCCTTTGAGACAGGAACTCTCACTAAACCTGGAACTCAACCTAGAGCTCAAGGTTGATAAACTGACTTGACACAGCTCCTAAGATCCAGTGGGACTGCAGGTACATTTTTGCTGTTATCTTCATTTTTCTTTAAATTTAAGATGGCATTTGATCCTGAGCTGAGGACCTCATGCTTGTGTTGCAAGAATTTTACAACTTAAACCAGGTCCCCAATTTTTTAGAATTTTACTTTAAGTCTGAGGAAAAAGAGAAAGAGGTGCTTACAAGAGCATAGGTATAAGGTTCTTATAGAAGAATTATTAGAAGACTTTTTAAAAATTAGATTGTAAGTATGAGAATTTAACGACATGGAAGAAACAGGACATAACCAAGTGTGGCTATCGGCTTCTATATTGAGCTGTAATTTACTGTCTTTACAACCCCACACAGAATTTTGATAAATTTAAAAACTATTATCTTCAACGTGTTACTAAGAAATCTAAATGCTCTACTGGTAGTTCCAAAGGTATACCTGACAGGATTACAACTGATAAAAATCACAGAAACAAAAGAAAGACGTATAGACAAGTAAACTTTAAATTGTGCTGAAGCAGGGAGATCATAAGCCCAAGGCAAGGCTGAGCAAAGTAAAAGGCCCTGCTCTGTCTCTCAAGGAGTTAATAAAGCCTGTAGTGGTAGCACAGACCTTTAATCCCAGAATTTGAGAGGCAGAGACAAGTGAATTTCTGAGTGCGAGATAAGCTTACTGAGTTCCAGGACAGCCTGGGCTACCCAGAGAAACCTTGTCTCGAACCACCCACAGCCTTTCCCCCAAAAAAGATGGGGATGAAGCTCAGTGACCAAGTGCTTGCTTTACCTGCTTGCAAGAAGCCAAAGGTCCAATCCCAAGGGAGAATTCTGTGAAAAATAACTAACATGCATTAGGTCTTTTCTTTTTCTAGCTAGTACTTTCTTGATGTCTTAGGGTAATCACTATGATGTGGATATTACATAGGTGCTGTAAGAAGCAATGATTGAGTTTTCCCTTTTACTCTCAATCCCTTCAAATTCTGTCTTCTTCCTGTACTTAACACCAATATTAAGATATACAAATTATGTTGAAGATATTAAAGTTGCTTCCTTCTACTCTGCTTTTCCACACTACAGTACTGGAACAGATCAAAAGAGAAAACAGACTGTACTCCACAACGTTTTGAATCATAAGGCTTCATTTATTATCTTGCCACAATACACCCTGCCTTCTTTTTCTTTGTTTCAAGACAGGGTCTCAATAGGTTGGTTGGTTACAAATCTACGATCCTCTTGCTCAGCTTTCCAACTGCTGGGACTGATTATAAATGTGATGTGCTTTATCTGCAACTCAAAATAGAAATGCAGGGTTTAATAATTTAAAAAACAGGGTTTCTATTGTTGTGAAGAGACCCCATGATCAAGGCAATTCTTATAAAGGGGGAACATTTAACCTGGAAGTTTAGTCCATTATTATCTTGATGGGAAGCATGGCGGCACAAAAGCAGACATGAAGCTGAAGAGGTAGCTGAGAGTTCTACATCTGAATCCTCAAGTAGCAGCAGGAGAGCCATCCACACTGGGAATAGCTTGAGAATCTGAGATCTCAAAGCGCATGCAGAGTAACACACTTCCTCCAACACCACCACTAGCCACAACTCCTAACAATACCACTCCTTATGACTCTATGGGGACCATTTTCTTTCAAAGCACACAATCAATCAAAATAATTTATTTACCACAAGATTTTTGACCTAAGCCATAAAATTAGAATAAGGAAAGACTCCCAAGGTAGTAGAGATTCTACTGCTATGGAGTAAAATTCCTAGGGAAAAGGGTATGTAGCACAGTGCATACGGGTGGTTATTTTTTAATGTGTTTAATTACATTTACAAGTTATAAATTTCAATATAGCAATGCCTCCAATTTTAAAACAAAAACCAAAAAACCCAAACCCACTTTGAAACTGAAACCAACAGTATAACAGCAGTTGTTTAAGTATTACTAAAACTGATTTAATTTCCTTTAAGAACAGACAGTAACATTTTTCCACTATTAAGAACTTACCTCTTTCCAGGATAGCTGTGTCTCACAATAAGACCTTGTCTCAAAACAAAACAAAAGAGAATTTTACCTCTGCTTCTCTTTTCTTTGCCCGTGCCTTTTCTACTTCATCCATAACTTTCTGAGATTCTTCCACATTTCCTTCAGCTCCTAGTTGTTCCACTTTGGCCAACAATTTACCTATTTCTTCATTTAGCTCATGAACACGCTCAGCCTAGGAAAGCAAGAAAGATCATAAATGAAAAAAAACAGAATAAAGGGCTAGAGAGATGACTTAGCAGTTGGTATTACCGGCTGTTCTTCTAGAAAACCTAATTTATTGAAACTAGGTTCCCAGAACCCACTCTGCACCTAACAACTATCTGCAACTCCAGTTTCAGGAGATCAATGTCCTGTTCTAGTCTTCAAAGGAACTAGGCCCATGTGTGATACAGAGACATACATGAAGGCAAAAGACACATACATGTAATAATAATAGTAAGAAAAGTAAAAGAAACATAAACAAGATAATTCAGAAATTCATAAAAGACCCATTTATATACCAAAATAGTCTTGCTACAGCACAGGCTGGACCTAATTTCCAATCCCTCCCAAGTACAATCTATACATTACCACACTCAAAAAAAAAAAAAAAAAAATCAAAGGATTGATTGATTTTGGTTTTGAGGAAGGATTTCTCTCTGTAGCCTTGACTGTCCTGGACTCGCTATATACACCAGTCTGGCCTCGAACTTATTAGAGACCTGCCTGCCTCTGCCTCCCTGAGTGCTGAGATTACAGGCGTGAACCACTGCAACCAGCTAATAGTGTTACCAGTCCAAGACATTGCTTTCCTCAAGGGTCCCAACTGTTTTATTACTATTCTTTTATCAAAGTGCTATTTCCCTAAATGGATTATATTAACAGCCAAAGATATCCAATCTCTCTTGTATCCACACCCTCACCATTGTACTCAATTCTAAACTTGAGCATACGTTTGCTTTGAATTACAGCCACGGAGGAGAGCAAGCATGTCCTAAGAAAATGCTTGAAAAACACTGTACAACTGGGTGTGATGTTTCTGCCTCTCTTCAACCACTGAGTAACATGGTTAGCCCAGCTCTCAAAACACAGCTCGGCAGCCTCCAGCTGACTGTAAAACATGTGCCAGAACATCCCTGCAGATACAAGAGTACTGTCCAATCAAGTTTACTCTAACTGATCTATTACATGCAGTTTGAATCACTAAGTTTAAGGTCATCTGTTATGTAACGCCTTCTATAGATGACCACTGCAATATTGTGCAACCAGTACAGGTCTGTAGTACCTAATCCTGTTACATCTCTTAACCATGAGATACAAGATCCCTTATATTGGTGGTTTTCAACTTTCCCAATGCTGTGGCCCTTCCATAATATATACTTCCTTGTATTATGGTGAATAAATACCCCCAAGCTATAAAATTATTTTTCTTGCTATTACAATACCTTAAACTATGGTGGTAGGTACATAAACTTAACGTGTGTTGAAAACTAAAGGCTCAAGGGCTAGAGAGAGTTCAGTTAAGGCTAAAAGCACTTGCTACACTTACAGAGAACCCAGGTTCAGTTCCCAACATCCTTATCAGGTGGTTCATAACTGTAACTCCAATTTCAGGGTTCTAATGCACTGACAACCTCCATGGGTACTAGGCATGTACATGTTGTACACACATACGTGAGAGCAAAGGGCTAGAGAGATGGCTCAGAGGTTAAGAGCACTGGCTGTTCTTCCAAAGGTCCTGAATTCAATTCCCAGCAACGACATGGTGGCTCACAACCATTGGTAATGAGATCTGATGCCCTCTTCTGATGCACAGGCAAACCGCTGTGTACATAATAAACAAACCTTTAAAAAAAAAGTCAAAACATATGTGAGAGCAAAACATACACACAAAAATAAGACCTGCCAGGGAATGGTGGCACACCTTTAATCCCAGCACTCGGGAGGCAGAGGCAGCTGGATCTCTGAGTTTGAGGCCAGTGTGGTCTACAGAGGGAGTTCTAACACAGTCAAGGCTTGTCTCAAAAAACCAAAGGGAAAAAGTCTTAAGAAATTAAAAAAAAAAAAAGTGGGGGAACTACACATAAATTATATGTAAACAAATGAATGCATGACTGGCAAATTCTGAAAAAATTATATTAATGTTATTTTATGTTTTTGTTTTATTAATTGTTAACATTTGAGTAGGTAAAAAAACAACTCCACAGAATTCCCTCCTTAGGTTTACCATCTAATTACTAAAAAATCAAAAGTTGGAATGAGCCTGGCATGATAGCACATTCCTTCATTAATCTTGGCACTCAGAGGCAAATGCAGGGAGATTTCTGTGAGTTCAAGACTAGCAGAGACTACACGGCAAATTCTAAGTCAGCCATAGGCTAAACATTGAAACCTTGTCTCAAAACACCAAAAAG
>CM053763.1:7170881-7269803 GCA_028658305.1 Pachyuromys duprasi
ACTGGCTGGATCCCAGTGGAGGACATTGCAGCCAGCCCTGAGGAGACAGGATGAGCTGGGGTTAGATGGAAGGGGAGGAGGTCCTCCCCCGTTGGTGGACTTGGAGTGGGCGGGGAGGGGATGAGGGAGGGTTGGGGAGGGTGGGAAGGAGTGGGCGGGCTGCGCATGGGATGCAAAGTACCTAACCTGTGATTGATAACAAAAAAAAAAAAAAAAGAATAGATTTACTTTATTTCTGACAGATTCGAGTGGATTTTCACTCTACTTTCGTGTACCATGTATTTTCTTTGATGATTTTCTAATTTTCATTTTGGGATGATGTAGATATTATTACATGTTTTGCTTTTTTTTTCTTTTTCTTTGTTTGAAAGATGCATGCTATCCATTATTTTAGAATTTTTTGTTGATATCTTTGATATGAATAATTTTCTTGAGCTTAAAATTAGGAAAACCATCTCCCTTCTGGTTTTATTTATATATTTTTAAAATAAATGTATGTTGCTCAAATAAAAATCTGTAAATAAAAAAAAAAAAACCACCAAAAAGGGGTGGGGAAAAAAAAGGAAGTGAACGAAATAGATCCCTGCTCTGTGAGTTTTAAGTCAGTCTGGTCTACAAAATAAGCTTCAGAACAAGCGGGGCTACAAAGAGACTATCTCAGTGACAACAAGGCCAAAATAAAGAAAAAAACCCTGTCCTGTGAACCAATGAAAGGATGAAAATTCTTACCTTTGCTGCCACTTCAGCACTTATCTCTTCTTGAGTTTCTGCCAATCTTTTCTTCGACACTTCTGTTCTTCGATCACAATCTGCAATGAAGGACTGCAGATGATCCATGGCCTAGAAATTTTAATATAAAACAATTACTACCACATGTCAAAATTATCCAGAAATATCTTTAATAAACACTATGTTTTGGGTAGGGGAAGAAGCCCTAACCATGTAATCTCTAACACTTCTCTATGTAGCCCAACCCTAAAACAAGAAAAACACAAGGCTGTGTGACATGGGTTAGTGGTACAGCATTTGCCTACCACGTGTTATGCCCTGAGTTTCAAGTAATTCAAATAAATAAATTAGAAGAATGTCCAGAGGAAAGAACCTAAAAAACCCTCAAAACAATAATAAAGATAATTTTGTTCTTAAAAATGGTATCACAGAAATAAAAAACAAAAAAACCCAACTTAGTAGTGCACTTGGGAGGGTGAAAAAGAATGGCAAGCTGAAGAGCAGCTTGAGTGACGCTACATATGTAAAGTCACCCAAGCAATATAATCAAGACCACATCGCAACACACAACCAACCCAAGAGAAATTGGTTTCGGGCTGTCAAGATACTTGACTGCTAAGTCTAATGACCTGAGCGCCAAACCAGGACAACAGTGCAGAAGGAGAGAACCAATTCCTGCAAGCTAATCTTTGACCACAGACATACACAGACACACCATGGAAGACCATTATATGTTAACAAGATATACTTCTGGATATTTAGATAATTTATTCTGTGCTTTTCAAATTTTTAAAGATAAAATAAGTCATTAACAAATTTAGCAATGCCTATATCAGAAAAAAAATCTAATTAAGAGGTATATTTAATGTTTATAATAATAATTTATTTCAAAGTTAATTTTAAAGCTAGGCATGATAGTGCACACCTTTAATCCCAGCTTGAGACGCAAAGGTTGGCAGATCTCTGAGTTTGGGGCCAGCCTGGTCTACAGAGCCAGTTCCAGAACAGAAAGAGCTTCACAGAGAAATTATGTCTCCAAAAATCTCAAAGTGGAAAAGAAAAAAAAAAAGAAGAAAAAAAGAAAGAAAATTTTAAAATAAATGTTGAACTGTGGTGGTTTGAATAACATATCCTCTATATTCTCAAGCACTTTCAGACTTGGGGCTGGAGAGATGGCTCAGCAGTTAAGAGCACTGGTTGCTCTTCCAAAGGACACGGGCTCAACTCCCAGCAACCACATGGCAGCTGACAACTGTCTGTAACTCCAGTTCCAGGGGAATCTGACACCCTCATACATACACACACATTTAGCCAGAATAGCAATGTAGATAAAATAAAAAAAATAAAATAAAATAAAATAAAAGACTTGGTCCCCAGTTACTAGCCTTGTTTAGATAGGTTTCAGAGGTGTAGGGCCCTGATAGAAGCAGGTCAGGCTGTGAGGTTTCAAAAGCCATTCCCAGTTTGTTCTCTTGCTTGTCTACTGCTGTGCTGCCAGGCCTCCTTGCCATGATAGTGAATGGACTCTATATTCCTGTAGAACTTTACATCCAACTAAGTTACTATGGCATGGTGTTTTTACCGTAACAATAAAAAAGTGACTAACATGTACATCAGATAAAAATTGAAATTCATTTTGCATAAACTTAAAAAGTGGCCAAGTAAGCCAAGAATGTCTGAAGTTAAAAACACACACACACACACAATACAAATCTCTTTCATTTCCTTATGTAAAGTCAAAGATAGCATTCTAAAGTAGTAAAAATAACAATGAGCTTTTTGGTTCTACAAATAAGCCATTTTCGCTATGTTTTTTCTACAGCAGAATAAATCCAAGATGTATAAAGGATTTACGTGTATAAAATGAATCCCTCACAGGACTGGATATATAGCCCAGCAGTTAAGAGTACTTCCTTTAGCCAGGAAATCCCAGCACTGAACAGAGACAGGCAGATCTCTGTAAGTTCCATACCAGCCTGGTCTACAAAGCAAGTCCAGGACAGGCAAGGCTACAGTGAAAAACCTTGTCTCAGGAAGAGAAAAGGAAAATAAAATAAAATCACCTTTGGCTCAGCTACTTTTCGCCAATAATGCAAAAAGACTGAAAATAACATCAATCACAATGTTCAACTGATAGTAATATTCTCTTGTAACATATGCCCAGACAGTAATGAATTTCTATAGGGGACTTTCATTTCCATGAGCAAAAGTTTTTTTATGTTCAAAGAAGACAGTAGGACATATTTACTGCTAGCTTCAACTAAATTAAATTACCTATATTCACTAATAAAAAGCACCATACAAGTTTTATGGGGGACTGGAGAGATGGCTCAGTGGTTAAGAACACTGTTTGCTCTTCCAGAGGTCCTGAGTTCAATTCCAAGCAACCACATGGTGGCTCAAAACCATCTACATTAAGATCTGGTGCCCTCTTCTGGCATGCAGGCAGAACATTGTATACATAATAAAAGATAAATAAATCTTTAAGTTTTATTGATCATATGTTATGTACATATATTTCATAAAAATGTTAAAAGCTTAAGAAGTTGATATAGTTTATTAAACATTTGTGGTAGTTTAATTTCCTTTAGGTATTTATTTCATACACATGATACTACGTCTGCATTTATCTACATGTACCATGTGTATATACAGTACTGTAGATGTCAGAAGATGGCATCACATCTCCTACAACCGCAATTTTGTTTTGTTTTCAAGACAGGGTGTCTGTGTAGCTCTGGCTGTCCTAGAACTTACTCTATAGACAAGACTCGTGGAGGTCTGCCTACCTCTGACCCCCAAGTGCTGGAGTAAAAGTGTGTACCACCACCCAGCAACAAATTCTTCTTTAAAAAGAACAATGCTAAGTCACATCTGTTAATTCTTTGATACCTAAACAGTATTTTCTTTTATTATTTACATAAAAAACATGGTGCCGAGCCAGACAGTGGTGGCACATGCCTTACTTTAATCCCAGCACTCCAGAGGCAGAGGCGGGCAGAGGTGGCAGGAGCAGAAGTGGGCAGGAGCACGGTCACGGGCAGGGGCAGATGTATCTCTGTGAGTCTGAGGCCAGCCTGAGTCTACAAAGTGAGTTCCAGTACAACCAGAGCTGCACAGAGAAACCCTCTCTTGAAAAACAAAAAACACATGAAAATCTCACATGGTCCTGAATCCGCAGAGTAGTCTGGTGATGCAGTGCATGCTTTTTATAAACAAGGCCTTGTATTTCATCCCCAGAACAGAAAAGATCTAGCTGTTATCAAAGTACCTGTTAAAGGAAAAATTCACTAGATTTCTTTTTTACAAAGACTTTAAATACAACAAAAATGAGTGGCTTATATTTGTTGAATGTGACATTTTTACTTTTGTTGGGAAAACTGGCTAATTTTTTTTTTAATAGAATCTCTTTTAGTTGAGTATACTGACACGTCTTTAATTTAAGCACTCGGGAGACAGAGGCAGATCAATCTCTGTGAATTTGAGACTAGCCTGGTCTACAAAGTGAATTCCAGAACAGCCAGAGCTAATTAACAACAGATAGACCCTATCTCAAAAACAAAACAGCAACAACACAAAAAATTTAAGAATAGCAACAACAACAAAAAGAATATTTTATATATTTTCATAAATATTCAATCTCTTAATATTAAAAATTGGGAGTTAGGGCTAGGTCAGTGATATTGTTTGTCTACTATGTATAAGGCCTTAGATTTCATCTCAGTACTACATACTAGGGGAAAAAGCATATTATCTTATCTATGTATTAACCTTCATATAATCAAAGATACCCTCCTAGCCTTTCCAAAGAGGAGACACTAGTTCATGTTCAAAGTATTTTACTGCAAGAGTATAGATATGAGGTTCTTACATCAAGTTCAAAGAAAAAGTCCTGTTCTTTGGATGCAATTTCATAATCTGCTCTTAAAGCCAGGTCATGGACTTTCAGACATTCTCCAAGATCCATTCTCTAGGAAAGAAAATAAAGACATTACGTTGAAAACATAAAATCCATCAATATCAAGTTCTCGTCAGAATATATATTAAGTCATACAATAAATACAACTCTTCCTTTAACAGACCTTCAAAACACAAAATTTCAACAATTAGGGCTGGAGAGGTAACTTGGTTGCTAAGTGCTTAGCTGGCGTGGAGAAAGTTCTGGGTTCAATCCCTAGCTTTCCAAAAACTGAACGTGGTACAGACCTGGAATATCAGCACTCTGTGGGTAGAGGCAAAAGGATTGGAAGTTCAATGCCACACTTACGTACATAGCAACTTCAAGATCAGCCTGGGCTCATACATGAGACACTCTCAGGGGAAAACACAAAGTACATCCCTCTCCCCAAAAAAAGGCTATGAAAAACACATTATAAGAGGCTTTTTGGAATGAGGTGGCCAGAAAAGACTTTTCTCATTTTATTACATTTTATTCTCTTTCTTTTCATGCACCGATACTTGCTATGGTGTAAATGTGGAGGGCAGAGAGTAACATGTAGGAATTAGTTCTCTTTTTCTACCGATCATAGGACCTGAACTCAGGTTGTCACTGCGCTACTTCATCATCCCAGAAAAATGTTTCTTAGGAGCATGCATTTAAAGTGGACCTAATGATTGGGAAACAATAGTGGGTATGGCAGCAAACATCCGTAATCCTAACACCTCAAGAGTCTCAAGCTCGATAGGGCTAAGAACACTAATTCTTCCAAAGACTTCGTTCTATTCAAGGCGCTCTACACAGCAGCTAATAACCATATGGAACTCCAGTTAGAAAGGATTTGATATCCTCTTCTGGCCTTCTCCAGCACCAAGCACATATGTGGTACACAGACATACACAAAATACTCATAAAAATGAATCTTAAAAATAGGCTACATATCACAGAGGGGCAAACAGACAAGAAAAACAGGGTAAGTAAGGGGAAGAGGAAGAGAAGACCCAAAGGAGTTTCGAGAAAGCAAAATTATAGTAGTATTACATCTACACTTAGTGAAACACTCCTGCAATTATAGCATTTGAAATGCTGAGACAGGAAGTGCAAGTCTGAGGACAATAATCAGTTAACAGTGTGGCCCCTACCCTGTTCTCTCTACCCGTACCCAAAGCAAAAACAAAACAAACAAACAAACAAACAAAAAAAACCGTTACCAGTTTGTTCCTGTTCCTCAGGGAACAGTATTATAATATCTACTACACCAGTCTGAGCCTTGGTTTTATATACAGATTCTAAAATGGCTCAGGCAACCTTGCCTTTTTTTTGGGGGGGGGGGGGAAGGATGGACAATAGCTGTGCATGTATGAAACAAAGTATATGCACAATCATCTTGCATAATATCCCAAACTGGAGATGTTGATACATTTCCCAAATCACAATTTTGGAGGATTTTAAAAGATAATATAGAGCATGTAAAATTTAAATAAATACAAAGTCATTCCTTATATTTACAAAAATTTACAAATAATTAGGTTATGAGCAGAGAATTACAGAAATTCTAAAACTAGTCAAAAAGCTATGGGATATAAAAAAAAAAATTAGCAAAACCTATGGGACAAGGAATGGTGACGTGGGCCTTTAACCCCAGGCTTGGGAAGCAGAAGCAGGAGGATCTTTGTTCATTTGAATCTGATTTTCATAGTCAGTCCAGGGCTATACAGTGAGACCCTGTCTCAAAGAGCTATACAGAGCATGCCTGTAATTTTAGCACTTGGAATGCTACATAACACTACGTCAAAAAATTGAGCTAAGGGGCTGGAAAAATGGTTCAGCTGCTTAGAACACAAGCTTCTCTTCCAGAATATTGCAATTCAGTTTCCAGCCCCCACATCAGGCATCTCCCAATGGCCTATGTGCTCTGCCTCCAAAGGATGTGACACCTCCACAGGCATCTGCACACACAGACACATACACCCTAAAACAAGTAAATAAATAACAAAAATGTTTTACTGTATAGCATGACAGAGTTAAATCTGTGTGATCTAAAACTAATTTACAAATTGTACTCTATAATCTCTTATAAGAAATCTGTTTCTGGTTTTTAATAAGGAATTCTTTATTAACCTTACATCCTAATTTTTCTCTTCTCTGACTGCATCTTGTTTGTTTTTCGTGACAAAGATTTCTCTGTGCATCCTTGGTTGTTCTGGAACTAGTAGACCAGGCTAGCCTCTGCCTCCCAAGTGCTGGGATTAAAGGCATGTGCCACCATACTTGGCCTCTGATTGAACCTTTATGTGGCTTTTCTGCATGTTTTCATCTCAATTACTAATCTCTCAAAATGTGTTTCTTAGGTCAGATTTTGCTCTGAAAGGGTTGTTTTGGGTTTTTTGTTTTTTTGTTTTGTTTTGTTTTTGCGGGGGGAGGGGAAATGGGTGTTTCTTCAAGACAAGGTTTCACTGTGCAGCCTTGGCTATCCTGGACTCACTTTGTAAACCAGGCTGGCCTAGAACTCAAAGAGATCTACATGACTCTGCCTCTCCAAGTGCTGAGATTACAGGCATGTGCCACTGTACCTAGCTAAAAGTAATTTCATTATTATTGCTTGTGTGCACGTGTGAGTGTTATAGGAAGGCAAAGAACAACCTCGTAGAGTCTGTTCACTCCCTCTACATTTGCAAGGGTTCTGAGGATGGAACTCAGGCTGCTAAGCTTGCATAGCAAGTACTTTTACCTTTGAAGCCATCTTTACCAGACCAGGACTTATAAAGCCAGCCTTCTGGAACTGGGGACTCAGCTCAGTGGTAGAACTTACTGGGCCCCGAGTTTGGTCCTCAGTCAAAAACAAAAACCCCCAAACAACAACAAAAACCCAAGTTAACTAAAACTAGTCTTAAGAGATTTTTACTTTATTTGCATCCTTCTAAAATTAGCTATGAGGTATATCACCATTCCAATACCTTCACTGTAAACCTCATTTCTCCACGGATTTAACAGGACAATAGGGATTACAAAAGATAGTTCCTCTGAATTCTAGAAACCAGCCATCAGTTTTTTTTCTCTCCATACCATCATGACTAAGTATCTGCTTTGACATGGTATCAGGCATGGCCTTAAAGCAAGCAAGCCCCAAAAAAAACCTCCCAACAATTACCTGCTCTTGTGAAAATCAATGTAACAATTTCTATGGCCCTAGTCTCCTAACTAATTAGAAGCTACTACAGAAGAGATCACAATAGGAAACAATTCTCCAGAGTCTCTGCTCCGCTCAAGCCACCCTGACACCATCAACAACAAAAAGGAGCACCAGTGCTTCCAAAACCAAGTAATCCCCCCACACTGGCTGCTATTAGTGCTACTTCTCTTTATAAAAGAAGTTAATGAAACAAAGTAAAATGTTTGGTTTACTCTGATTTCAAATGACTATAAGGAAGTTTCCTTAAAAATTACAGAATAACTTACTTCATTATATCTTCCACAAGTTTATTCAAAGTATTGTAATTAACAGATATTCGGGTTATAATGGCAAGAACTCAGCTCTATATTTTATTTTCTCCATTTCAAACTCATTGTCCAACAGTTCTTGACCAATTATCTCTGATCCTAATAACTGCTCTTTAAAATTTTGTTTAACAAAGTAGATTCTGTTAAGTGTTAATTTCTGAAAGTCAGTGGATGTTATTATTCCAAATGGGCTCTAAGCTTCCTAAGAAAATGGCCTATTTCTGTTCTTCCCTCTACAAACAGGCCATGTTTTGCACTACACATTTCCCAAATACACGTGACTTGAATAAACACTTCTAAGAACTTAAGGAATGAAACGTGTACAAAGGTACATGGGTATACGCTTTAACATTGTCATTTTGTGACTTAGAAATAAAAAATACATTAAGAGCCTCTCTACAGGAGTCTGACAGAACATGTAACCCTGAAAATATCTGGGGCTAGAAAGGTAGCTCGGAGGTTAAGAAAACCTAGCTTTTCTAGGACCCAGGTTCAATTCCCAGGACCTACATGGTGGCTTACAACAGTCTGTAACTCTAGTTCTGGGAGATCCCAATGCCATCTGGCCTCCAAAGGACCAGACATGCATGTGGTAAACGTAAGTATGTAGGCAAAACAGCCATACATATAATAGTTTAGAAATAATAAAATTTAAAAAATCAAAATCCATTTTCCTCCTAATGGGCCTAGTGATCCAAGCCTATAAAATTACCATTAGGGACTGAGGAAGGAAGATGAAGGAGGCAAGCTCAGGCTACAGTCATGCACTGTCTCTAAAAATTACACTCTCTCCTGGGTATGGTGGCACACACATTTAATTGCATCATTTTGGAAGCAAAGGCAGATGGATCAATGAGTTTGAGGCCAGTCTGGCTCTAGAGTTCCAGGAGAGACAGCTACACAGAGAAACCATCTTGGAGGAAAACAAACAAACAAAAACACTCCTTTATCAAATGTTTCAGAAGGAGTGCACACTCAACACAAATTGAAGCTTTCCACATATCCTTGATAAGTGGGAAAAGAGAGATGGGCAAGAAGATGTAATATCCTCCTTATGTGTTTATGATTTAGAGCTCTATTACTGGGCTAGTGCTATGATGGGCATGGTATTCTATTCCTACAGTTCAAGGCAAGCACTAACCAGGTAAAACTGTCAGAAAACAGATGGTGGGATAGGAAGTACATTACTATGAGATATATGTGAACTCTGGTGAATATTGTTGTTATGGTTTGTTTGGTTGGTTTTTTAGAGATAAGGTTTTTCTGTATAGTTCTGAATGTCATTGAACTTAAAAGAGTATATTAATGAATATATAAAATCACTGACAAAAACTAGGCACAGTAACGGATCCAATTATAACTGTAGATACACCGAACAGTAAAAATTTTACTGTCATAATGTGTATCAAAACTAAAAATAAATGAAACAAGTTAGTGATATTAATACAGTGATAACCAATGGGTAAAAATATAAAAGAATCCGATCATAAAATAGCACACAAAAGCTAGGCGAGGTGGCGCACACCTTTCACCCCAGGACTGGGGAGGCAGAACCAGGGGGCCCAGTGAGCTCAAAGCCCGCCTGGTCTAGATGGTGACTTGCAGGACAGCCAAGACTGCCTGTCCTAGCCTCTCTAAAACAATTAAATAATTATTTTAAAAGAATGCTAGATTTTTTTAAAAAATATTTTATTATTTATACAGTAGTCTGCCTGCATGTATGCATACACACCAGAACAGGGCACCAGATCTCATTGTAGATGGTTGTGAGCCACCATGTGGTTGCTGGGAATTGACCTCAGGACATCTGGAAAAGCAGACAGTGCTCTTAATGGCTGAGCCATCTCTCCAGCCCTAGACATGATTTTTATAAACGTAAGGCAATTATATAAAAACCTCAACAATATGTCACAGTAACATAAACAGTAAAATGCTGTTTCTGAAAACACACACTTGTCCTGGGCAGTGGTGGTACGTGCCTGTAATCCCAGCACTTGGGTAGCAGCGGATCTTCTGAGTTCAAGGCCAGCCTGGCCTACATAGTGAGTCCAGGATAGGGAAGGCTACACAGGGAAACCCTGTCTCAAAAAACCCAAAAATAATTTACTCTATAGACATAGAAGAATATGCAACTATTTGGACAAAACTAAGAAATGATTTTTAAAAATCTATGTTTCAAAAGCAAGAACATTAACACAGCAGGATGGGTTGAGAAGAAAAAACAGAGAGCAATGGTAGAAAAGGACATAAAGATGTTACCACAACCCAGCAGGATTTGTTGGAGGCAAAAGGATTATGAGTTCAAGGCCAGCTTGGGCTACCCAGAGGCTGGAGAATTGGCTCAATGGTTAAGGGCACTTGTCTTACAAAGGGCCCAGGTTCAATTCCTGGGACCCACACGGAAGTTCACCTCCTTGGGCATCAGGAATGCATGTGGTACAAAACACCCACAGATAACAAAATAATAATAAGATAAACCTAAATAAAGTTTTAAAAACTACAACAGTCTGATTACAAAAAAAAAAAGATAATGGAGGCAGCTAGACTGCTGAAGAAAAGTAACAGCAGATGATAGCACACCTGTAAACAGTTCTCTGCCCTGCTCATGCAAAAGTTCTACTTGTCAGCTAAGCTAGGTGCACATCTGTAATCCCAGCACTCAAGGAGGCAGATGCAAGCTGATCTCTGAGTTCAGGAGGCTAGCCTGGTTTACAAAGTGTGTTAAGGTGGCCAAGGCTACACAAAGAAACCCTGTCTCGGGGGGAATCATACTTCTCCTCTTGTATTTTCTTATACTAATTCTAAAAAATCTAAAAAAAAGAATGAAAGACATTCAAATGTAAGTAATAACAACTTAGGTAAAGCACAAACGTAACAGGTAATCTAAAAAGAGGTAACACTAGTAGGATACAGGGAAAAAGACAAAATACAGAAAACACACTGCAGGCAAGTTCAGCAAAAACCACGAACACCTTGACCCTCACATTTTGAACCTTCAGTCCCTTCCTTTGTTTTATTTGTAAAATCACTTACCATCCAAATCAATGCTTGCTTCAAAACTCAGCTAAAAAATAAGAGAAAGTAGCTGGGTACACGCCTGTAATCCCAGCAGCACTCAGGGGAGGCAGAGGCAGGCGGATCTCTGTGAGTTCGAGGCCAGCCTGGTCTACAAAGTGAGTCCAGAACAACCAAGGCTACAGAGAAACCCTGTCTCAAAAAACCAGAGACAGAGATAGAGAGAGCCTAACATGACATGAAAACAGCAGAGCCTTAATTAACAAGACATGGGTATGAATTTCAATTACACCACTGCTATTTTATATATTTCTTTCCTATTAATTTTGATTCTAATACTCAAAATTAACTTTGTCGAGCTTTTCTTAAAGAGTATTTTTGTTCTTTTCTTTTTTTCCCCAAGACAGGGTTTCTCTCCATAGTCTTCATTGTCCTGGACTTTCTTTATAGACTGGACTGGCCTCGATCTCACAGAGTCTGCCTGCCTTTGCCTTCCTCAATATTTTTATTCTTTGACAATCGTATGCATATATGCAATTTATCTTGATCATATCCAACTCCAATTCTCCTTCTACTCCCCTCATATTACCTAAAATTTCCCTTTCCATTTTCCTACCTTGCTGTGTTCAGGTGGTACAGCCTACATGTACATGGGTATGGAGTTAAACAAAGATAATTTATCAGCAAATTAACAATCTTAAACAGGAATATTTATGAAGAACGCCACAAAAAACAATCCTATTTTTCTACCCCTTCATAATTTACTTTCATGTTTGTTTACAAGGCAGGATTCACTATATAGTCCAAACTGGCCTCAAACTCAAAATTCTCTCGTCTCACCTCCCAAGTGAGTCTAGGCATTGCAGTAGTACCACCACACTCAGATCTTAGCATTTTATTTTTCACATATTTACTTTTAACTTACTTAGAGACAGGGTCGTTCTACATGGCCCCAGCTATCCTGGGATTCATTCTGTAAACCAAACTGACCTTGAACTCACATAGATCTGCCTGCCTCCCAAGTGTTGGGATTAAAGGTGTGCGCCACCTTGTCCTACAGATCTTAGCATTTTAAAGATTATATCTGGTTATAGTTTTGTTATCTGACCCTAGAAATGCAAAGATAGCTTGAAAATATTAAACATCTTGCCTCTCACTCAAAGGTTATCTTAACTGGAAAAAGAGAATACATACAAATAAAAACTGCCTTTTCAGTAACACAGAGAGCAGGTATCAGTAGGATTCAGAAGTTAAACTATTATGCTAAGGCAATCAAGTAAGCTTGACAAGTTACCAATTCATTGATAGTAGCTATACCAGGTAGAGAAAAAGAGATGCAAAAATGAGAACCAAGCTATGAAAGGAAAGTAATGACAAAAATAAGGCCACTGATTCAGATGATAGGTAGGGAAGACTAGGAATTTTTTTTTTATACTACACATAAAACAGAAAAAGCACAAGTTTTTAATCCAGAAATAGTATATGGCACTAGATGTGGAGGCACACAACTATAATCCCAGGACGGCAGAGGCAGGAGAACTGATACAACTTCCAGACCAGCCTGTTTAGCATATCAAGTTCTAGGCTAGCCAGTGTTTCAAAGTAAGCCCATCTCAAAATAATAAAACTTTCAACATTTAAATTATACAATTACACTGTTTTGTATGATAGGACTTTTAAGATTCTTTTTTTTCTTTTATTATTATTATTGTTGTTGTTGTTATTTTGGAAAGTCAAGGTATCATGGAGGCCAAGCCATGCTTGAACTACTGATTCTCCTGTCCCAAACTCATGTGTGTTGAAATTAGGAGCACATAACAGCATGCATGGCTACAGATAACATTTCTAAAACAAGTACTGCAAATGTGCTTCACTTTTTATTAAACATGGACCCTCCCCCCTAACCCTCTCAAATTCTTCCTCTACTCAATTCCTGGATTACTTAAATTTCATTACTCCAAAATAGGTAAAATAAATATAGGAATATAAAAATCGGGAGCTGGCGAGATGGCTCAAAAGAGCAGAGCACTGAATGCTCTTCAAGAGAACTAGGATTCAATTCCCAGCAACCACAACTGTTTATAGCTCCAAGAGCTGACACCCTCACACAGACATGTATGTAGGCTAAACAGCAATGCACATAAAATAAAAATAAACTATTAAAAAATAAAGCTGAAATAAATGTGATTTTAAAAAAAGAGTATAAAAATCCACCTCAGTTTGCAAGCTTTACAAATTCCGCCTTATTTGAATGAATTTATAAATATATAGCCGTATTTCTCTTGTACACCAAAATTCTTTTTCATAAGATACTATATGGTTAAAATAAACTAAACTAAACTAAAATAAAAATAAACCCTGAAACCCAGTATCCTCTTATAGTCAGTCAGTCCTGGGTGGCCTAAAATTTGGTATGCAGCCCAGGCTGACCCCAAACTTGCAAACCTCTGGTATACTAAAATTAAGGGAATGGCGGACTGGATGATGAGTGGTTAAGAGCTCCCAGAAACCACATCAGATGGCCCCCAATGAGTTATAATTCCAGGGGAATGATGCCTCTCACCTGTACTATGTACAAATGCTCACTTAGGAAAAATACACACATACTTAAACAAAATTAAAAATAAACCCTAAGCTAGGCATGGTGGCACATGCCTGTAATCCCAAGCACTTGGAGAGGCAGAGGCAAGCAGATCTCTGTTAAGTTTGAAGCCAGCCTGGTCTACAAAGAAAGTCCAGAAGAGCCAAAGCCCCAATTCCTACTGCATGGGTGTGAAATAGCCAAGATGCTAGGAAATCACCCTAGTCTTCAGCCATGCACAAAACAACATTCTTGTATGTTGGTTGCTACACTGTCCTCTCTGTGTGAGCCTACTGCCAGAAAAGAAAGGCTACTATAGAAGGATGCTCCATCAGGAGGAAGTGGCACTAAAAGTACCCTGTTATCCCAAGTTCATGGGGAACCATCTCAATATACACATTTTGGATAAAAATAAGTAAAACAGAGAGAAGGAAGGCGAGGAGAGTGAAAGAAAAAAAAAAAAAAAAACACTGAGCCGAGCTTTCTGATGCACATGCATGATCCCATAAAGTTTAGGAGGATGAAGGTTATCAGTTTGGAACAACAGATCCTGCCTCAAAAAATAAAAACAAAAACAAAAACAAAAACCAAACACTGCGACCGTAAAGGACTTGGGGTGTGCCTCAGTGGTAAAGTATTTGCTTAGCATGTGCAAGGCCCTACATTCAATCTCTAGGGCAAGAAGAAAGCTGAAAACAAACAAGAAAACCAATAGAAGAATGGGGAAAATTTTTGAAATAAGATAACCACTTCTAGCTGGGGTCGGTGGTGCAAACCTTTAATCCCAGCGCTCAGGGAGGCAGAGGCAGGCGGATGTCTCTTGAGTGTGAGGAGAGCCTGGTCTACAAAGTCCAGGAGAGCAAAGGGTACACAGAGAAACCCTGTCTCAAATAACCAAAGACAACTACTTCTGTAATGAAACCCATTATTCCAAATTTAAATTGTCAGTCAGAATTAAGAAGCAATGTAAGGGATGTAAATTGTTTCTAACACTGTTAAAAACAGTAAGATGAGCTGGGCACACACCTATAATCCCAGCACTCTGGGAGACAGAGACAGGCGGATCTCTGTGAGTTGGAGGCCAGCCTGGTCTACAAAGCAAGTCCAGGATAGCCAAGGCTACACTGTGAAACCCTGTCCCAAAAAACTAAAAGGAGTAACATGTAATTTGCCAAAGAAAAGAAATTAGGACTTGACCAAGAGCTTCATTTTCTTAGCACACTAATAATAAGACAATTTAATAACCACGTACAGTTCCAGAAAGGACATCATGGGGGCAACAGTTGAGAAGGTGGCTCTTGCATACTCTGTCATCGCTGAATTTGATTCGTTGACGAGTGGTATCTCCTGTAATATAGAAAAGTTAATAATATTCAAGGTTAGACAACTAGAAAGTGTCTATTTTTTGAAAGTCCTAGCTATCACTAGCTTTTAGTGTGTGACTATATACACACACTATAAATCAACCCAGGAGGGATTAGTTTTTATAGAACACCCTATAGAAAAACTATTTTAGACAACATGCAGCTGCAGTATATGTACTGCAAACGTAATTCAAATAGTCAAAGTGGGAAAGCAAAGCATTCTGTTAAATAAAAGTACTTTAGAAAAGCGTAAGATTTTAGAGCAGGAGTGGACTTTATAGATTATCAAGACCAACTCCTTCATACTGCAGATGAGGAAAAATGAGGCCCCAGGAGGTTAAGCAACTTGCAGCAGACCCACCAAGAGTTTCTACAGGTATACAATGGTCTCTTCTTGACAGTAAGCACTAATTTATTTTGTAATTATTTACATTAATTGAAAAACATAAAAGTAATCTTGCAAACATTGCATACACACTGCGAATCCCCACTGAACCCCAGACGCCATTTCTTCCACTATTTTGTTCCAGTTGAAGTGTCTCCCTTTTGCTGCTGGGAGGAGTTAGAGGGTAGAATAAGGTGTTTAAGAACGTACAAACCTGGAAGAAGGACTTACACACCAGTCAAACAAAGCCACATTGCCTAAATGAAATGTTAACTTTAATACCTCCAAAGATTCCATACATCCAACTTTCATGTGGTCTGTGCTATACTGCCAAACCAGGTAAAATAAAATACATTCTCTGCTCATTAAAAAAAAAAAAATTCCTAAGCAACAGAAGCAACCAACCTGCTTATCATATATAGCTATTTACTCAAAAGCTTAAACAAGCTGGAAAAAGGAAAGGTAACTAGCTAGAGTAACAACATACAAATGTTAGTTACAACTCTTTTGCTTAGAATCTCTGAAGAAATAAAAGCTCACAGGGTTGTTTCCTCTATGCAGATGGTAAGCCCTAAAATGTGGTTTAGCCTTAAATTGATATCACTGATAACGAAAACCTACTGGTGAATTACTGAAGCAAAAACAATTGAAACAAACCAAAAGAGAATTGTAAATACCTCTGCAGTTCACATTATACCTAGAGCACTCCAAACATTTCAACTAGGAAGTAATTCTTAAATTAATAAACAAAAAAGTTCAAACTTTACCCCTTTTAAATGGTCTTACATTGAAGAGCTTAACTTAATTCAACTACACACTATGGGGTAAGATTTTGTTCAAATTGTTTTAACTTGGTTAAGAAGATTTAAAGACATTCTGATTTGCAACTAGGACACATACATTTTTAAGAAAGATAATATTACTAAAATCATAGCTTCAGAGCAGTTCAACAATAGGTTTTCTGAGGCTAGTCTCTAGTAGGTTATTTGTGACACAATTTGGAATAATTCATTTAGTGTTTAAGCCTGCTACTATAATATAGGTCACTTTGATGACCTCTTATTTTCTTTTAAACACAACTGCTTCTGTTCCACATTCATTAACACATCTGAAAAGTTAGTGATAACTCACGGCTCGGCGAATGCGGGGCCTTTCTGAAACTCCCTTGCAGATTGAAGTAGGCAGGCATAGATACATTGAACCTTTACAAATAAAACAAGGGGCCAGATTGTTCAGTTTGTATAGAATAGACTCTGCCAGCAATTTCAATACAGCACCTAGAAGTACATGTTGACTGTAAAGTTTCTTGTATATGAAAACAAAAGTGAACAAAATCAGAGTGTTCGCTTGTTTGTTTGTTTGTTTTTAACAATACTGACTTTACAAATATAAGCCCAGAGAAAAATATAACTGAAGATAATTAAAGCCCAAGACTGGAGCTCTAAGGCTGTGTGAGAAATGCTTCAAATAAGACTAGTGAGTGTCTCATATCAGAACCAAACTAGAAAAAGCTCACACCAGAAAGGAAAAATACAGTAGACACTCTTTGATCCTGGGGGGAGGGAGGGAAAGAAAACACTGTTTAAAACTCTACTGTGACTATGTTAAGAACTTTTAAAGTGATAAATTTTTAGGGGGTGAGGGGTACTTACAAATCTAGGAATTACTCTGCTATCTAAGCTTTTGGGTAATGAAGCAGTAGTGTCAAGTTCAGTCAATTTAAAACATGGCTCACCAGTATTCGTGAGGTCTTACAATAAAGTTAAAATTTATAGAAGTTTCATTAACCAAACATGTCATCTATTCGGGTGCTCATTTTTGCTTAAAAAAACTGCATTAAGGCCGGGCATGGTGGCACACACCTGTAATCCCAGCATTTAGGGAGGCAGAAGCAGGTGGATCTCTGTGAGTTCCAGGCCAACCTGGTCTACAAAGCGAGTCCAGGACACCTGAGGCTACAGAGAGAAACCCTGTCTTAATAAAGAAAAAGAAAAACAAACTGCATTTAGTGTAATAACAAAGTACACATGCCCTAAAAACACTATTAGATAAAGCATGAACAATTACAAATATGTAATAACAATAGCCCTAGTAAACTTTAAAATAATAAAGGAAATCAATCCCTATAAATGCCAAAAAAGTACCAAAAATACCTTACTACAAATAAGCAGGTATTCCATAAACATTTGATAACTGTAGCAAAAATATCAATGATAGCTTTCAGGTATTAGCCATTGTAAAAATATTTTTAATGAAATAATAAAACTAGTAGTACAAAATATAATAATACTCGAGAGGGACTCACAAGTAAGGATCTGTCTACTGATATTTTAGAAGTTCTACTTCAGGAGACTTTATGGTTAATATGCTTTTAAACAATTTGGCTACAAAATTATTTAGCATTTGAATAAATTTGGGCTTATGACATAAAGTATAATTTAACTATACAATTTTAAAACAAAAATGCTTATAATTTTTATTTCTGTCATAATATCTGGCCCAAACCATGTTTTTCAAAAGAAACCAGGTAAATAGCACCCATATAAGAGAAAAAAGGGTGGGGGGGGAGACTACAAATAGGAAGTGAGTATGAACAAAATATCCCTACACTATAGGATCTTATAAATTCAACATGCTTTATATATTTGTCTTCCCTGGTCACTGAACTATACAAAAAAAAAAAAAACGTGAGTTAATTCCCCTAATAAATTAATAATATTAGTTTAAAAAACTAATAATAAATAGGAGGAGGAAAATGCCCTGTCAATGATACTAGATCTCAATCATAGAATCAAACCAACTGGTGACTCTGTCCTCTGTGCTACAAAATGAAAATGGAGCTTAGGACAAATACTCCGCTCCCCAAGAGCCGCATTGTCACTAGAGAGATACAACATACAAATAAACAATAACTGAAAACAGCATAGTCCAAGTGCCAAAGCGGTGTTTTGAACATAGTACAACTACCACCAAAGATTGGAGAAACTGGGAAAGGCTTCTTAAAATAAGTAGAAGTCAATATCTGGACACTACACACAAGACTTAGAGGAGAGAGAAGCATTCCAGACCATAATAGTATCATTGACAAAAGTTTACTAGGGCTTGAAGGTTTGGTGGGAACAGTAAGTAAACAAACTATAATCAACTTTGGCACATAGCTGAGTATGTTTGGAAATACAAAGACTGAGGCCAAAGGTACAATTTTTAGAGGGTGGAATTTGGTGTTTAAAAAAAAAATCTTTCTTCAATCTGTGTTCATTGCATATAAATAAAATTTAAGAAAAATTTAAAACAAGGCAGCAAATTAGATCAAGTTGAGTCAAAAACAAATTATATTACCTATAAAAGCAGTCTCTCTGTCCTACTTTAACCTCCACTTAAAATTAATTGAGCTTTATATATAATCACAATGCCAAGAGTTTACAACAAGGAACTAGACCTTTTTTTACTTTTAAGGCAGGGTCTCATGTAGCTCAAGTTATCCTTGAACTCACTGTAAAAAAAAAAAGACTGTGATTCTAATACTCCTACTTCTATCTCCCAAGTGCTGGGATTATATATGGGCCTGCACCACCAGGTCCAGTGAGGAATCTGATCTAGAATTTTGGGTGGCCACAAATTTTTCATTTGAACAGAAGCACCAAAAGTTCTATTAACAATGGTCACCAACCTATCTTCAGATACTATGTAATTCTCCAGCTACTTAAGCTAAGGTGGTATGGAGGCATCAGTTTCACTCCAGGATATGGACAGGCCTCCTCTTAAAATCAGGGTTCCTATTCAAACTGTACTTATTACTACTCTCGAAATTCCCTACAGATCTGCTGTGCAGGAAGAAAAACTTCATTGCAATATCCAATATGAAATGATGATCCTACTAGCTGATATAAATATTACTAGTAGCACATAAAACCTGGGCCTGAGGAGTAACTGACATTGTACGCATGCATGCTATTTTCCCAACCCTCTCCCCCTCAATATCTCCCACCCTCTCCCTCCCTTACAAACAATAAACCAAATGAACTTTCATAAATTTAGGTGCTATTTTAAAAACATCAAAATTTTACTTTACCCATTCTCTCCGATGCTCCCTGTATTTTTTTAAGCTGTGAGTGGATGACCATGCTATGTGATCAACAACTGTGAAGTTAGCAAAAGTGAACTGAGTTTAGTATTATAATTTCAAAAGAACCTTAAAGTTTGTAATACTTGACATATTTAATGGTATGCAGAATCCTATCTTACTGTATATCATCAGGCATTAATGGCAAGCAATTTATAAAAGCAGTCAATATTTCTTTGTATAGATTTAGCTCAGAGCTCAGCTTCAGGAAAACAAAGAGTGAGCAGGAAATGTATCAGCATACAAAGCAATGGAAGTATCCCATGTCTATAAATGAAGGCAGAGGCAAGGACGGGGAAGTTCTCCCACATTTTTCTGGTATGACAAATGAAGTGTCCACTACCATCATCAGTAGATGTGTCTAGGACCTTTTATCACTCAGTCGGCTTAGAACACAGCAGGCCCCTTTTCTCTGAATAACATCCCCTTCACTGACAGGAAAGGTAGAGCTAGAAAGAAAAGTACTGAAAAGTAGTAGCTTCTAGTTTACCTAATTTCTCTTGAACCTCTAAAGAGAGACAAGGTATTGTTACCCTTTTTTTCCAATATAAGCTGCACATCCACATAATATTATAGGAATTATATAAAAACCTATGGCCAGTTTCTAGTCTACTCCAGGGCAAGGAGATAATTTAAGAAATGCAAAATTAAACCCTTGCTTGTGTTTTCACATGAGCCAAGGTAACTACTATACTGAGGAGTCAATCTGATAATTCTTATATAAACCTTGCACCTTACTTGTCTTACCTAAGTTCTTTAACAGTCATCTATATAAACCTTTTTGCAACTAGTTTTTGCTTTTAAGGCAGAGAAGCTGACTAAGTGCCTCAAACTGCAGTTCATGATCCTGCTTCAACCTAAGTGCTAAATTAGAGGTGTATTGCTTTTTTACTGTTATGTGTGTAATTTTTGCTTACAAGTATGTATTTGTATCATACTTGTGCCTGGTACTCTGAGAGAGGAGAAGAGGGCACTGCAACTGGACTTACAGACAGTTGTGAGATGTTATCTGACTGCAGGGAAGTGAACCAGGGTCCTCTACAAGAGCAGCAAATGAGCACCTTTCCAGCCCTAATTATTACTAATTTATTTGGAGATGGTCTCATGTAGCCCAGGATGGCCTAGAACTCATGCAGCCGAGAATGATTTTGAACTTCTGCTCTTCCTGTTTTCACCTGCCAAGTGTTGAAATTACAGGTATGCATCACAATGCCCATTCTTTGTAGCTATTTTCTAAAAATATTTATTTCTCCCTTCATGCTACCTTAAGAATATTCAGTTTAACCTGCTTTATATTTAATTTAAAGTATATTTTATAAGAGGACTCACAATGATGTCTTAATATAATCAAAGATGCTTTGAATAAAAATACTTTTATATATATAAAAGTTATGAGTCTCCCAATGGAATGTCAAGACATTTCTTTTTAAATTATAAAGTCACTGAGTAATAGCAGCAGCTTTTGCTCTCTTCAGTAAACATAGGCTACCATAGGTTACCACACAATTTAGAAAAGGCTATTTCTTCCTTTTTTTTTTATTTACTTACTATTTATTCAGTATTCTGTCTGCATTTGTGCCTGCAGGCAAGAAGAAGGCACCAGGTCTCATTATAGATGGTTATAAGCCACCATGAGGTTGCTGGAAATTGAACTCAGGACCTTTGGATGAACAGCCAGTGCTCTTAACCTCTGAGGCATCTCTCCAGCCCAAAAAGGCTATTTCTTCACAGCCCTTTGGTTAAATATAGTCCTGTACTTTAACAATAATCACTAACAGTTACTAGTATAATTCCAACCATAACCCTCTTGGCAAGCTTTTTAATATAAATAAATAAATAAATAAATAAATAAATAAATAAATAAATAAATAAATAAATAAATGGGTGCTAGAGAGATGGCTCAGCGGTTAGGACCACTGGCTGCTCTTCCAGAGGACCCGGGTTCAATTCCAGGCACCCACATGGCGGCTCACAGCTGTCTGTAACTCCAGTTCCAGGGGAGCCAACACCCTCACGTAGACATACACACAGGCAAAACAGCAACACACACAAAATATAAAAATAAATAAATAGAAGTGGAGAAAAGGCTTATACAAACTTTAAGATGCTATTATAATAATGAAAATATAAAAACAGAAATTCTAAACAAACTACATCCCAAGACTATGCTCCAATCTTGTCTTTCCTCATGATACAAAGCAAAGAGTCTTGACAAATACCAAAAATTAGTGCCACTATATTCTTGGGGACATCTACTTCAGGATTTTCTGTTTTAATCAGCATACTTCTCAGATTTAAGAGAATCATTACAAAAGCCTAAAGTGTTGCCTCAGAAATTAAACTACAAAAGCTCATACAAAGGCAGACATAGTGCCTCATGCCCACAGCCTCAAGACCTGGGGGGCTGTGGCAGCAGGACTGCCGCTAGCTTGAAGCCAGTGGCCCCACAGAGAGCTCTAGACCTGCCGGAAGAGCCACAGCGTGAGACCTTGTCTCAGAACACTTTTTAGAGTAAGGCTATACAGAACTGAACATGTCGAAAATTGCAGTCGATTCAATTCTGATACAGTAACACTTGTACTCTGGTTACTAGCTAGTGCTTTCTATCTAGAATTTTCTAGAGGCGATGGAATCTATCTTTTTTTCCTCCATTCTTATAGTTTTTCTTTTCTTTTCTTTTGAGACAGGGTATCTCACTATGTAGACCAGATTAGCTAGAATGTCTGACTCTTCTGCCTCAGCTTCCCAACTGCTGGAATTAAAGATGTGTAGCATCTTTGAAAAAAATAGCTGAAAAGAACCAAAGATTGAGTTATTAATTTAAAAGACTACCAAAGAGCTGGGGGGGGGGGGTGGCTCACCTCTAATCCCAACACTCCCAACGTTGTTCAGGCTACCAGGGCTATATATAAAGTAAGACCCTGTCTTAAAAAAACAAACAGGATTCAATTGTTCGAAATAACTCTAAACATCAAGGAAAACATTCCTGAAAAATCAAAAAGGGTAGAAGAAAAATGAAGGTACTAAAAAAAGAGAAAACCTAATGAGTTAAACAAACAAACAAACAAACAACACACAGCATCAAGGAGAGAGAGCCTTGAAGCTACAAAACAGCACAGCAGAAAAACTGTCATACTGAACATTATATTTATAAGGGTTCTCTCTGAAGACTCTGCCATCCATTTTAAAATACAACCAGGGCTGGAGAGATGGCTCAGAGGTTAGGAGCACTGGCTGCTTTTCCTGAGGTCCTGAGTTCAATTCCCAGCAACCACATGGTGGCTCAAAGCCCTCTATAATGAGATCTGATGCCCCTTTCTGGGGTGCAGACATCATATACATAATACATAAATTTTAAAAAAAGAAAAACAAAAACAAAAAAATAAAATAAAATAAAACCAAAATGTATAAGGTACTATTTGTTTTTTCATATTGGTGTTTTGTTTTCAAAATTAGGTTAACTATACTTAGTATAAGAAGAATATGTAACTTAAATATAAGTATTTGTTTGTACATATTTACACATTAGTATCTCTGGGATTATTGGTACCTCATGCTGTGGTCCAAGCACTCAAAAGGCAGGGGCAGAAGAATCACATTGGGTAAGCTTGGGCAAGAGAGACAGAAACTAAAAAAGAAATAAAGGAAATACAAGAAATAAAAAAAAGAATAATTTGGAAGACAAGAGGCAGGCAGGTCTTTGTGAATTTGAGGGATTTCTAGGGCAGCCAGGACTACAAAGAGAGACCCTATCTCAAAGCAAACAAACAAACAAAAAGGACTAAAGAGAATTGGGGGATACCAATGAAAGTAGTTGACATTCTACTGCTATCAATTAATTATACCCTAAAGTATGTCAACCAACAATCAATTAAAACACTACTGTGGGGGACTGGAAAGATGGCTCAATAGTTAAAGGAACTTGGATGCTCCATAGAGGACCTAGGCTTGATTTCCCACACCCACATCAGGCAGGTCACAACTACCTGGGACTCCACTTCTAGGGGATCCAATGCCCTTTTCTGCCCTCCTCTGGCACTGTACACATGATGCACATATAGACAAGCAATTATACACATGCAAACAAATTAACAAAAAAAAAAACACCACTTCGGTAAATATTCCCTCTACTACTACAAATTAAACTGTGACACATATTCCTCTAAGATAAATCACCTCTTCTTTCCTAGCAAATATGGCCCTCTCAGTCCCCTTCCATTAATCACAATTATCCTCTCCTCAAAGTTTCTATCACTACATTCTCACTTCACACTGCCACTGTGTTTGTAAAATATTGCAGAATTGGTGACTCTCATGAACAAAAACACTAAAGGAAAAATGAGAAGCCAACTTAAATAAAGTAATTTCATTCTGCAGGTCTAGATGATCTCCCTAGCCACAGCCAAGAACTCTCTATTTCACAAGTTTGTTATTTCTGATTAGTCATTTCCATTCATGAGAATAGACAGATGCTGGACATACATATATATTAATAATTTTACATCTTAAATGAATACCTAGAACAGTATTTTCCAAAATATGGAATTGGCACAGATGATTTGGGGTGTCATTCAATTTCATCAACAAGATACTCACCAAACAGTAAAAAACATTAACTCAAGAAAAAAGTTTCTACTTTTTTAATACACCTGACAAACTCTAACCTTAAGCATTTGGAATTCTAAGTGACAAGAGTCTAAAGTGAGCATGGTGATGTACCCCTCTTAATCCCAGCACTTCCTAGGCAGAGGTTGGTAGATCTCTATATTGAGGTCAGCCTGTTCTACATTCAGAGTTCCAGGCTAGCCAGGGCTATACTGTAAAAACCCTGTCCCCTGTCTCAAAACAAACAAAAAACCCAGAGTCTAGCTATATTTGTATAGCCTATCTTTCTATTTGTATTTATGTTTATAGTAATAAAAATGTCTTTTTACAATTAAAGTTAAGAATGGCTTCAAGGCACAGCCTATAATGCCAACTGCTTGGAGAAGCAGGACCACAATTTCAAAGTCTGCCTAGAGCTACAAAAGGTAAAGGCCAGTCTGGTATACACAAAGAAACCTTGTCTGAAAAAAGCAAGTGCTGGAATATAGCACAAATAGTAGAGTGCTTGCCTTGTCCAATACCAAGCATTACCCTACCAACAGCTTGCGCTTTTTAGAAAGTATGCTGACAAAAAAAATATTAGGTAAAGTGATGATGGTCCAGCCTTTAATCCCAGCACTTAGGGAAGCAGAGAAAGACGGACCTCTGAGTTCGAGGCCAACTTGGTCTACAGAGCAAGTTCCAGGACAGCCAGAACTACACAGAGAAACCCTGCCTTGAAAAAAAAACAAAAAGCTGAACATGGTGGTACATGCCTGTAATCCCAGCACTCTGGGAGACAGAGGCAGGTGGATCTCTGTGATCTACCTGTAGATCAGCTGGATCTACAAAGCAAGTCCAGGACAGCCAAGGCCACAGAGAAAAACCCTGTCTTGAAAAAACGAAAAAAGAAAAAGAAAAAAAGAAAAAATGGGAACAGTTGCTGGGCAGTGGGTGGTGCATGCTTTAAAGCCCAGTACTCAGGAGGCAGAGGTAGGTGGATCTCTGTGAGTTCAAAACCAGCATAGTCTACAGAGTGAGCTCCAGAGGGCTACACAAAGAAACCCTGTCTCAAAACGAAACAAAACAAAAAAATCTAAAACAAACAAAAATTCAAGGAAACTTCATAAGACTTCTTAAACAGATTGCTGGCTTCCAGCTCAAGAATAAGCATTTGAATTTCTAAAGAGACTACAGAATTGCAGCACTGCTAGTCTGGAACACACTGTGACCCAGAACAGTAGCCAACGAATGTTTTTGACTAGGGTTGGGAAAGGTGCTTAAGAGTTTGAGACAGTATCATTCCAGAGCCCAGGTTGGCCTCAAACACAGAAATTCTCCTGCCCCAGCCTCTTACTAGGCATGATTACAGGTATTTATTCGTAGAGTGCTTTGCCAAGTATGCGTGAAGCCAAAAGAGTTTGACACCAGCACAACATAAAATTAGATGAAATAGCCCATGCCTATAATTCTAACGTTCTCAAGATGATCAGGAAGATCAGAAGTTCAGTCATCCTGGGATATAGAAATTCCTATTTCTAAAAATAAGTTTACAAAAAGCAGGAATCCATAACTAAACCTTTATTTAAAACATCTTCAGCCAGGCACAGTGGAGCACGTCTGTAATTCTAGCACTAGGGGAGGCAGAGGCAGGCAGATCTCTGAGTTCCTGACTAGCTTGTCTACAAAGGGAGTCCAGGATAGCCAAGGCTACAGAGAACCCTGTCTCAAAAACCAAAAATAAATAATAAATAAAACACCTTCAAGCTCTAACTGCAAAGAGCATAATACAGAACAGAATACAACACAAAACTTGGTTCACTAAGCATCCTCCATAAATATCCACCCTCCCTAACTGAAAAGCAGTTTTGGATAGTTTAGCTCTAAAACATAAAATTGAAGCCTATAGAAATCTAAGGTCTCAAGAAAATAAAAACAATTTACCATATTCTTGAGACAGGACAAAAGATTCAGCAAGGGCAGCTGGTTAAATTCTTTTCACGTTGATTCAAATAGGTCAAACATCAGCTGTACATGGTTCACAACTAAATTAGAACATATGGGTCAATGGAGTGTTCTCTACAAAAATAGTTAAGTTCTTTCTCTGGCCAATGTTAAGAAACAAGATAAGACATTTATTCAATCAACTAAACTAAAAGTTACTTTATGATGCCTTTGACTCAGCTAAAACAAAAACATGATGTAAACAATAATTTTTTTAAAAATGACTTTCCTCTTTGTCCTCAATAATCCTTGCCGTCCCATTTTTACCCAAGCAGCTACTAGTAAGTGATCATTTAAACCCAAAAGAACAGGAGTAGAACAATGGTACATGACAGCTGTCCCAGAACTTGGGAAGCTAAGGTTAGAGAACTGCTTGAGTCAGGAGTTCCAAGACCGGTATAAAACGAACAGCTGGAGCAATGACTTCATTGCTAACATGTTTTTCTTACAAGCACAAGGAACCCAGGTAAAAAACGTTACCCACAGTGGTACACACTTACAATGCCAGCCTGCACAGAGACACAGACAGGTAAATGCCAGGTCACTGGTCAGGGGGACAACACTAGAAGCTGTTCTTTTACCTCTACACACACAAACCTGCATGCACAGAACCACAACCAGCCACACCCAAAAGGAATAATTGGTTTTTCTTTGAGTGCTAAAGCTGTTAAGATTCCTGTCAGAAACTTACCCTGTTTCACTCCCTCATTTTTTTCTCCAACAAGATGTTCCAACGTCTTTCACCTTCTTAGTCTACAATTTCTTCATAGACTGATTGGGGTGGGAGGACTGTTTATGTTTCCTCAAAAGGAGCTGCCCTCACTTGCTTCAGACATCTTTTGATTGTAACCTAGCTGACCTCAACCTCCAAGTGGTAGAATGCTAAGATTACACATGTAATCTTACAGGGGCTGGAGAAGTGACTCAAAGGTTAAGAGCACTGGCTGTTCTTAAAAATTCCAAAGGTCCTGAGTTCAATTCCCAGCAACCATATGGTGGCACATAACCATCTACAATAATCTAGTGCCCTCTTCTGGCCTGCCAGCACACATGCAGGCAGAATACTGTATAAATAACAACTAAAATAAATCTTAAAAAAAAAAAAAAGTGATCTGCAGGCTTTCAATTTCACTTTTTGTTTGTCTGAGATAAGCTTTACTCTGTAGCCCAGCCTGTTAGGCACTCCTGCTTCAGCCTCTCAAGTGATAGGATTAAAGATATGTGTGACTATGTCCAGCTGGAAGCTCGTTAAGAACCATCTATCTCATTTCTCTGTCTTGCTACTTACTGACCTTCATTTATTGTTAAACCATCCATATGTGCTCAGTCCCACTGCTTAGCTGAACCCTCACCAACTTCCAAGTTTCACTGTCTGTAAGAATCATGTTACAATGAACATTCAATGAACCTGAACATGACCATAACACCTATTCACTTTTGTAGTCCCAATCCTGAACATTTTTTATCCTTAGTTGACATCCTACTCTAACTAGAAACATACTTGCTACTTACAGTGGTTGCATATACATAAAATTTTTTTCTTGTTTTTGTTTGTTTTTACTTGAAATATTGTCTTAGAAACATAGGCTTACTGAGTGCTAAACAACTGCAGAGATTTCAAGAGAATACGGTTCTGTAAGGTGAGATTTTTAGTTTTCTGGGCAGCTCTGTAGATAGAAATATTATTTACAGTTCAAAATGCAAAATGAGGGGAAACTTTAACTGATTCACTATTCAAGTGCTAACAGGGCTTTCAGTGTTTTGGAGATGCCTGAACACTAACAAAATCAAACAGTTACACACAGAAAAACTGGCCTTAGATGTACATGTTCTAAGAAATATTCCATTGTGTTTTTTAAAATGTGCACTTGTACATTAAAGGCTATACTTCTTTTACTTAAAATTAACCAAGTATAATAAAAGGATGGCTTACAACTGACCAAGATATAAGTATGATTCATTAAGATGAGAATATTAAGAATATGTGTGATGATAAATCAAAAAACACATATTACAATAGAGATGATTTTACAATAATCCACAGGGTGAAAAAAAAAAACAAAAACACTACTTCAAACCTTTGATTCAATAATTTTGCAGAAAGGCACTAATGTTCTACACAGATGTAGGTGTAATTACTTACATATTACTAAATTTGTATTAGGAATAGGAAAATTACTTTCTGAACTGCATTTTTCAAGGCATCATCTAAAATGATGACCTTTTTCAATTGTATGTTATCACACACTACATAACTGCTTAGCAGATAAGATTAGCATCCTGTATTGACTGAGGAAGTATCATACAGCTCAGTAAAATCACTACCCTAAATAGCTAAAATTATCTAAACAGTTTATGCGTGTTCTGGTGTCTTGTTGGTTTGGCTTTTTGAAATAGGGTCTCATGCAGCCTAGGATCACCTCAAATTAACTATGTAGCTGAGTCTGGGACACTCTTGATCCTCTTGCCTCCACCTCCCAAACGCTGGGGTCAGAGCAGAACTCCAAACACAGCAACGATGACCTACTAATCCAGGAACACTGACGGACAGCCCTGACTGGCAAAGCAGAGCCCTACTGGAGATAAACAGCCACTAGAGTGCCTTTTGTCCCTCAGGAGAGGCAGAAGGAAGGTTGTGGTATTGAGGGTTGGACCTATAGGCTGTTGCAGATGCTAACAAACTGTGCCCCCACTGAGAAATATCCCCAGCTGTAGCCAACTTTAGCCTGCTCAAAACAGCCCATCATCACGGATGATACCACACAATTTTATTTCTATGATCTACACTTTGGGTCTACAGGTTGGTTTCCAAGGCACATTTAAATATACACTATCATCCCTGGTTCATGTTAACCTTCCAGAAATGGTTTATGCTCCCATTTTAAAACAATTTTAAAGCATAGTACTCTCAGGACAACTTTTTGAACTTCAAACTTCTAAATTTAGGATATAATCTAGGTCCAGGTCCTAGGCCTAAGGATATAGTTTAGGGATTCAGAGCTTCCCTAGAATAGGCAAAGCCCAGAGTTTGATTCTACCAATGGGGAAGTGGTGGTGCTTCCATAGTCTTTCTGGAATCAAGGCCAGAGACTTATAACCAAACTATATGCTCACAAAGAAGCTTTATGCCAAGGGGCATTCTTAAAATAAATTCAATCTAGTTAAAAATGATCATGGTCCATCCAGAGCACTGGAATACTTTCTCTCAACTGTCACAAAAAAAAAAAAAGTCTCAAAATATTTAAATTATCCTATGTGGTCCTTCCTGCTACCATCTGGAATACGTTTACAGAAAATAAAGTACCTGTCTCTTTTCTAAGACAGAATTTTAAAAAATAATTACTCTTAAACTGTAGATAAAATACTAGCAATGGGTATTGTGATTTTTCTCCAAAAAAAAAAAAAACCCAAAAACCTAATTATATTTATTCAACATTTTTAGTATAACATAGAAAATTATTTCACTTCCCATATAACAACAGACTTAATTTGAGGCAAAAAGATTATGTGACTTACCCAAGCTTCTAATTAGAAACCAGGTCTCCTGAGTCTCAGCCCAGTGTTCTTTTCCTTAACCTATGATGTCTTATTAGAAAATTCCAAATATAGACAGACCCCCCCCCCAGTTAAATGGGTTTGAGTTACACTGATTCACATATACAAACTTTATATAGTGTGACCAATGTTTCAACTCACGCGGTACCCTGCTTCCATATATGCAGTATGCCAGGCATCGGCACGATTTTCAGTGGCACACAGGCGGTTGCCACCACCAGGGCCCTAGGCAAAATTGCAAAGAAGGCAAAGTTTGTCTTTGGCCCTCCCATCTCCCTTATGCATTTCTCTCCCACCTCCTGGTCATCCCTCTGCCCAACCTCCCAATGCCACCATGCTGCCCTTCTGACTGTCCAAAACCCCACACAGACCAAGGACTGTCCTTTCTTGAAGTGCCCAGTAATCTGAGTTACCTATTTTCCTACCACTGCAAGTTCTATTTCAAAGAGTTCTAGTGTGGTTTAATTACCTGGGTGATTACCTGATTTAAGTAACTGATTATGCACTTAACCAACAGACTTAAATCTCCAAGCAATTGAAAACTTAAAAATTCTTAGATAAGTTAAGGAAGAAACCTTTGGAAAGGGAGAGCAACATTTCCCAGAGCCCCAGAATTCCTTTACCATTTCAGACTCCTTCACAAAGACAATAATAAAGGTTAAGGGCATAAGTGCCATCTTAGGCACCACTACCCAAAATAGTCATGGATGCTTTTATAGTTAGTCTACAAAAGGCAATTCTCCTTTAAATACCCACCCTTACCTACCTTTTCCATCTCTCTCCCACCTTCTGGATCCCCAAATCCACCTCTTAAAACCAAACACACAGCACTTTTGGTAAGCTGCCCATGTGTGTAACACACGATTTTCCATTATATGATTCAGTGATATAGCTATGTTCCCCTATCCTTGGATAACTTTAGGTTTACTGTATGCAAAAATAAAGTAATTCTGATTTTATTTCAAGGTCCTGAATTACAAATTCATTAAATATGTGAAAAGAAAGAAATGTATTATATTATCTTGCATACATGAAAGGATTAATATGGGTATCTAAAAAAAGTGGGTTTTTCTGTTTTATTGAGCTAGAGTCTCAACACACTACCACTCCTGGCTAACTATTTAATCACCCTTTTCCACTTTTCCATAATCAATCAATCAATCTATTCTGTTTGAGGCAGGGTCTTGCCTTGACTCAAACTAGCCTGGAACTATGTAGCCTAGGATAGCCTTGAACTCACTGAAATCCTCCTGCCTCAGCATACTACCAAGCCAGAATTGATGTTTCTTACGAATCAACACAGCACTGAAAATCAAATCATTTCAACTAATTATTGTTTACTCATAAACATGAGTTCATTCATAAATTTAATTGGTCTGGAGGACAAAAAAAAATCATCCAGGGCAAAGAGAGACACAAATATAAATACAAAACAATGACTTTTAAGAATCCAGCTTCCTGCTAGGACTACACTGAGAAATTAATAGGTATATGTGCATACTGTAATAGTTCAGTTTTACAATACTAGAGGGGACTGCTATCAGAAATTTGTCAGGTCATAGTTACCTTGATCCAACTACCTTCCCACTAATATAAGAAAATCCTATCTATAAAGAAGATACCAATAATGGCATCCATTCAAATTAAAAGGACTACATAAGGAAGTCTTAAACATTTCTAAATGTTATTACAAAGATTGAACTGTTAAGTTCCTGTATGAAGCCCCTTCTAAATACCCTCACTCATGATTGAAAATGAGCAAAGTTAAGACACACTGCAATTATAAACATTCTTAGCCAAATATAAAAGTTAGGTTATTCTAGTGCTTTTTTTAATTAAGGTTAACTTTCAAGGGATTACTTACTACACACAAATACTTTCCAATTTCCCCTCCTCTCTACACAACAATAAATGAACTGTTATTCACCTCATTTATCTTAATGTTGTTCTATCAAAAAAAGTTCCCAGTCAGTTTTATTAAAATTTAGCCATACACTGAAAGCTGTGTGAGAATTGTTAAGAAGATTTTAAATAGGTTTTAACGTCTCCTGTATTTTTCAGCAAAGCGCTCAAGAAAACGGGATTTTCAATTAAGCTAAATTTACGTATGTCTTCTCTTGTAAGTCAAACTTGTCAAAAAAAAAAAAAAGCAACATTTAAATCGCTAAGGAACTTGCCTGAAACGAGTTTTTACAAGTCAGAATTTGGATTTGTTTTTAAGAAGGTGCTGAGCTTTAATTTGAAAGTACACAGTTAATCATTCCCAAAAAGTAACACTTGATCTCTTTAGAAACTATAGCGAACAAGAAACTAGTACAAAAGCTAATCCAAAACGTAGATAACTCCCTATAAAGATTCTAACTGCGTTTTTAAAAAGTCCCTTCCGTCCATTCTACTTCAGAGGGCATCGAATTTCCAAAATGGTTCTGTTTGGGGCACGTGTGAAAAAAGTGTCAATTCTTTGCTGAAGGAACGCCTCTATTAAGTTGTCTAACAAAATGGAGGTCTCTCGGAGGGGGGAAAAGCCTCAACAGGTCTACAAAATGGGGCCAAACACTCCCACTTAAGAAACCATGGTTTGGGTCAGATTTTCCACAAAAAAAAAAAAAAAGGAAAAGAAAGGAAAGAAAACCCGATTGACTCTGTAGGGCGCGGCGAAGCGTCCCTGGCCCCGGGGGTTAGTAGAGAGGGGTGCCCGCACTCTGGAGGACGGCGGCGAGGGGCGATCCGACAGCCCAAGGTGGAGGAGCTGGCGCTGGGGCGGAGGCCCGGGCGCTCCGCAGCCCCGCTCGACGGTCCTAACTGACCGCGCCCCACGCGAGGCGGACCCGGGCTCTCCCGACCCCGGCCAGGTCCACAGCGCGCAGGCACCAAGTCTCCTCTCCGCGTCCAGGCCCCGCCTCGCCCCACTGGCAGCGCTTCCCGCCAGTCCGCGCGGCCGCCGCCCCCGAGCCCGCCCGCCGAGCCGCGATTGGGCTGGGCGCGAGCCCGGGACCTCGGGGTACCAATCTGGGGGCCGCGGCCGCGCGCGCGCCCCCGGCGCCCCCGCGGGGGCCTTCCCCTCGGCGGCCCGGCCCCTCCCCCGCCCCCGGGGCTCTGGCAGCGACTTACCGTCCCGAGAGGTGCCCATTAACTGGTCCAGCATCGCGCGCATCTGGGCCTGCGCCGACATGGCGGCGGCGGCGGAGCGGGCGGGGGTGGGGCGCCGACCGGGCCCTGGCGGGCGGGGGAAGCAGGGGAAGGGATGGGGGAGGTGCGGCGCTGTCTCGGTAGCCGCCGCGGCCTCGAGGCCCGCGAGTGGGGAGTCGGAGGGGTCGCGGGAGAGCCCGGGCTGCGCTCCTCACGACGGCGTGGACGTGGAAGGCGGCAGCCCCCTCGAGAGCAAGCCCTCGTGCCCTCACTCTCCGTCCGGTTCCTGAGACAGACGCGACACGGGCTAGGCCGACTCTCGCCTCCTCCCGACACCGACACCCGCCAGAAGCCGTGAACCCCCCCTAGCGAGCTCTGACGCCGCTCGCCACCGCCGTCGCTGCGACGGGAGCGCGCACGCCGCTCGCGCCGAGTCGTTTCCCGTGAGGCTTCGGCCAATCGCCATCCAGCGGGCCTCGCCCCGCCCGCCAAGGGTCCCACCCTAACGGCCGGCGGGCGCGTGCACGCGCGGTGGCCCCGCCCCCCGCCGCTGGCTCAGATCTCGCGAGAGTGTGGCTTCGCGGACTCTGGAGCCTCAGGGGCTCCAGGCGCCCAACCCTGGGCCGCCGGCCGCAGGTCGTCTAGGCCCTGTCTGCTTGCTGTGCCGGCGGCCCAGCCCCACGTTAGCAAGTGCCGAGCTTAGAGCGAGTCGGAGTAAGTAGTTCGGCGGAAGCTCTCCGGGTTGGTGCGCTCCTGACGGGTGCTGGCGCAACCGCGAGCCCGTGGGAGGCCCGGCCCTAGACGAGGACGCCTACCCAACCTTAGCCCCAGCCCTCTCGCCACTGCCCCTCATCCGTGCCCGAGCTGGGACACGTCAGGTTCAGGAAATAACACGCGAAATCAGCACACTGCAGAGCAGGCCTCTAGGACAGCTGGAAGCTGCTAGTCTAGCTCGAAATCTGCGCACGTGAGAACTTGAGGCAGGCCATATTGCAGAGCGGCGTGTCCGCGGCGGGGGCCAGCCCAGTGGGGTCTTGGCTGGCTGTCGCCCCGCACTCCTACGCCTTGCTAACTGCGACCTTTCCCCTAGAGTTGATTTCTTAGTCTCTTATTTGGGAGTGACCAAGTAACAGCCTCGTGAGGCCCAAGGGAGCCAATAGGGAATTCCTAGGCCACGGCTGCATACTGGTTTTCCAAATTGGCAAAAAAGAAACTGGAGATTCTTTGAAGCTGAAACGTCCCTACTTTCTACATAATGGGAGGGAAATTATGAATTTTTTTTCCTGTTTCATTATGATAGCACATACATTCCTGTGTAGTGCTAGATCGATAATCATATAATAATATGAAAGGGCAATCACAGTTTCAAGACATATTTAAGTATATACTGAGTCAATGCAAATTTTAATCATTGTTATCTTAAGCAATTTGCATATATATATCATTTCAGAGAACTTTTTGAGACATGGTGTCAATGTGAGAAAAATGGTCCTCGTTAAATGAGTAAGAATGCAGCGTAGGGTAGGGAGTGAGACATTTTTCAGTTCGGCCGAAGCTAGGCAAACTTCGAGAGCAAGTTGAGAGCTTGCTCTCAACTATTTTGCCTTGCACAAAAGGCAAAATAGTTGAGATGCCGATTTGGCATGAAACCGGGGTTTTTTGGTGTTGTTTGTTTTTCAATTGCCTAATTGTATTTTTCTCCACCCTGTAGTTTTCATTGCTTGAATTCTCCCCCTCTCCTACCCTGTATAGCCTAGGCTGTCCTGGACCCCTTTGTTGACCAGGCTGGTCTCCACTGCCTCTGCTGGGATTATATGCGTGCGCTAACTCCCTGCTCATTGGCTGAATTCTTCCGGGACATAAAATCTTCCCAGATTCTAACATTACCCCCTCAGCAAATTCCTCGACTTTTTTTGTTCAAAACACAAAACATTATCCCGTGAATGTCCTGAGGCCCAAGATACCCTCCTCTTCGGGTTTGTGAGCCCAGTTGGGTAGCCTGTAACATTTCAACCCTTGAATCAACTGAAAGGACCAGTTGATTCAAATAAGGAATATAAGGGCCTCGTGCCTCCTGCTTATCCGTGATTCTGAACCTAGCTTTATCTAAATGGAGCTCATGCTGATAATGGACCATATGATTTATTCCTTAAACTATATAGATCAAGCTGCCCTAAAACTTGCCCCAGCTACACTCGGGTTAGGCATGTGCCCTAATGTCCGGTTCAAACACTCTATGTGCAGATATCCTTTGAAAAATGTTGGGCAAGAGGAGCTGAAGAAAGCTTTAGAGGTTATAAAAACATGGGCTGTAGAGCGCCCAGCTTCTTCAGTTCCCATCAACCTGAGGACAGCTCACAACCCTCTAACTCTAAAGTGAGAGGATGTGATACCCTCTTCTGCCCTCTAGGGACACCGTCACATATATGCACATACATACACTGAGGTAAAAAACATTCATACATAAAAATGTTTTTTTAAAGGAAATTCATTTGTAGAAAACTGTACAAATTAAATGTGTTCTAAAGAGATGCACTATTATAGTATTATCCTGAGGGAAACAAAAAAAACACTAAAATGGCAAGGGTTTATGTTTGAGTGTTAGTGACTTTTTTTTGAGACAGGGCCTTACCATGTAACTGTGACTGGCCTAGAACTGACTGTGTAGACCAAGCTGTCCTATGCCTTGTGACCAGGCATTTTGTTTGTGGGGTTTAATCCACTTTAAAAAACAAACAAACAAAAAAACATTTGTGTGCTGCAGTGTGAGTGTAAGGATCAGAAGTTAAGCCAGGTGTGGTGGCACATGCCTGTAATACCAGACAGAGGCAGGCGCATCTCTGGGAGTACAGAGCCAGCCTGGTCTATAAAGTGAGTCCAGTACAGCCAAGGCTACACAGAGAAACCCTGTCTTGAAAAAAACAAAAGGATCAAAAGACAGTTTTCAGAGCTGATTGTCTACTACCATGTTAATCCCAGGAACCAAATTTTAGGTTGTTAGGCTTGTCTTTACCTACCACAAATCCAGGGACTTGAGCATGCTAAACAGACCTTCTGTTATTGAGCAGGATCTACCTGATGATGTACCTCAAACTAACATTCATATAACCAGTGTTCATACATTCACTTTCATTTTCAATCCTCCTGACACTTCTGCCTTTCCATTTGGGATCATTTCTTTTTGTTTAAAGTTTTCTTAGTATGGGGTTCAGCAAACTGCCACCCAGAAACTGAACCCACATCACTGCCTTATTTAGTTTGAGGTGGGGAGTGTTACTCTTTTGCTTTGGTTGGTTGGGCTGGTTAGTTTGAAATAGACCCACATTGTGTATCCTTGGCTCACCTGGAACTTGCTCTGTAAACCAGAGTTCCCTCAAACTTACAGAGTTCCACCTGCCTCTGCCTTCCAGGTGTTGGGATTAAAGGCATTCAGTACTAGGCCCTGCTGTTTTTGGCTTTTGTAAAACAAGGTGTCACATAATCCACGCTGACCTTAAACTTGCTATATAGCTGAAGGAAACCTTGAAATAATGAGAGGTTACAGTTCAGCACTGTTTTCAATCAAGTTTCACTGGAACACTGCCAGGCTCACTCATTCTACTGTCTACAGCTGATTTTGCCCTTTAACCAAGAGTTGTAAGGTTATAATACTCATAACCTTATAAGTTATAACCTTATAAGTAGTAAGGTTATATTATATGGCCTGCAAGACTTACTATTTTTGTTTGCTTTTTTTGAGACAGGGTTTCCCTGTGTCCTGGCTGTCCTTAAACTCCCTCTATAAACCAAAATGGTCTCAAACTCAGAAATCCACCTACCTTTGCCTCCCAAGTCCTGGGATTAAAGGTGAGCCATCACTGCCCTGATAAAAGTTACTTGTTTTTGTTTTGTTTTGTTTTTTGTTTTTTCAAGTCAAAGAGTTTCTCTGTGTAGCTCTGGCTGTCCTCAAACTCACTGTAGACCAGGCTGGCCTGGAACTCAGTAATCTGCCTGGCTCTGCCTTCTGAATGTTGGGTTAGAGGCCTGTGCCACCAATGCCCAGCCTCAGTTATTCTTTACAAAAATTTAGTTTCTCTGCTTCAGAGTTTGTTTTTGGTTTAGTCTGTTAGTAAATTCCATTTTTTTTTTTTTGTTCATCTGGAAAGATCTTTATTCTGTTGCAGTATTAGATAATTTTTCATTCTGCTACTACCAAGAAGTCAGTTTTGTTTGTCCTCACTCCTTAATGTTAGCTACGTAAACTCGGGAGGGGGGTCAATATAGATTTTTTTTCTTCATTCTTCTAGGAACAGAATCTATGAAACAAACAAACCAAAAACATAGCTAATCCTGGTGACTGTCACCTTAGCCCTTGAAAATTAGATGCATGAAGATAAATTCAAAGGCAGCTTTGGACTCACAGTAAGTCAGACAGTCCAGGCTACATGAGAACTTGTCCTAACAAAAAATATGAAATTACAATCTGGGTGGTGGTGGTGTCCTATAATCCCAGCTATTTGGGAAATAGAGGCAATATGAATAAAAATCCAGAGAGCTCGGGTGTCATACCAAGCTAATGAGAACATATCATAGTTGTGTAATTTTGTTTGTTTTCAAGACAGGATTTCTCTGTGTAGCTTTGGCTGTCCTGGACTCACTTTGTAGACCAGGCTGGCCTCGAACTCACAGAGATCCTCCTGCCTCTGTCTCCTGAGTGCTGGGATTACAGGCAGGCCTGCGCACTGTGCCTGGCCATGGTTGTATACTTTTATGAGACAGAAACACTGGACCAGCAAGTAGCCAAAGCATTTGGAGCACAGGACTAAGAATCTGGATCCCACCGAGGATAAAGAGCTGACTCCCTAAAACTGTCCTGACACCTCTCTGCACAATGGCATATAGACACCTACACTCAGACATATCATACAGTAGAAAATAAAAATACACATCCACACGTTATGTATTTGTCTAGGCATAGGAAACATGGAAAGATGCATAGTAAACTTAGTAATGTTTACCAAAAGTAATGAAAATGTGAGACAAGACAGGACAAACATGGTTATATTTATGACATCAGAATAGGCCCATAAGGCAATAGCTTTTTTTTTTTTTCCCCCCCTTTCTTCTGAGACAGTGTTTCCTTGTGTAGCCTTGGCTGTCCTGGGCTCACTTTGTATAAGGCAGAGAAGTACTTAAGGAAGGCATTCTTTGTCAACCTCCACATCAATCTTCATGTGCAAGAGCACTAACACACATCAGTGAACCCAGTGTAAAAAAGTTCAGCAACCTCACAGACACCAATTTTATTTCCCTAACCACTCAGTCAACTAAAATACAGAGAGAAAAACCAAAACTACACTTTAAAAAATATTTAATGATAAATACAAATGGTTACAGTCTTGAATGAAGGAAGGTCTGAGGACTCTGCATCATGGCTCCCAGCCTTTCCCTCCAGGCTGACGGGGCAACTGGAGGCCCACCAAACCAGCAGACTCCTCCACTGAGCGCTCACCCTTGCCATGAAATTCCTGATGAAGGGCTACATGTTGCCGGATGCTACGCAAGAGGCAGAGATAGGTGGCAGCTTGGAAGTGAAGCTCATGTTGGGCTCTGCACAATTTCTCACTTGTGACCTAAAAAAGTGATCAGCAAAGTCAGATACTCTGTCAACACCGCACTGTACCCACATACCCACAGGAGGAGTTAATAAGTAAGCTTTCTCTACAAAGGAAACAATACAAATATGCATGGGTATGTATTCACTACCTTCATTAGGAACGTGCATAATTAGGAAAGCTGACCTCCTGCTTTGTTTTGTTACATAAAGAACACATGCTTTTCTCCCTCAAATTAAGGCTACTTTGTGTTCTTTAACTTGAATATGGTATAAACCTTCTGTATGCGAGGGAGTGTATTAAAGCGCTGAAATGACCACTCTGTGCTGTGTTTTTATTGTGACTGAGAGAGAAAATATCCAGAGGCATCGAAGAGTCCTGAGGAGAGAGAAAAAGAAGCAGCAGACTGGACATGGCCAGGGCCTTGAAAGAACAAGAGATAGCTGTTTTTAAGAAGAATGAGTAGCTGAGGGGAAAGAAGTGAGTGATCTGGAACAGTCCTAGGAATTGGGGGTAGGGTGGGAGGGGCCAGTATGTCAGCATAGGGTCTTTGAAATGTATAATGAGTACTTGTAAATAGGGAGTGAGAGAGGTTAGCTTGGACTTTGATGTGCAATCATAGATGCAATTCAATGGAGAGCCAAGTCCCTTCTTCCTGTAGCAAGGGAAATGACTCCTTTGTGGGGCAGAAAACCAGTTTCACAAGTTCCTAAGAAGTGATGGCTTTTATATAACCTCTAGAAATCTTCTTGGAGTCCAGGCTGAGCTCAAAATAATGGCTTTGTACTCAATAGTTACAAAGGAAGATAATATATGTATGTATACATATACACACATATATGAAATAAGTATGTTTTCGTTTTGTTTTTCAAGACAGGGTTTCTCTGTGTAGCCTTGGCTGTCCTGAAACTCACTCTGTAGACCAGGCTGGCCTGGAACTCAGAGATCCACCTGCCTCTGCCTCCCAACTGCTGGGATTAAAGGCATTGAAACAAGTATGTTTTCATATAATTTAAACTTGTTTTTACAATTTAACCATTTGGAAAATCTGGATTCTAATGACTTTAAGAAGCTATAAAGTCAGCTGGGCAGCAGTGCACACCTGTAATCCCATCACTTGGTGAGAGATTATAGGCAGAATCTCTGTGAAAACCCTGTTTTAAAAACATCAAACAAACAAGAAGCTATAAAGTCCATATCAATGTCCAGAGTACTTCCCAATGCTTCATTTTTAGTACTCTGTCCTTAACTATTTTGGGGTTCCAAAGTTGTGAGAAAGGCGTGGGAACATCAAGAATGTAGGCATAGATGGGGATGTCTCATTAGTCCTTGGGTACCACTTTATACAATAAGTCCTTTCTCAGTCTAAATATCTAAGGTTAAAATCTGAAAAGTAGAACATGTAATATTTAATGAATTACAGCAGTGCCGGGATTCAGAGCTGGGATAAGCCCCTGGGGTGTCTAATATACCGAAGCAGACCTAGCCTCCAGATTCTCCCAGCATCCCTCAGTACCTACCTGAATTTCCCAGCCCAGGGGCCTGGGTATCCTGTCCCCGAGGTTCTTCTCTATATAATCCATTCATTTTGGTTCATATGCCATGTGTCCCTCACCCTACCCCCCCCCCCTTTTCTGTCTCCCTGTCTGCACAGTGACTTCCCTGACCTCCTGTGAGAACAGTGAACCCACCCTGTAATCCCAGCACTCAGGGAGACAGAAGCAGGTGGATCTCTGAGTTTAAGACCAGCCTGATCTACAAAACGAGTCCAGGACAGCCAAGGCTACACAGAGAAACCCTGTCTTGAAAAACCAAATATATATATAAACTGTCTTCTGACCCCCATATATTTGGCATGTGTGCCCCAAAAGTATTATGTATATACATATATATATATAATATATATTAAAAGATGTAGGTAAAAAAGAAAGGGGTTCCTAATTGTATCCTTTCTCCCTAGGGAACAGAAAAGATGAGCACAGAAAGTTTTTAGTTAGCCCTGAGCCAGAAGAAAATAAAAATAATCCCCCATATTACTATGTGCATTCAGTAGAGTGGGATTTCTCAAATTTTCTTGTTTTACCCAGTTATGGATATGGAACCCTCAGGCATGCTAAACAAGTACTGTTCTGCTATCTCTTACAATCAGTTCTGGTGGTTTGGGGAGTTTGAATTTGTTGTTTTGTTTTATTTGGGTTTTTGTGAGTTTCTTGAAACAGGGTAGCTCATGGCTAGCCAGTAACTTTCTCTATACCAGCCTGACCTTGAACTTAGGTATCTGCCTGGATTAAAGCTTTGGGTCACCATGCTGGCCCAGCCCTGGAGTTTTGAACATGAATTTATGGTGTTTTCCTGAGAAACTTGTTGTTACTGTTTTTCCAAGATAGAGTTTCACTATGGAGCTCTGGCTGTCCTGGAATTCAACTTTATACCAGGCTGGACTCCCAAATGCTGAGATTAAAGGCATGGGCCACTACACACAGCTTTCTGTGAATGATTTCAAAACCACTGCCAAGCCCCTTCAGGGGCAATAATGTTACCTCTATGAGGTACAGCTGCATTCATATATACTTACCTACCTTATCGGCCCCACAGCACTCTTAACTATTTGAAACTGTTGGTTTTGCCTTTGATTTATGCATTTTCTTTCCCTGTAGCCTTACTTTTCCTAACGTCCATTCACTTGTGCTTAATAGCCTCCTCATAGACTTTCCTAACCACGTCTTCTTTGTACCAGTGTGTGATGGTTAGCTACACCCGTGACACTTATCTATGCTAAGCATGGTCTTATTTCATGGCTCTTCATGTGAACTGTAGCGTCTTAAAAGAGGTGGCCCTTGTACATCTTTGCTAGTTTGTTTTTCAAAGACAGGGTTTCTCTGTGTAGTCCTGGCTGTCCTGGAACTCCCTGTGTAGACCAGGTTGGCCTCGAACTCAGATCCACCTACGTCTGCCTCCCTAGAATTAAAGACAGGTTTCACCACCACCTGCCACATCTTATTCTTGATATTCTTAGTACACAGTCCCTAACATCACTTTTTAAAAACTATGTGAATTTTAGTTCTAAGGTTTTACATTGCTCAAATTCAGCAGTTAAGATGATTGGTTATTAGGTTATCAGACATGGGTTTCCTACCCCTAAATTGAAGCAGAAATATGCAGGTAACTATCCCTGAGCCTTAGCTGCATTTGATCTTGTCCAAAAGGCAGAGAATTGATCATTACTTCATTTGGGAAATTAACCATTTTCCATTCCCTTCTGACTAAGAAGGTTAAGAACTGTGAACTTCGCAATGGTATCTCCCAAGAACAGCATTCTGTATGTTTATATTTGATACAGCAGAAAAACGTATCCTGTTATACAGCAAGCTAATGATGTAGCGATCCCTGCAGAATACAAGACATTGCTTTCCTCAGTGGTGAACAAGATATTAATATAACACAGTGCCTACTCTTGAACTCTAGCACATTCCTCACTAAATCACCTTAAAAACTGATTTTGCCTATAATCACAGAGTTCAGGAGACAGAGGCGATCAGATGTGAGTTCAAGGTCAATCTGGTCTACATAGCAAATTCCAGGTCGGCCAGATTAATAGTGAAATTCTGTGTATACACACACGCACACACTACACAAAAACATTGCTTCCTATAAACACTTCCCTGTGGAAAGGGAGCCCTTGTGTCTTTAAGTGTAACGACCCCTAAGGCCTACTTCACACAACGCCCGCCCCTTACCAGCTTCCACACCCCATGGACCAGACAAACCAATGAAATCCTCAGAGACTGCTCCAGCCTTGGGTGGCAGATACCAAGTCCCTAGGAAAGTGCACCCCACGCGGCTCCTGGGTCAGTAGGGGATCTGGGACTACAGGATAGCCCAGGGCCTGGGTTAGGTAATGAGCAAAGCAGGTGGAGGACTAGTCAGAGCAGACACGTTTGCCCCGAGACCCCGCGACCACCCTGCCGGGCCCGCCCTCTCTTCTTCCCTTCCCGAGACCTGAAGCCCGCTGCACGCGGCTTCCGTACCCGGTGTGCTCGGAAAGCCTTGACCAGGTACCGGTAGGCTGCTGTGTCGCGATACGGCCTCCCGGTGGCTGCGTTCAGGTAGCGCAGCTCCCGCAGAAGACCCCGCAGAGTGCGCGCCGGGGACCCCAAGGCCGCCATTCTCCTGCCCTTGGCGAGCCCGGCCGCCAACAGTCGGCGCCTCGCCGCCGCCCTCGCCGCGTGGGCGCGTTGGTACGGCCCGCTCCGCCCCGCAGCGCCCCCTGCCGACGCTCGGGGCGCTTGGGGAATTGGAAGGAAAGCTAGGGGGGGCTCCGTATCCTCCGGGGCCTTCTGACTGGGTCTCCTTGGACTTCCGTTGGCTGGCAGCCGCTGAGTGCCACAGACAGCGTGGCTGGCAGGAGAGAGTGTGGATCTGACATAGGCCATGCCAAAAAGATCTAGCCATTTCTGCCAGGGATGTCAAAAGTAAACATGCCGACCTCCAAACTACGCTTCCCGCAGCCTAGGGGAAGGCTATGGCAAACTGCAGCCCTCCACTAGTAAAGCCTCACATCCGTTTCTCTAGCTTTAAGACGGCGTTGTGCTTGGCTTTCATGCAGCACTCTGGGGGCAGAGACAGGCGGACCCCTGTGAGTTCAAGACCAACCCGGTCTACAGAGTGTGCTCCAGGACAGCTAGAGCTACGTGGAGAGACCATCTCTCAAAAATGAATGCACAAAATGAGTAGATTTGACTCGCAACAGTCTAGTTTAAAAAGAGACACCACCCCAGATGGGACTCGAACCCACAATCCCTGGCTTAGGAGGCCAATGCCTTATCCATTAGGCCACTGGGGCTTCTGCTACTACCGCGCTGAAACACCATAATCAACTTACTTCCTGTCTCCTACGTCATCAAATTTGTTTTCTTTTTTTTTATCCTATCGCAGAGAACCAAACCTGTTGTCAGTGTGAAATGGATGCCTGCTGGGAAATGTAGTTTAGATACCAAGAGCCCGACCACAATTTCACCTTGTAAGCAGTAGATGTAATGAAAGTCGAAGGAGCTCTTGCTTTTGCTTCTGTTTACCCTGTTTCTATGCGTAGTAGCTCTGCGCCTGCGCAAAAGTGGACTTGCGGCGATACCGAGCCAAACGGGCTGAAAAAACTGGCCAGGTCTTCTACACTTGCTCTGATCCTATTCTTTGTAAGATTTTCACGGGAAAAGCAAGCCCCTTCCATCTGGATTACCTTCAGGGTTTGCCTTTGCTCTAGCTAGTTGTTAGATGGCGTGTGTGTGGTGGTCAGTTTCTGTTTCCGGTTGTAATTCCAAGGCCATTTCCGTAGCCAGTAATGTGCTAGAATGGTTGTGTTTCGAATTTTCAAGTGGGCTATAAATATAGGACGGCAAGAAATTATTAGTTACTATTGTAGAAATTGATATAGGAACAATTTAGAGTTAGGTTTGTTCCTAATTGTATACCTTGGACAAAACCACTCTTGGGAGGGGAGGGGAGGCGGGAGCTGAGACAGGGTTTCTCTGTGTAGCTCTGGAGGTCCTGAACTCGCTCTGCAGACCGGGTCACTTCTTGTTACCCTCTTTTCAGATACCTGAGCTAGCCTCTTTCTCCAACCTCAACAGCCTACATATCGCCTTAGTATTCCTACTTACCCTCAGGGCTTTTTTTGACTTGCTGAGCGTATGCTAGAAGCCACTTTAGGCCTTTATGCTTTATATAGCATGACTTTTGTTATGCGTGGTGGCGCCTTTAAGGAGGTTGAGGCAGGAGGATCTCTAAATTGGAAGCAATCCTGGCCCAGTTAAGTTTCCAAGAGCCTATCTCAATTAACATTTAAAAAATAACAAGTTGCGCTGGAGAAATGGCTCAGAGACTGTTCTTCCAAAGGTCCAGAGTTCAATTCCCAGCAACCACATGTTGGCTCATAGCCATCTATAGTGAGATTTGATGGCCTCTTCTGGAATGCCAGGCACACATGCAGGCAGAACATTGTATATTCAAATAGGGGACAGTAAATTATATATATACATATATATATGTATATATATATATATTTGTAATTTTAGTATTCCAATCACACAGGATGCATGGATTCTGTTTAAATCAGCTATCTTCTCCTTCTGAACTGCTTTCCTACCTTCATTAATTAAAGACTAGCTAGATTGCTATAGCAGAGACCTCAAGCACACAGAAAAAGATATCTTTTATTCTTCAACAATTTCACACATTTTGACCATTGTACCTCCAGCCTTTCCCTTCCCATCCTCAGAGTCCCCAACTCATCCTTCCTACTTGCCCCAGCACTCTCTTTGTGTTCCCTTTTTGTGTTACTCATGACACGTTGAGTCCAACTCATGCTGCCTATTGGAATGTTGCCAGGATCCATTAACTTGATCTTGTGCAGGCTTATCCAGGTCAGAGTTCATGAAAAGACAGCACCTCACAGTACATCTTCTGGATCCTACATTCTTTCCGTCTGTCTTCTAAAATGTTTCCTGAGCCTTGGGGTGGGGGTGGGGGACGACAAAATTAAATATGTGGTGTCTCTGTGGCCTTCATAGCCAGCATAGTGGCATCTGCAGGAGGCACGGAGGCAGTTCAGTTCAACATGACTCAATAGTCGGTGTCGGTTCAAACTTCTGGGGTCTGACCCTTAATACTTTATGTGTATTAAGCACAGCACAAAACTATTCTGGCGATGAGTAACTCAACCAACATGCACAAGAAAGCATACATAAATCTTCTTGAGGAGCAAATAAGCTGAATTCACATCAAACATGACTATATTGAAACTCTTTGTAAAGTCGATAGGTTTACTGAGTAAAAAAATTAAATAAGGGCGTGGGGAAAAGTCATTGCCACAAAAGTCTCTAGCCACATAGCACAGAAGTCACCAGGCTACTAAACATGTCTGCTGCCAGTCTTCTGGACAGATAACAGGGACCACAGTCCTTCCCTCTAAGGAACAACCCAGTGTACCTAACATCCCAAGTTTCCAAGTACTTATCTGTGAACACAAAGACCTCCATGCCTCCTACAGACACAAATATCCCATATAGTGTTTAGCACTCAATAGAATCTATCTCATCACTTTGACCGGTTATAAGTCTCTGTATTAACTGCAGAGAGAAACTTTCCTTCCCTGGGTCGAGGGCAGTATTAATCTATAGATGCAAGCAAAATTCTTAGGAAGCAGTTTGATAACATGTCATTTAGCAAAACAACTGTAAGAGGTTCCTCACTGGCTTAGGCTACCACCACCACAACTGACCCCTTGTCAACTCCTCACACAAACAAATCACTAATTAAGCCATAACGTTTCCATTCTTATGCATCCTGAAGATCTCACATTAAAAACAAAGAACTTTAAAAAGTACCGCAGTCCTTACAAATTCAAGCACATTAACATTTCAGACTCTTTAAAATATCCAATCTCTCTAAAAATCCAAAATCTCTTCTAAAAGTTGGAAGTCAGCCAGGCTATGGTGGCCCATGCCTTTAATCCCAGCACTTGGGAGGCAGAGGCAATCAGATCTCTGTGAGTTCAAGGCTAGCTAGGAAAACAAAACAAACAACAAACAAGCAAACTAGCCAAACAAAGTTCGAAGTCTTCAGCATGGGCTCCTATAAAAATCAAATTTAAATTAAATACTTTCTTCAAGAGAGAAGAACCAGTCACAATTTGAACTAAGCAAAACCGAATTCCAATAGTATAAGTAGCTCAATGTTCAGTTATCTAGGATTCCCTCCCAGCCTTCTGGTGTCCTCCAAAGTGCATGAGCCACTTCTCCGGCTCTGCCCTCTGCAGCACACACAGCTTGTCTTCTAGGTGCCCGCTGGCTCCACTCCACTGCTGTTCTTGGTGGCCATCCACGGTACCGGCATCTCCAAAACAATAAGGGCCTCTGCTGCCACTGGGCTGCACTTTCCCCGGTAGCCCCTCACAGGCTCTCCTCATGGTGCCGAGCCTCAGCTGTTCTCCAGGACCCCTTCAAGCCTTCAAAACTAGTACGCACCTGGGTGACTTTTTTGAGACAGGGTTTCTTAGCGTTGCCTAGGCTGTCCTGGAACTCTGAAGCCCAGGCTGGCCTCTAATTCAGAGATCTGCCTCCTGAGTGCTGGGATTAAAGGCATGTGGTTTTGTTTTAATTTTCTATGTGCGTGGATGTCTGTGTAAGGCTGTCAGGTAAGTCAATGACTGAAGAAATTAGAAGGTGGTGTGCAACTTGGTTTCGTCTCAAGTGGGCTTTATCCCTCAGAAATCAGGAAGGGTTAAAGTCAAAACACACGTTGCTGTCTTTATCCGCAAGCCCTCTGTGATAGAGCTGTCAGTAAGTAAATGCCTTACATTAAGAAAATGCTTTACAGCCTGGTTTTATGGAGGCATTTTCTCAGTTAAAGTTTTCTCCTTTCAGATACCGCTAGTTTGTGTGTCAAGTGGACATAGACTAGCCAGCACAGTCCCTGTGGCCTATGACCTCCCAAGCTTCTGATCAGGCTTACAACACAAGGACTGAGTTCGTTCCTGTGGAGTAGCCCTCAAATTCAATGCAGAAGCAGTTGGTTACCCCTCTAAACTTCATGGTACCCTTACACAATAAGCACACCTTCCCTGGCTGATTGATTCTGCACATGCAGGGTCAACTGCAGAGAAACAGTTGATAGCTTTTTCTTCTAGAGAAGCCTACACAGTACCTTCCCACCAGGGGAAAAGCCACCCACCAGGGGAAAAGCCTCCTACACTCAGTTCTTCATCAATAGGCATTGCATCCTTACACAGGTTGGATTCTAGACCCCTGACTAGAGGTGGCAAGGGAATGAGAAAATGATGGACACACAAGCACATGTACCAAAAAGCTGGCCTCGGATGGTATGGGCTCTCAGTGGACAAACCCAAGCATCCCAGAAGCTCAATGTGGGTATTATATACAATTGAACAGGGAGGTGGAGTTAGCACATAGAGGCAATCAAGGAGGCAGGGCCGCTATGTTATATAGAGAACAAGGAGGCAAGTTTAGCTAATCCTGGTAAGGGCAGTCCCTGCAGGCCATTTTCTGCACAAACTGTCAACATCCATGCTTGCACCAGAGGAAGGCTTTGCTCTCCCACTGAGCTTTACCTCAAAGTGTGGAGGCTTTCCCAACTTCCCATAGCTCTAAGGCTTTGGTCCTTGACATGGCTGTGCCCACGTCAATAGCAGACATTACTCAGGACTTCATTCACAAAGGGCTTCCTCTTCCCACAAGTAGAGTCTTACCATATAGTTTCAGTGGACCATCAAGAAATATACTCCAATTAGCTGCACATATAATTAATATTCAGTAATAACTAACAAGATGGAAGTTTAAACTTATGATCCTAGCACTCAGGAGACTGAAACAAGATTGCTGTGATTTTGAGACCTGCCTGGCTAGAGAGAGAGAGACCCTGACTCAAAATAACACATACTGGTAATCACTAAAACACTGTTACTATGGAGCGCAGGGTAAACTGAAGCGCCTCCTTACAGACTTGATTCCTCACCTTCTCTATTTTTCCAACCTCTTTGTTGTCTCTACAGATCTTAAATTCAAATTCATTTTTTTGTTTGTTTGTTTGTGTTTTGCTTTTTGAGACAGAGTTTCTCTGTGTAGCCTTGGCTGTCCTGGATTCACTTTATGAGAGACCAAGAGATTAAACATGGCTATTTTTAGTGCTTAAGGCCTAAAATAGTTGGGTGGGGAGGTCCAGTGGTGCCCTGAGGGGAAGAACTCGCCTTACCATATTCTTTACCGACATACTAGAGATACAGTTGCTAGGAAACTAGCTCATTCCCCCTAGGGAGAGATTAATGGTGTGGGGACCTTCCTATGGCCAATCAATTCAAAATGTGATGTTTCAACCACCAGGTAGGAATTGCCCCTGCCTTGGGCATGCTGGGAGGGACAAGAATCTTTAAATTACCCAACTAACCTGAGCACAGGGCTCTCGGCTCTTCACCGCTTCGGCGGTGGGGGCTGTGAGCCCAAGCTGCAGCTTGTAATAATTTATAATAAAAAGGTCCTCATGTGATTTGCAACGGACTCAGCTCCTGGTGGTGGTCTTTTGGGGAATCGTGATTCGGGCACAACATTTATAGACCAGGCTGGCCTCCAACTCACAGAGATCCACCTGCCTCTGCCTCCCTGAGTGCTGGGATTACAGGCGTGTGCCACAGAGCCAAGCTAAATTCACTCTTCTTATCATCAGCTGAGTCCACAAATATTCAAGAAACAAACATCCCAAAGAAGCTGGGCCCTGGTTTCTTCGCCAGGGTCATCATAGGTTGGTGTCTCCTAAGGCAGAGTGAATAGAACCCCCTTCAACAGCTAGGAGAGTGGCCAGGGGTTGGCATGCAAATGAAGCCTTGCATTTGCACTTTTTAGTCCCACCACTCATTAGCTTCTTGCTGAGTTGCTAAGGTGGTGTTCCCTACTCTGGATTGTGTAATTTCTGAGTCCTGTTATGTAGACCAGCCTGACCTGGATTCACTATGCTTGGAAAGCCCATTTGTTTGTGTGTTTGTTTATCTTAATGTTTTTATTGATTATTTGGAATTTTCACATACTCCATCCCATTTATTTCCCAGTCCTGCCAGGTCCACTCCCCCTATTCTTATGAGCTCCCCCAAACAAACAAACACCAAGTCCAATTTCTGGTGCCATATACTCATGGAGCACGGTCAAACTCCCTGTGGGCAGCCGGTCATGATCTATAACCATGATGTAGCAAGGGCCCATGCTAAGGTGTACCCCCTGAGGAATTACACCAAGCAACAAATCTGGTATTTAAAAAAATGTATTGAGGGAAGGAAGAGGAGGGCCTAGAGCAGGGATAGAGACAATGAGTGAGAGCCATGAAGACTGAGAGGGACAGAAAGGGGGCATTTAGAACAGAGAGAAACAGTGGGGACAGAGACAACAGAGCTGGAACTGAGAAAAGAGAGTTGGGCTGGGGGAGTCTTTATATCCTGCACACACCTGGTGTATCTGGTGGTGGCAGCTGATGCTGTAAGACACTGCTAGGGCCCTGAGGGCAGGCCAGCAGAATTGCCTGTATACTACCAAAGCCCCTTAAAGATAACTGATTTTTCCTTCTACCCTTCCCTGGCCAGAAGTCAACTGTGAAGAGCTATACTTCAGCATCCTTATCACAATTCTTAAGAGTTCTCTTAAATGGCTTCCTGACTAGACTGTTTCTTCTGGGGCAGGGGTGGGAGGTGGAGAGAGGGGTTGTCACAGAAGCCTTCTTTCTACGTCGCTCTCAGATGTGAGTCTGCAGTCATCCACACCACTGCAAAACAAGCGTCCTTCACCTTTATAGTCAGCGGCAGCACAGAGCATGGCCATGGTTTCTGGCTCCAGCATGGACCAAGGCATCTACAGTTCTTCCATTCTCCCCTGTGCCCCGGCTCTGTTCTGCCATCTTTCCTTCCAATTTCTTGAGTCCACTGTTGGTATAATGTTCTTATGGAATGTATACAATTTACCCTTGTTCAAATGTTGATTTTTCTCCCCCACTCTCTGGTTTCAATCATTGCATTGTGATGCTTATTCTAAGCATCACTTGTCTCAAGTTTGTGTAAATGTGCCACCTTTTGTTCTCTATTATTGTCAATTAAACAACCAGCCAGTGCTGTGCAATAGAGAGAATAGGATGGGACATCCTAGTTCAGAAGGGAGGAGAAGGAAGAGGGTGGGATAGGAGAGCAGAGATCTGCAGGAGGTGACTTTGAACCACATGGAGAGATGAACCAGACCTAAGATATGACTAAAAGCAAGTACAATGTTGGAAAATCTGAACGGGAGGAAACTATGTGGGCTTGGAGGTTTAGGATGGAGTCACTATTGCCCAGCATTGTGCTCTAGGTTAATTAAATAAATCCTAGTCTCTGTGTGGTGATTTGGGTATACAGCTGGTTTAGGAATAACCACTGCTTAACTAAAACATAAGTCAATAATAAATATTAATAACCCACAACAGTCCACTTTTTAAAAGCATCTTTCCATGGACCTGCTCTTTTCTAGTTTTTCTGGGGACACTGCTAGCTCTGCAGACTTCTCTGTCAACACCTTGAAAGGATCAGACTAACTTTGTAACCTATATGTCTTCTAAAATCTATATTTTTGAGTTTTGGGCCCAGGTTTAAGCTAAAGCCTCTTAGTACTTTTCCAGAGAATGGAAGAATGTGACCCTGGCCCATGAGCAAGCAATGACCTTTGATCAGCAAAAAGAATGATCAGACCTTTGTCTGTGAGATAGCATTTTTTGGCAACCAACCCAAATGGCCTCAATCCTTCTTCTGAGTAGCCCCTGACTTCTGGCCAAAAGTCCACAGCCCCGATCTTCAAGGATGAGCTAATCACCCCCACCTTTAATTGCAGCTGCTTCCACACTTGGTAGGACTGGCCAAGCTTGAGCACCTAAGACTAACCAATTATCTTACCTTATAGCTTCCTCATCAAATCCTGGATTGCCAAGACTGCAAGCCCTGAAATTTCATGGGCCTTGTCTTTTAAAAACCCAAGGCCTTTGTCTCCCAGGGCCACTCTCTGCTGCCCAGCAGGGGTGACCCCACTGCCTGATGGTTAAAATAAACCTCTTGTGATATTGCATCGATGAGACCCGGTCTCCTGAGTTCTCTTCATCCCTTCAGGAAGTTAGGCTTGTGCTGGGCCTAACAACCTCATCTCCCCTCCAAGCCTCATGGGTCTCTCAGGCTCTTAGGAGTTTTGCTACCTTGGCAGGTGCCAGCTCCCATCACAGCTGTGATTCAGGTTTCCATCCTTGGTGGCAATGTCTTGTTCCTGGACCTGGTTCTTCAGCATCGGCTTTTCTCCACATGCTGCAGCGGCTCGTGGATGAAGTAGATGCTGCGTTAGACTGACTAGAAGCGCTGGTCCTGGGCGCAGACCCCAGCCCAGTCAGTCACTCAGGAGCATGCCCAAGCCGCAGGTCTTCTCTTGGAATAGATCTTATCTTTGTGAATAATTGTTTGCTCACAGCCACTAGCTAGGCAAGTTAACCACAGTTTCTTCTCTCATCATTTCATACCAGTTTCTGCCCTTGGGCTCAAAGCTTGTTTTTGCCATTTATTGCTGCTAAAATTCCTGCATTACTGCAGGTAGGCCCTTTGTTGAACTGTTGCCTTTCTGATTTAGTGCTCAGTTCTATAATTCGGACTCCGGTTCATCTTTTCTGTGGCTCATACTCTATCTTTGTGTTTTCTCAGGACTTTTGCCCAGCCCAGCTAGACCACTTGTATCTCAGCTCTACCATTTTCTGATTGAACTCATAAGCAGCTTCATGGATCAGGACTTCCCACTATAATAGCTCTGCTGCGCTAGGTCTCAGATTATGCTGGCTCTTGCTGTGGCTACCTGAAAATGGACATGAAATAACCTCTCCCTGTGACACATAACAAATCCATCTTACCAACCTCCAGTTCATAGTATCTGAGTTTAGAAGGGAAATGTGCAGGGAAATTACAAACTGTTAGCAGTTACTCTCCTTTTTTTTTTTTTTTTTTTGAGATGTGTGTCTTAATATGTAGACCAGGCTGGCCTCGAACTCAAAGAGTTCTGACTGCCTCTGCCTTCCAAGTGCCAAGAGTAAACGTATGTACCACCATGCTTACTTTCTTCAAATACTTAAAAGTATGTGGCTTGAATATGGGATGTCCCACAAACGCTCATGTGTTTGAGCACTTGTGGTGTTTAATTGTGCAGCCATGTTATATCCCCAGCACAGGCCAATGAGGTCTAAACCCTACATTAATAGTCAAGCAGAGCTGGGCGAGGTGGCGCACGCCTGTAATCCCAGCACTCAGTGAGGCAGAGGCAGGTGGATCCCTGTGAGTTTGAGGCCAGCATGGTCTACAAAGCAAGTCCAGGACAGCCAAGACTACACAGAGAAACCCTGTTCTCAAAACAACAAAACAAAACAAAATGTAAAGTTATGAGTATGTGTGCTTGTATGCAGGCACCAGAAAAGGGTGTCACATCCCCTGGAGCTGAAGTTATGAGTGGCTGTGAGCAGCCTGATGTGGGTGGTGGGAACTGTGTAAAAGCAGCAAGCACTCAACCATGAAGCCAGCTCTCCAGAACTCAAACTTTAAAAATTTTTTGATTAATTAATCAATTTATTCACTTTGTATTCCCTCTGCAGCCCTGTATTCCCTCTGCAGCCCCCTCCCTCATTTCCTCCCAGTCCCACCCTCCCTCCCTCTTCTCCCCCTGTGCCCTTTCTCTAGACCCCCACTTCTATCTGACCCTAACTTATCAGGTCATCAAGATTGGCTGCATCATCTTCCTCTGTGGCCTGGCAAGGCTGCCAATGTCTCCCCCCGCCCCCCCCTCCCCGCCTCCCAAGGGAGAGGTGATCAAAGAGCCGGCCACTGAGTGAACTCTTACTTTTTAAGACAGTGGCTCACTAAGTTTCCCTGGCAGCTGTTGAAATTTAAAGTTTTCTGCTTTAGCCTCCCAAGTAGCTGGGATTATAGGCAGCCGGGCTCCAGGAAAACTGCCATGGAATTTGAGAGATGGAGTCTGTCCAAACCCCAGAAATCTCAAACTTGAGATTTAAAATCTCATCCTGAGACTGGAAAGCACTCTCCCTGTTTCCCTGCTTCAGGAGCACGTGACACAACCCCAAGGTTGTGTCACCTGTTATTTCACCCATGTAAATAGAGCATTGCCAGCATCCTAGTCCCAGCCAAAGAAACCCTTCTAGCTGCCTGAGGCTTATAAATCCCTGTTTCACATGAAATCAAGATCATCTGAGACTGGCTGTTTATTCTGAGCTGTAGTATTGGGGAAAGAAGGCACCTTTTCTCCCAAAGAATTCATTACTGGACCTTGGGACTTGACTGCTGGCTAGGCTGTCTCTACCGGAGCGTTGTGGCCATTGTAGCTCACCCTACTGCCATGGGCATCTGCTGTTCATCAGCTAGTCAGCTCGGATGGTAGCTGCTGTCTTTCGAGCCCATCTCTGGTCGTGAGCTGTCAGCTATTCCAAAGCAGCCATTCTGTTTGCCCTAATCTGGTTGGGCTTCCACTGCTGTCTGGTGCCAATGAGCCATTACCCTTTTCTGGGGAGAAATCTTTTTCTCCGGCATCTCTGGCCAGATCCTGTGGCATGGCATGCTCCACCCTCCCTTGCCCGGAGTCCCTCGGTTCATCCCTCACCCTCTTCCACCCAAACCTTCAACCTGGATCTTCTATCCGGAAGCGCGTGCACTACTCGCGCTGTGTCCAGAGGCATCTGGGTATTTCCAGGGAGCTTGAAAGCACAACACGTTTTGACAGTAGGCCCAGCTAAGTGGCCTTTACATGTTTGAAACTGTTAGGGTCCGAGAATCACTGAAGAAAGACCCCAGACTCAGGTAGTATGCAAAAGCAGAGTGTGTTTATTCTGCAGAAGTTTCCATCATGCTGGGGTCACCACTATGGCAAAAGGGGTGACCTAGACGTGAGCCCACAGGCTCAATTTAAAGGCTTTCCCGGTGTGGTGAGGTAATCTTTAAGGTGACTGGCTAGTAGTGAGTCAGAGAGTACGGGGGTATTTAGGATTGGTCAAGCAGTTAGGGTTTTGGCTCAGGCCCACTGGTGGGGACTTACGCTAATTGGTTCCCCTCTACTTGTGTTTTTTTTTTTTTTTTTTAGGAATTGGTTTTGTATTCTGAGAAACCGAAACTAGTCAGGCAAAGTGTAAACTGAAGCCTGTCATGGAGTCGGAATAGCCAACTAGATAGATACTAAATCTGCCCCAGCTCATCCAAACATCAACCAGGCCCAATCCAAACAGATCAGGGCCGGCCAGCATGGTATGCCAGTAGATTCCAGACCCCTCAAGCCACCTTGATTAGGACTGGCTAGTGTCCATGGAAGCCACACGACTCCGATTAGGATTGGCTGGCTCCTTGGAATTACATCCCCTCAGTAAGCAGATAAAAACACTATCACAACATTGGAAGTTTTGTTGGTGGTAGTTTTGTTTTTAAAACACGTTAGTTCTAGCACAACCTGGCCTGGAACTCAAGGCAATCCTCCTTCAGTCTTCTAAGTGTTGGGATTGCCTATGTAAGGCACCACACAACCAGACATTACTGATATTAGAAATTAGGCTTAGAAGCTACATGCCCAATAACTTGATGAACTAGCGTGGATCTGGTCCGACGAAAACATCCTCGCTAAGAACCCAGTCATTGAAGCTTACAGCGCTGGTACAGGGCAACAGCAGGCTTGGGTCACCTGCTGTGTTAGTGAGGTTCCTTTTGTTGTTGTTGTTCTACATACATTGGTGTTTTTGACTGCATGCCATGTTGCCTGCATGAGGGTGTTGGATCCTCTGGAACAGGAGTTACAGACAGCTGTGCACTGCCCTGTGGGTGGAATTCAACCTGGGTCCTCTGCTGAGCCATTTCTCCAACCCCTAGGGTTTCTGTTGCAGGGATAAAACACCATGACCAGAATCAACCTGGGGAGTTATTTACTTCATCTTTTAGGTTGTAGTATGTCATTCAGGAAGCCAGGACAGGAAGTCTAGGGAGGAACCTGGAGGTAGGCACTGTAGTAGAAGCCATGAGGGAGTACAGTTTACTGGTTTTTTTCTCATGGCCTGCTCAGCTTGTTTTTTTATTTTTTAGACTACCAACACTGAATTGGGCCCTCTCACATCAGTCATCAGTCAAGAAAATGCACTAGGCCAGTTGACATAAAACTAGCCGACTCACCTGCCAAATACTCAAGGACAGTGGTTAAGGCCAGCTTCTCTCAGAATCGTCTTTATCCTAAAGTCACACCCTCTGATGGGTGTTTTTAGCTGCTATGGCCTGGGTCATGTGGCCACATCTTGTTTGGGGGGAAAGATGAGAAAGCAAATATATTATCTTTTGATGAATTTTACTAAGCTCCTGCTATGAGTCCTGTTCCTCTTCTAGTGCTTGGGAAACAAAAGCAAGCAAAGTAGTTAAGAGCTCTACCAAGAAAAGTGCAAAATGTATATTTCTGCTGAGGATGTTGGGGTCTGGGGCTTTGTACGGTGTTCAGAGTCTTTACTGACAATGTGACATTGAGCACAGAGCCAATCCTCCCTGTAGGACCCACCACCCTACACAGGGTTTTCAACTGCATATGTGTGTGCAAGACAATAACCATATTTTTGAAATCGTTTTTTAGTTTTTGAAAGTATGTGATTACATCATTTCTTCCTTCCCTTCTTTCCCTCCAAATCCTCCCATATGCCCCTCCTAGTTCTTTCAAATTCATGGCTTCGTTCTCTCTCTTTTTTTTTTTTGGTTGCAGACAGGGTTTCTCTGTGTAGTTCTGGCTGTCCTGGAACTCTGTAGACCAAGCTATCCTTGAACTCAGAGATCCACCTGCCTCTACTTCTAGATTCATGGCCTCTTTTTCATTATTGGTGTGTGTGTTCCCAAATACAACCTGCTCAGACTATACAATGTTACTTGTATTATTTCTGTATGTTTCCAGAGTTGACTATTTAATATTGGATAACCAACTGGCATGCTCTTCCCTGGGAAAGACTTTCTTTCACTCTGAGCTTTCCTTAGTTGCCAGTAGTTCTCTATACATGGGGTTGAGGGCTTGTGGTCTCCCCTTTACCAACCCACCCCTGCCCTGCCCACTTTGGCATGTTTCTTGCAGTCTTTGCTCAGCTCATGTTTAAGCAGTACTGTTGGTGAAGCTTTGTCGGGAAACCCTGCTGCTAAGCTTGTAATCCACCATGACTGGAAAGCCCTGAGCTTGGGGCAAAATGGAGGGCTCCCTTTGTTGGCAAGGCTTCCTCCTCTCTGCCCAGGGAGCCAGGATCCCCTCTCTCTCTACCTGAGGAATGTCACATAGGCCTTAGGGAAATTAAATACAACTCCCTTTCTCCCACAAGAACCTGGTCTGCAAGCACCTGGGATTCTCAGGATGCCTCTCCATGTAAATGAGATATCTTAGGACCTTATCTCTCCAGCCAAAGATATATGCTCACCATGGAAATCTCTACCACCTCCCCAAAGTTCTATATAACCTTTCTTCACCCCAAATAAAAGATCTGCCTCCCCGAAGCTGGTCCTGGAAGTTGTCATTTCTGACTGTACTTGGGGGCTTCTGAGCTCCCGGTCCATTGCCCCTGCTCCTTTTGCCCTTGTGGACCAATATGGTATGACAATACCTGGGGGCAGAGAGGGTCACAAAGCTTCACGGGTATATCTCATGATATTACTAGGAGACATAGTCTCACAGCTTTAGCTCTTCTAATTTTTCTTCTCCTTCCAAAATGTTTCCTGGGCTGTAGATGAGGGAATTGCTTTACAGACAAGTCTGCCGGTACTTTTAAGAGGTCTTCCTCCACTTACCAGCCGCATGGGAGCTCACATACATGCTGTCCATCCAGCTCTGTATAAAGGTTCTGGAATATCAGCTTCCTATACCTGAAACTAGGGAAATGGGTCACTAGTAGGTCCCATTCTTACCATGTGCAACCATGGCAGTGAGTGGCTACTTGGTTATGCATACAAGACTGAGGAAAATTGGATACAGTGTTGGGGGCCTGAGAGATGGCTCAGGCTCCTGATCTTCCAGAAGATGCAAATTTGGTTCTGTGTACCCACACCAAGTTCCCACAGCTGCAGATAACTGTAGCTCCATGGGAATCTGTCCTCCTCTCTGGCGTCTGTGGACACACACACAGACACACACACACACAAAGGCATTCATACGAAGACGATCACACCCGCACACACAAAGAGTGTAAATGGGAGCAGACAGATGTATACATCTGTTTCTTTCAACTGTGATACTTTTATGCACTCTACAGCAGGGAGTTCTGGACTTTCTGGGTTGTGTGCCCAAAGTCTTGCACCCTCTTCTTCAGGTACTTGTATTTTTACATTACAGGTATGTAGTAAGTATTGAACCAAATAGTATGGATATTTTAAAGCATTTTTGCAAAACAGAAATGAGGGCTACTTTCAAAAGTAAACAATATTTGGAAAATATTTTATTTATTAAAGGTAAAAAGTCCTAATTTCCCAATAAAGATTATTTTATTGAAAACAATGCAATTTGATAGTTTCAGTATTTTGAAAAATCACTGTTTATCACATTATTTTGGACAACAAAAATCACAGTCATAAACATTTCTAAACATCCATTGTCAAGTTTCTCTTCATAGCATATTTCTCTTAAAATGTCAGTTAATATCTCTTTAGCTTTAAAAAAAAAATCCCTTTTAAACTTAAAGAGACCCATGAAATACATTTCTCTCTTTCTGTGTATCAGCTCGGTAGCTGGGTCAGTCAAGGTTCAGTAAGAACATAAGAAGCCACTGGAGGGCCCTGAAGCAGGGAGCAGCTTTGTGCAGGCTGTCCTAGGACTGCATGAGTCAGGAGGTAGGGGCTGTTTGCAGCCACCCAGCCTTGCAGAATAGAGAAGCTCAGCTGTTTCTGTTGCCTAGGGCAGAAAAGTGTGTAGATTCCTCTGTGGTTGATCTCAGTGGCTTGGAGGCTAGTAGAGAATGTTAAGTCTACCATACCCTCTACATTCAGTGAGTACTCACCAACCGGTGACACCACACCCCCCCCCCTCCCCGCTGGAGTGCACTAGCAGGAAGAAGTCACACCCAGAACCTTTGGAGGCAGGGAGTTGGGAGATGGGAGTTCCCATACTTTTAGTTGCAATGGTTTGCAGGGGAGCCTGTAAGGACATGGGATGAAGGCTGGTTCCCCAAACTAGAGAACTGCACTGCAGCACCTTCCTGACAGCCTCTGCCACTGCGGTTGGGTGAAGTCTTTATGTCAACGAAAAAATAGGGGAGTCATTTCTAACACTGCCAGCTCTCTTGAGGAGAGGCTCATGCCTACTCCCCAAACACTGTGGTTTCTACAATTAGTTAAAAGTGTAACTTTCACCTTTTTTTTTTTTTCCAGACAGGCTGGCCTGGAACTCATTTTGTAGCCAACTGACCTCAAACTTATGGGGATTCTCCTGTCTTAGCCTCCATTTTTAAAGAACATGCCACTATGCCCAGCTAAGGTCTTACTTTTGATCAGATCCACTCTGTTGATAGCATCCTGTAGCATTTAAATTGCAGAATATTATAATCAGAAGAAAACGTGACTATCACCAAGCTGGACATGCTAGGGGCAGCAGGGACAAGCCTTTTCTTTTCCCCACAGCCACCAGGAACCTCCAACATGATTCCTCTCCTGCTACAGACTGAAGGTGGTTTACACAGCTTTTCCATTTTTAGTTCTGAGAACTTTAGTCTGTCTCACATTAAAGCATCAAAGCTTACTGAATGAACTGTTTCCCTTTGCCTGCTGAGCTGCTCCAGCCTGCCCTGTGGCCAGGAGCTCCAACAGAGCCAACTGGTTTGCTGAGCTTCACAGATACAACTTTCTGCTGCCGAATAGGCTCAAGAACAGCAGAGAGCACCCTTCATTCCTCATGAGCTCCCACAAATCTGCTGCAATACCTTTTTTTTTCCTACACCTGGATGAAATGTAAGCTTTAGCAGGCTCTTCTGGGTAACACACAGGTTAGGTTTTTTGATTAAAAAAAAATTCTTATCATAACTTTAAAAGTCGTTTTTTTCTAGGTATCAAGTTTCATACACTGCCAGATCAAAACATCAAGTGTCATGCCACTGAAAACTTTGCTGTCCAGCTGAGGCCTGGGCAGAGGACTGAGGGGTAGCATCCTTTCTGTCTCTCACACTTCCTCCTCCTAGTCTGCTAGCTTCTGTGCCAAAGAAGCTTCTATGCCCGGCTAAGGTCTTACTTTTGATCAGATCCACTCTGCTGATTGCATCCTGTAGCATTTAAATTGCAGATTATAAGCCAGGTCTCCCTCGATTATCCAGGCTGGACACTGGCTGTGCTGTCTCTAATGACAGATCAGAATGCTGCCTCTTTGCTTGTTGCACTTTCTCACAGGTTCGCAAAAGCTTCTCCAGTCTCTAGGGCCCCCAGGGGGCCCTTCCCAGTTGCATGCTAGAATTTTTGGCCCCGTCCTTCATTTGCCAGCAGTTCTGCTTTCCACTGGGCCATGCTACCCCTCTGTGCACTCCTGGATGGACACCACTGTCCAACCCCCACCCACCCCAGCAGTACTGGGCACTGGATCCAGGCTCTCATATGGATTTCTTCTTGAAAATGGTCCGATTGGCCTTCCTTCCTCTCTGAGGCACACGAAGACTCGAGAATGTTGATGACTCTGAGCTGCTGTCTTCCTCAAGGTGCTGGCCACCGACTGTAGTTGCTTAGGAGTAAGTCTGCTACGACTCTCTTAAGTCCCTCAAACTCTAGACGGTGTGCTGGCCACACTGCCGAGGTCCTCTGGAAGGCGCCCGGTTGGGTTTGAGGTGAAAAGGAGCTTCAGGAAATCCTCTCCCGGTGCAGCCCGGGGGTAGACGCTAGTGGCCCTTGCGGACTAGGAGCTAGGCTTCGTGGTCTTGGCATGTCTGCACAGGTCATCTACCTCCTCTTCCCTTCAGAGCTCGATGCCTATTGCTTTGTTCTCGGCCTTTGAGGTCTCTGGCGAAACTGACAAAGAGCCCCGTTTTAGTTAGTGGTATTCCCACGTTTTAATCCTTCTTCCTTACGGAATGTCCGTGAAGCAGGTTATCTCATGGGCCAGAGGTGACACAGACTTTGCCTTATGAACTGGGCTGTGTAGAGATAGTTAAACAGAACTATTAACTACTTTTACATTGTATGCTTACCTGAGTGTTTAAAAAAATACAGGGGGGTGTATAGCTTTCACATAGGTACAGTTAGATGTACAGAGATTTCTGTCACTGTAAAGCACCTTAAAGTATTTGTGAGAACTTTAACATAAAAACCACTTTCCTGAAGCCTGACACAGCAGAAACATATGGAAAGAGGGTCAGAGGGAGGAGGGACAGGCAAGAGACCCACTGCCACATTTCCCAGGCCAGGATATATTGATGTGAGAGGGAGGGCTGAACTGTGCATTTCAACTTGCCTCTGGAAGTCAAGGGGAACAAAAGTCAAAGCCTCAGACTGGCACAGTAGGAGGTCAGGTTACAGACCCACACAGAATGCTGGGACTGGAGGAGTGACCCTCTTGTTAGGAATAAAAATAGTAAAACCAAAACTGGTTGTGGTGGTGCACGGCTGTAATCCCAGCTCTCTGTGAGTTCGAGGCCAGCCTGGTCTACAAAGTGAGTCCTGGACAGCCAAGGCTCACAGAGAATCCCTGTCTCAAAAAACAAAACAAAATAAAAAACCCTAACCAATCAACCAACCAACCAAATCAAGACAAAACAAACAATACCCTATGCTCTCTGCTTTTTGCTAGCAAGTTTTTCTGTGTCAGTTGAAACTCTGGGTGAGTGGCAGAGAAGGGATTTTCCCACTAGACTTCCTAACCACTAGTATTAAACATCCACATACATTAAAATTTATTCTATATGGTTCCAAACTTCTGAGCTAGAATCTTAGTTTGGAGTGTTGGGTTAGTAAGAGTCCCTACAGCCTGGAAGATGCAAACTCAGACAGTCTTTTTAAAAATAATACACTTTAGCCAGGCATGGTTGTGCACAATTTTAATCCCAGCAAAGGCAGGTGAACCTCAGTGAGTTTAAGGCCAGCTGGGAAAACAGTGAGTTCCAGAACAGCCAGGACTCCACAGAAAGACCTGTCTCAAAAATAAAATTATAGTAATAACACACTTTAGGGCTGGAGAGATGGCTCAGCAGTTAAGAGCACTGGCTGTTCTTCTAAAGGACCGGGTTCATTTCCTAGCATTCACACGGTGGCTCAAAAGCATCTGCAGTTCCAGTTCCCCCTCTTCTGGCTTCTGAGGGGTGAAGCATGCAAGCAGTGCACGAATATACATGCAGGTAAAACACAGTAACAGAGCACACTCAAAATTCAGGGTCAAATGAGTCAGCTGACATTCCAATGCTGAGATCTGTGTAGAGTGACACAGGAGAACAGGCACACACATTGTAAAGTGACAGAGAACAGAAAACAGAACATGCAGGCTCCAGGTTTGATTAGGATCTAAGCTGGTGTCTGTGCACTTGGTGCTCCCAAGTGACTTGCTGCTCTTAGGACCTCAACCTTATCTCTTACTAGATCTCATCAGGTAAGAAAGCTGACTAAACCCAGGAAAAAACAGAAACACAGGTTAAAACAACTTTGCCTTAAGATTATAGTTGGCATGCATGATCTAGGCCGCCTACACATATGTAGCTGACGGGCAGGTCGGTCTTCACAGGGGTTGTCCCCTAGCAATTGGCGTGGCGCAGTCTCGGACATGGACACGCCTGCCTGCTTTGGATCATAGTCCCCTATCTGGGATGCCTTGTCTAACCTCAGAGGAAGAGATTGTGCTTAATCCTGATGTGACTTAATGTGTTGGGGTGGGTTGGTATGGGGGAAGGGCTCTCCTTTTCTGAAGAGAAGGGGAGGGAGGATTGGGGAAGAGGGTAGGAGGGTGGGACTGAGAGGAGAAGAGGTGGGGAGGGTGCTTCAATTGGGATGTAAAGTGAATAATAAAAAAAGTATAATCACAACGAGAAAATAAACTAAGCAGAAAATCCAAAGGGAACAAGACAGATTAGGAATGGGCATCCAGGGGCTGGGAATATGTTCGAGTATTTGCCTAGCCTGTACAGGACCTCTGTCTCATCTTCAGCGGTGTATAAATCTGGTGTGGCGGTGCACACCTGTGACCTCTATAATTCCAGCACCAAGATGGTGAAGACAGGGCTAAAGAAGACCAAAGGCAGCCTAAGCTACATCTCAAGTTCAAGGCCAGCCTGGGACTGCCACCCCACATCCCGCAAAAAAAAAAAAAAAAAAAAGAAGACGAAAAAGACATGGGATGTATATATATATATGTCTCACCAAGTCTCAGCACAAAAGGAAATAGATGTCATTAAGAGAGTAAATCATAAGTGAGTATATTTAAAACTGACAATGAAAAGCACCGACTCAGAGGTCTCCTGGGACATCACAAGAACAGAGAAAAACCCAAACTCGGACAAAAAATAGTGAAATTTGAGAGCATTAAAACAAAGCATTAGAACAACATTAGCTTTCCAAACAGAAGCACCAGGCAGGGAAGGAAAGCAATAAAATTACACTTTTAAGTGATAAATGGAAACTAACAATTATATTCAGCTCAACTGTTACTTAAACATGAGACCTGGGAAGTTTATACCACAAAAAGCCCATCTGGAGACTTTTCTGAAATACATAATTTTAGAATAAATTTAAAAATACTAATATGTAATATACTACTTAATAAACACATGAAAAGAATAAAGTCAAACATGAGTAATGAGATGGCATTTTTGCTTGTTAGGACAGGTTAGATAGAATGTAAGAAATGGAAACTAGGGACTGAAGGGCCTGAGTTGAGTCTCCAGTGGCCATGCCTGTAGCTGGAGCTGGAGCTATAGCCCCAGGGCATATGACATCTGGCTTCCATAGGTAGGTACTACATATATGTGGTGCACATATATACAAAGAGGAAAAGCACTCATACACAGAAAAAGTATTTAAAGAAATACAACTGCATTAATTCTTTGGAAAATTAGTAGGAAAAACAACAAGACTGAATAAGAGGTAGAAGATGTACATAAGCAAAATGAGCGTGAAAATGGGAAAAAACATAAAAGATTATCAAATAAAGGCAACTGTGAGTATATTTCTAAGAATTCCCTGTGAGTGTTGTTTGTATATAGTAAATAATTCTATATGGGAAAATAATTGAAATAATTCAACTGGTGCATATGATCTACATTCCCAAGCAACTTTAATTTCATAGCTACCATACATCAAAACTCTAAAGCCAGGTATGATGGTACAAGTCTGTAATTCCTGAACTGGGAGGTGAAAACAACTGAGTTCTAGGCCAGCCTTGAGCTACATATCAATAGCTCAATCTCATAAAACAACACAATAAAGACTAGAATATGTACCACACTTTCTAGAGAAAGTTTTACTATGGAGCAAAGGTTTGAATGTTACCATGAAGGAATATCGATACTACTCTGACCACAGCTTAGCACCATGATAGACACACCACATAGCACTCCAGGGAACAAAAGTTAAAGAACTGGATGAGGAAGTAAAACCATCACTGTTTTGGGTGATACTACTTTCAGCTGGGCTAGGGAAACAGCTTGCTGAAGATGTTCCAAGCCCTACGTTCAATACGTAGAACCCCAGTTCTGAAAAGCAACACTTTCACTGGAAATCTAAAAAAAAAAAAAAACATAACAGGAGTCACTAGAATATGAAAGCTTAGTGGCAGATGGTAGCCTGGGAGTCAAGCTCATGCTTTCCATGTGTGAAGTTCTGGTTTCAACCCCCAGTACCACCACCACCACAATTAAAAACGTTTAGCAAAGGTGCTGGGCACATCACCAATTTTGAACTCAGTGGCTACGTGGGTGTGGTGGTATAACCCTGTAATCAAGTACTGAGGAAGCTGGATCAGAAGGACTTTCTATTCAAGGCCAGATCCTGCCACAACAGCACCGAAAGAGAAGGTGAAGAAAAAGGAGTAATATATGGCAAGGGCTGGGATCATGGTTCCATGGCACAGTGTCTGGGCTCCATCACTAGCACAGCAAAGAAGACAAACAGGGAGAAAGAAAAGGAGAAAGCAACGAGGGCGAGGAGAAAGGAAAAGACAACGGTAAGTATGTTACCTCGCTGCACGCTGATAGAATTCAGAAGAGGAAGAGAGATGGAGGCGAGGGAGGAGGGGGTGAAATCAGGATAAGAGTCAGTAGTACGTTGGGCAAGGTGGCATGCAGTCTCAGCAAGCAGGAGCTGAGAGGGAGAGCATGAGCCCACAGACAACACTCAGTCTCTTCAGTTTAAATACCATGTATCCCAACTCTCTTTCCTAGGACTTTTTCCATTAAAAGGGTTCTATCTTGTCACCCTCATTTCTAATGCTATTTTAAGAACAAAAATAATCAAAAGATTTTACTTTATTATAATTATTATTTTAAGTATATGTGTGTTTTGCCTGCCTGCATGTCTGTATATCATACCTGCCTGGTGCCCAGGGAGTCCAGAAGAGGGCACTGAGTCCCCTGGGACTGAGTTGCACACGGTTCTGAGTTGCCCTGTGGGAGCTGGTAGTCAACTCTGTATCCTCCAGAAGAGTGGTGAGTGATCTTAAGTGCTAAGCTATTTCTCCAGCCCTCCCTAATACGGCTTCTTCCCTCCTTCCGTTAAATTTTTCTCTGACCCTCTCCCTGCTGAAGCTCCTTCTCTGACATCTGACAGAGTCTCACTGTGTGGACAAGGTTGATCTCAAGCTTAAGATCCTTCTGCCTCTGCTTTTTTAGCTCTAGGGTTATAGGAGTGTGCCACCATGCTTGGCTAACAACATTCTTTAACACAAGTAACAAAAAACTAGTAACAGAGACTAGGATATTTTTATGAAAGCAGTAACCATTGAGAATCCAAATGACAGTCCGTGGCTCTCTGCAGAGAAAGTACAACGTAGCCTCTGTTGCAGTGCCGTGGCTGCTGCGCGCTGCCGCGTTCCCTCCTACGACAACGCGCCAACTCTGAAACTGTGAGCAAGCCCCAATTAAGTGCTTTCGAAAAAGTTGCTTGGTCACAGTTTCTTCACAGCAACAGAAAAATAACTAAGACAAGCTTCAAAAAAATTGTATGTGTATAGGTGTTTTGCCTGCATGCAGATCTGGAAACCGTGTGTGCGCCTAGTTCCCCAAAGACGGCACTGGATCTCCTTCAACTGGAGTTACAGATGGTTATGAGCTGCCACGTGGGTGCTGAGAATCCACCTGGGTCCTCTGGAGGAGCAGCCAGTGCTCTTAACTCCTAAGCCAACTCTACCCACCTCAGTTTGATTTTTAATGCAATGTGATCTTTTTGTGAGAGAGACAGTGACTTACTGTGTAGACCAGGCTGGCCTTGAACTCAGAGAGATGAACCTGCATCTGCCACTGGAGTGCTGGGATTAAAGGTGTGCGCTACTCATGCCAAGCACAATGTGAATTTTAAAAAGTTTTAAGATCCCACTTTTATGCATGTGAGGTTTTGCTTGCATGTAGGTGTGTGTACTGTGTGAAAGTCTGGTGCCCACCGACGTTAAGAAGAGAGCACCGGTATGAAAAGGCAAGGACATGGATGAACTGTAGACTTGCCTCCCCAACGGGAGAGGTCGCTTTTCCTAGCTCATGTGACACAAGTAGCAAAACCTGGGGCTTTCCTTCTCTGCACTGTAGCTCAGTCTTCTGCTACCATTTTTCCCCCTCAGGACTGAGTGTTTCTTCCTGCATCCATGGCAGGATCACCAGCCCGTGTGGACACGCGGTTGGTGTCTGATTTGCTGCAGGGACTAGCCGTGACCGACTGGCACGTGGGGCTGCCGTCACTCCTGCAGCCCTGCCCCTTCCAACTTGTTACCATCAACGCTCCTTTCCTTCCCATTCGTCTCTGCTCTGCCCCACAGCTTTACCAAACAGGAGTGTGTGCAGCTGAGGTCAGGATTGGAAGCACCTGCCTTAGGCACTATCCCTTCCTCATACAACAAATATATTAAATATTTTTTCTTCCTTAGTAAAAGGATGAAAATTGAAAAAAAAAAAAAGAGGAGAGCACTGGATTCCCTGGAGCTGGAGTTAGGGTGGTTGTGAGCGGCCATGCAGAGCGGCCGGATTTTCTCTGCATGGACCAGTGTTCATAACCATTGAGCCACTCCCCCAGTCCCGCACAGTGTGAAATTTATATGGCAATAAAAATCCACAATTAGTTCAAGCAACACAGGTGGACAGAGGACAACTGGGAAATTGATGTAAAGCAGCCAGACTCACAGGAGTGATAAATAGTGTGGTGTGCTGCAGAAGTCCACAGGCCCACGGGGCACACAGAGCTCAGAGGCAGATGCTTCTGCACACGAGACCTGGGCAGAGGACAAAGTCCGAACCACAAATTGGTGGGACAGGATTTACTAGGCGGTTTGAGAAAATGCCTTAGTAAATTAAATAGACGGCGGAGGGCAACAGAAGAGAAAAGAGTGGTAAGCTAAGTCTTCGAGGAGAAAACGGTAGGAAATTTGTGGTCTAGGATAGGGAAGCATAACACCCACATATTGTCATTCATACATCCCGCAGCCCCACTGCAACAAGGTCTCGGACTCACAGTTCTCCTGCTTCAACCTCCTGAGTGTGTGCTACCATGATTGCTAAATCTTATTATTAAAAGGCAAATATTTCTGTTCAGTAAAGGGTGTCATATACAAAGTTAAAAGACAGGGGCTGGATAAAAACATGACATCTAAACTGGCAAGAGAGTAGTGTCTACAATGAAGACAAAAAGTATAATTGAAAAGCAGGCAAAGATGAACAAGTAATTCCCAGAAGGGGAGATTAGCTAGAGCTTTTTTTTTAAAGGAAGTTTTTTCTGTGGTAGTGAGGACTACAGGGGATGAGCACTTTACAGTAGGAAACACAATTAGGAAGGGTGGTACAACAGACCACATCAGCACACAAAATAAGGTAGACAACTCAACACGAAAAGGCAGGGGACATTTATAAGAATACCAACTGAATATATTAAATCTGTGTGTATGCAAAGTAATGCAAAGGATGCGTACCCAAGGGAACACATCAAAGCCACACATGCTCACATATAGCTTGGAACTGCAGTAGCCAATACGCTAGGAAGCAAGAGCCTGAGGCCAGCAACAGGTAGGCTACCTGTGAAGGGACCTTTAGTAACCACTACAGAAAACACCACCGGAACCAGGGTAATATCTGAGAGACTACTAGGTATACAAGATTCCTCTTACTTTGTAAGTCAGGAGCTTCTCATACCTGTGATGAAAGCATTTCAGCTGGGTTTTATCCACATCTGTATGATAAGCAGCGATCAGAGCAGATTTCTACAAGACTGTTTTGTTTGTTTCGGAAAAACGGGAAAATAAAGAGGAAGCATGCGCTGAGAAGAAAGACGGGAAAGAATGGCTGTAGTAGCTGCCACTTACTTGTATGGCACTGTGCTAGGCAATGCCTACATGTCTCTAACCCAACTACTCTCAGTTGGGAAAGATGGGCAAGGAGAATGCATTTAAAGTGAGTTTCATAGTGGAGCCATGTGAACCCAAGTCTGTCTGATGACAACTTACTCTCCTTCGTAGTATGCCACCCTACTAGTAAAACAATAGACAGTGAAGGGACACACACCAGGACACAGATGATAAATACACACAGAAAAGGAATACCCACAAGAACATGTGGATGACATATACAGGTTTCTGAGATGGTAAGACGTACTAGTATCTATCTGGAGACGAGATTGATTGTCATCCTTTGAAAAGCACAGGATCTCTCCTACAGTGGGACATCACTCTTGTTCTGATAGGATCTCACGTACCCCTGACTAATCTCAAACTCTTGATGTAGCTGAGGACGATCTGAGCTCCTATCCATCTCCCAAGAGGTGAGATTACAAGCATGCAGTGGCACGCCCAACATTTGGTCCTTGTAAGTAATGCTATAAAGTGTCACTCAATGTTATGTCAGACAGCACTCCTCTACTGTACTGTTAGAGACAACACTTGGACCACCAAACCTCTACACACTCCCACCCCTGGGATTTGTAGAAGCAAAGTATGTTCATCAACAATTTGTTAAATTTTGGCTTGAAATTCCATCTAGCCCTGTCCTACACCACTTTCCATTTTGTTGTCTCCATGGTGAAGAATAAAACCCGCTTCCTTTTTAACATTTTTTTTCTTTCTTCCCTTTTTTGAGACAGAGTCATACTACCTAGCCCACATAGACCATGGCAGCCCGGCACTCAGCCTCTTTAATACCCCACTGGCATTAAAGGTCTACCCTGTCACACTCCAGTAACACTTCCTTCTAGACAGCTGGTCCTCAATTCTACATGCCAGAATCAGTCTTACCCACTCTTTTTTTTTTTTTTTTTTTTTGACTCTTTGCACTATTACCTTATTCTGAAACCCTTTAACTGCTTGGATGACTTTTCTTCAAATAACTTTTCTGAGTTCCATTTCCATATACAGAATAAGTGATAAAACACAATTATGCCATGAATATCGGCATACAGCTGTAACCTAGCATTTAAGAGTCTGAGGTAGGATTACAAGTTCAAGGCTAGCACAGGACACAAAGAGAAACTCTGTCTCAAAAACTTTTTTTTAGTATGTCATTAAGAGTAAAGCTATGCTTATTTACTGCTTTGTGTAAGATAGTGTGTCAATCCAAGAATGGATTTCTTTAAAAGTACATTTTGAGAGAGACAGACAGTGACCGAGCATGAATATGTAACAGTCAGAGGGTAACTTCTGGGAGTTGGTTCACCTTCTCCCACATGGGCCAAGGATCAAACTCAGGCTATTAGGCTCGACAGGCTAATAAGCTTTGCCTACTGAGCCACTTTGCTGGTCCAATAACAGATCTTTTAACTACTTTGACTGATAACAAGGGCATCTATAGGATCCTGGAGAGATAGCTCAGGGCTTAAGAGCATAGTCTGTTCCACTTCCAGAGGACCCAAATTCAGTTCCCTGCACTCATACCAGCTGGTTCACAACTGCCTATAATTTCACTTACAGGGGACAACTCTCCTTTGGCCTTTATGGGCACTCACATACACACTCATATATGTCCATATGAGGACACACACACTTACATGTAAGTAAAAATCAAAATAAATCCCTAAAAAAAAATAAAATGATGCATTTAATACTGACAAAAGGCTGACATCAATAATTAGATCAGATTATTTAACTCAGGGGCTGTGAAGTTTTTGGGAGGTGTTAAGAAGCGCCTTCAAAGCCAGGCATGGTGGTACATGCTTGTAATTCCAGCACTCAGGAAGCAGAGGCAGATGGATCTCTGAGTTCGAGGACAGCCTGGTCTACAAAGTGAGTCCAGGACTACACAGAGAAACCCTGTCTGGAAAAGAAGAGAAAAATACCTTAAGGGCCAGTAAAAATAACAAGTAAGAACACAGACACACTTATCTTTAATTAGTACTTCAATGCCACTGACCCCGCATGTCCTTTTTATCTTCAAGACAAGACACTGAAACTACACAATGCAAAAGGAAATAAATAAATAACAAGCATTCAAAGACCCTTTATTTTTGGGGGTCTGTATTTCCTATGCATAAATATGTATCATCCGACACCCACATACTGCTGCCTACAGGAAGGATCAAGTGTGCCTGCACTGGTACTATCTGCCTTCCTCAGCCACTCCAGCACACACGTCCCAGCATACCCACTTGTCCACTGCTTCCTGACTTGCTAGTTCCTGACCTCTCCTTGGAGGTCCACCTCTAGCCTTCTTTGCTCCTCGGAACCTTCCTGTGCTGGTGGCAAGTCAAAGGAACACATTTTTAATACATACAGTTTGAATGATTCATTTTGTACATTGTCAAGTGACTGTAAGCTGTTTGAAAAAACAGTGAGTGGGCTATGCCCTTTCTTTTATTATTATACTGTGCCTAAGTACAGTGCAATACAGCTAAGTCTCTCGACCCCTGCTGACAGCGGAACATGTTAACCCTTAACCCAATAACACAAGAGACACAGTAATATTTACATTCCTCTTTATTTAATACAACAAACATATACAAAAAGAAAAAAACCACTCATATATAAGGTCCTGTCATGGTAGACAGGACACAGCTATACTTAATCAAATAAGGCTCTCATTTCAAAATGGGTTTGCTAGCTACACCTGGAATATGAACAAGGCTGTTGCAAAGTAAAATGAACAAAAATCCTTGCACTGAAGGAGTGTATCTTGGGGCCAGTTTAGTAAGTTCACAGATGCATGTTTAGGAATGCTTATGCTTTATCAGGGACCTTATGAAATGTGAGGTTCTTTTGTTGTTAGCTCTAAAACTAGGAGTCACCAAAGTGTGGAAGCTTTAGTGCCAGAGTTCAAAGGATACAGTAACTAGATCATGAATGCAAAGGCAATATGGCTGTGGGAGAGGGGCTTAGTTCCCAATATACTTCCCATTTGCTAGTTCTACATGGATCACTGGAAAAGCAGTCTGAAGAACCTCCTCCTTGCTCAGTGCAGGGTCAATAGCAGCAGTTTGTCCATATTCCTGCTGAGCTGAACTAGAATTCAACAAGCACCAGTTTGTCTCAAAAGAGCCTTATACACACACACACACACACACACACATATCATCACCACCCCATTTTATTAAATTTATTTATTTATTGTTTACTAAAATAATACAAAAAGGGGAGACAGGTATATTTACAAAACTCCATGGCTGGTACAGTACATAATTTTTTAAGACACACTAAATGCTACAATCTTTCAGGTCCTGAGATTATTACAAATACCAACTCAAAGCTTGTGTTCAGGTCCAGTTTTTAAAGGAAAAAAAATTATCCCAAAGTATTAAGTCACACATTTATTAGAAATACAGCATATATTCCTTCAAGTTAGCAAAAATGCACCTTCCTACAAGCAGATACAATATAATAACTGGGGCCTTTACCCTAAAGGACCATCCAGTCCCCAGGCTCCGTTCTTAGAGACTGGCTTGCAAATATGGTGTAGCATCTGTGTAGGGTGGAGGTGACTAAAGGGAGGAACTGCTTCCCTGGTGGGATGTAGCTTTGCAGAGTGACACTGACTGAATAAATAATTGTTCTTCCTTCTGCTATTAAACAAAAGTCTCCCCTTATCTACACTTTTACTATAGGTTTGCAATATGTGCTTAACCAGACTAAAGTTCAGATTTGTTTTCCAGTTATAGCAAATAGGCCTGCAGTTCCATGGTACGTCTTACAATCATAAATAAACCTTACTCACAAGTAGAGAGAAAACACCCATCTCTTACTCAGCTTGGTTAGACTTAAGTTCACTGTTTGGGGCACAAAATTTACCAGCCAGAGATTTTTCTTCCTCTCCTTAAAGTTTGATACTGCTTAACAAGAGAAACCAGGGGGAGATTCAAATCAACACACTCTCCTCCAAGAACAGTTTAGCACTCCAATATTTTCTAAAATAAGATAGTTTTCCAATGACAGTTGACAACAGGTCACTGAAAAGCTTGGCTGTCTTCTCTGAGGCTAAGTACACATTAGAGGAAGCTGTGTGGGAGGGAAAGCATCCTTCACAGGGAGAAGGCCCCTGATGATCAAATGTCAAAAGGTACATCCAATCTATTACAAACGCAGAGACGAAATGTCAAGAAAGCTGACCGAAGTTGGCTCAACATTCTAACTATTTAAAACAAATACTTTGTCAACGGACAAAATATATTTTCCTTTTTATGTTACTAGCCAAAATTGGGCAAATCCTTGGTAATTTTGTAAGTGAGGAGGAAAAAGCTTTCTGACAGGCCATAATGTTTCTGCAAACAGTAGAGGTAAGCAAAAAAAAAAAAAAAAAAAAAAAAAGGAAAGTTTATTGTTTTAAGTACAGAAAATGTACTTAAGTACAATATGGTTGTGAAATTCTAAGCTCAGGCTGTCACAGAGACACACAGCGGCTCGTCTTGGCTGCTGCTGACTTCTGATGGACTCTGAGGAGAACGGAGCTGCTGATTTCAGTCACCTCAGGTACGTAAGCGCATCTGTATCTCAGCCAGAGCTCTAAGGGCCAGACTTAGTACAAAATACAACACTGCAGCAAAGTTGGGGCAAGTAAGAGGTTTCTGAGGAACTAAGGATTCAATGGTCTGCTGTTCTGGGGGAGGTATGAAAACAGGCAAGGCAGACTATTACCTAACAGAGATCTGTATTACTTCTGAAGAACCTTGAAAGGTACTGGGATTACCAGATCATGTAAAAAACGAGATGTTTATTGTTATTTTGTACTGCTGTGTATGAACTTCCAAGCTTTGCACATGCTGAGCAAGGGCTCTACCACTGAGCTATACCAATGAAATCTTTTTTTTTTCAATACAAAACGTATGGAGCCTCAATTGTACCACAGAGACTTCAAAATGTGTTGCTTCCTCATTTGCACAGCAGTGCAGAAAGTCTGAATACTAATTGCTATGAAATGGAAATACACAGGAAAAAGAGACAAGTAGAAACATTACCACACAAAGAGATCACAACCAGCCACTTTAAAGCAAGTAGTACTTTGAGTGTGCATAAGAAGTGTCATTTAGCATCAGGCTAGTCAAAGGTATTTCCACTAAACTCTAAAGATAATCTACGCTTGTATCCTCTACTAAGATGCAAGTTATCCCTATATCATCTTTGTGTTTCATGGGGACAGATGGCAGAAAGAGGATGAAGAGGATATGGAAACAATTTATCTTGTCTCTCTAGCTCTAGCAGCAGGTAGCTTACCCTGTAGTAGAGCAAGAGCTCACACCAAAGGCAAGAATGAAGATGACAGAAAAGAAGAAAAACTCATTATTTGAATATTTCAACATTTGAAGCTGTTTTTAATCAGAGCCCGAGGCAGCTTTCCAGCTCTGTAAACCTGAACACTAATCTAAACTTCTCAGCATTACACTGGGGTGACTTCATCATAAAATCTCAAACATGTTCCACGACACTAATGCTAGGTCTGCACAGGAAAAGGATTTTCCGCTAGCTTTTTATGTAAAGTTCAGTTAGGGCAGACAAACACAGATGATATATCTATTTTAGGCTTCTGTTAACCTTTCCCAGAGGAAACACACACACTGAACAAAAATTCTAACTCCTATTACTCTGGGTTGAAATCTTAGCATTTGTTACTGAGGAATGTAGTAAGAACGTAATGTGGAAAATGAAGTATGTGCCTATCTGCATAGATGGGTGTCAGAGGCTACAAACTATAAGGCCTTATCTGGAGAAGAGGAAAAAACAAAAAAAAACAAAAAAACCCCAAAAATCTCCAAAATGATTTTAGAAAACCAACAACAAATATGAGAAAATCCCCTCAGACTAGAGACTGACCAGGTCTGAGCCATTTCTGGGGTCAGTCCGGATGTTAGGCTGCTCAGGCCTAGTGCTTTCTCCTAACTCATTCGAGCTGGGTAAACTGTTCCTCAACCCTGCACTCTCTTTGCTGACCCCGAATATGTGCTGTAATTTATGCTTACTCATATACATACTCTCTCACACTATTTAACACAACTGCAGCATCCATTTGTTATTGTTTTAAAGAGAAAAATTTTATGTATTACTACTTAGTGTACATGAATGGAAGGGGAGATAAAATGATCCTAATTTCCTCCTGGAAGCTAAGAAAATCATGTTTCCTTCTAATCCTGACCATCTTTACCTCTACCCCAGCGAGGAAGTTAATCCTGTCTTCCTTCTTTCTCCCATTTTTCTACAACGTGAGCAGCCGTTGGCTCTAACTTGCTGGTGGGCTGAAGAAGCATGAAATACAAAGTGAAATGTATCCACAGCTGCCTGAGTGTGGGCTCGCCCCACCCTCCAGGGCAAAGCTGGATAATCCTCCAGATAGAGGAATAGTATGCAGGGTTTGATTTACTCTTAGAAAGGTAAAAACTTAGTTTTCCATCTCCACGCAAGTATTACAAGGATAATAGACTCAAAGGTAGAAAGACGAGGGAAGCTATAACAACCTTTCAGAACCATTTATCAAACGTTATCAACGTAATTCAAACGTTATCTAACTTCACTTTCACAAGCTTCACAAACACCATACAAGTAGTAACATCATAAGAGCTTTGAAAATCTATTGGTGGTTAAGAAACTTAGTGTCATCCCCTCTTTCATTTAATCTGAAACTAATAATTCTATCACACTACAAATATGGTTTAAATTCAAAAATGCATCTAAATTAAAATTCCAGTGATTTTTTTTTAACTTAAAGACCATAGGGTGCTCTTTATATCCACTATAAGGAAAACATTTGTTTTTCAACCTCTGCAGGAAGATAATATTATAATTATATAGGATGTTCTAGAAAAACAAAATATTTTTGAAGTAGTAAAGTCTCTGATATCCCTGGGAGGTAGGTGATTATTATTATACCCAGTTTTCTCATGGGTAATCTGAGGCACGGAGGTTAAATGACTCCCCTAGACAAAGTAGTCTAGGAGCTAGCACTTACTACTGACCCTAGTTGCCTGACAACAGCTTTGCTACCAGGAGCCTCTTCTTTTAGCCGCAAGTCTCCTTTTCCAATTAAAACTTTACTTAAAATGGGGGAAGGGAGCAGTTGTAGATATATTTGTATCATTTAGAGAATCAGTTCAAATTAGTCTCTTTCAACATGTCACATCTAAACAAAACAAAACAAAGCCCAAAAGTCTTAAGATACTGAAAGTTATGTTATTCTGCTCAAAAAGAATATTTAAACAATCATGAAATCAGAGCAAAACCTAATCATCTGGTAAATAAATAGACTGAAAAATTCTCAACTCTGTCACAGATGATATAAGTGTTTCCTCACTATCTAAAAATCTAAGTGTATTGAAGTTTTAAAAGGTATTCAGCTATATAATTTAAAGATTGTTTTTTTTAGACAAAAACATCTTTTAATATTGATACGGGTGCCAACTTCCTTCTAAGTGTATGGTTCTAGCTCTAGCCTACATGGACTGAATCTTGTCTGCATAGGGCACCATAGCAACTTGACCCACAAGATACTCTTGTTATTCTGATGCTTTCTCATATACTACTTCTGCCTAATGTGAAGGGTAGAGAGACGTGGATTACATCCAGAAATAGTCAATGAGTCCACCGAGTTTATTATACTTGCAATAACCAACACATATGTTTTATATATAATGCCCTAAATACACACACACACACATACACACACACATATATTAACTTCTACAGATTTTCAGAAGGCGAAGCCAGCATCAAGTGCAAAAACTACTTCCCGATCTGCCCATCTGAATCAACTGAAAGCAATGGAATAAACAAGGCAGAAGTTCTGAAATGTCAAAAGGGCAGTGCTTAGAAAGATTGCCATAAAACAGCTATTCCTGGTTTTCAATACACTGTGCATCTCATACTTGTGTCCACACACAAAGCAGAAGGAATAGCATTATAACATCACATGATTTTGGCAAGTCTGAGATTCTTTCTCCTGAATCTCCTGACTTAATCAGTCTGTACTTGAGGGTATCTGAAAAGTTTCAAAAGAGGGGAGAAAAATGAAAGAAATAAAAGGCACTTAACAAAGACAAAGGCCTGAATTGAGCATGGTTTAGAGGAGTAATATAAGCATTTTACCAGAGATAAGAAATTATTTACAAAGAGTTAAACTTTTCCCTTAAAATTTTATAAAATAAAATTGCATAACATGTTTGTGATCATTTATCTACTACTGTACTTTTTCTGCTTTGTTTTTACAAAACCAAAAGCACCTCCAAAGCAAACACAAACAAAGAGTCGCACGTGCACACTAGAAGTAAAAGTGCCCTTCAGAGAACATCGGTCGGCAGAAGCACTTGTGCTGAAGCACAGTGCAGTTCTCAAGTTTGGCCTGGATTATAGATTTTTCTTTCTTCTATTTCCAATTAGAAAAACAAAACAAAATGAAAACCAACAAAGGAAAAAAATTCAAAACCTAGATAATAACAACAACAATACAAGGACCAGTGTGCTTTTATAGTACACTCCAAAAATAAAGTACCCTAGGTCTATACAGGGGTCAAACGACTTGACAAAATCTCCTACAAATAAAGCAGTTAAAGTCAACCAACACAGGCAAAGTTCATCTTCCAAACGTAGCAGCAAGTAGGACAGACAACGAGTTCTAGAGACGATCCCAAAGGACAGAGTTCTCATAACCAACGGCAGTCACAATAACAGTAGAATTTTTGTTTCAGAAAGTCTCGAACCAAGTAGAGGTGGAAAGGGCTTTGGGAGAGGGCAACCAGAGGAGAGAGAATAGGGGTGCCTACCCTTTCCATCTCTGCATAGTAAACAATTTAGATCTGCTTTGGGAAAAAACATCCTGGGTTAAGATTAGTTTCGATAAGCTGTTTCCAAGCAGGTGTCAAACCCACAGTCTTCATAGAGATATATGCCCGGTTCTTTCCCCAGTGCTGGGATCCAAATAAGCCTTATTCAGTGTCTATGACACAAAACAATATAATTTGGGCTAATAACATCCATCAAAGGGGTGGTGGGCATGAAAGAATGTACTAATTGAATCTTCTTGATTTCTTCAAAGTATCAGGACTTTGTTATTACAGATTAACTTGGCTTCTTTTCCCCAAATCTTTTCTCCAGACTGTTTTGTAATCATGATTTCCCACTCTCTGTTCTCAAAAGCATGAGAATTATAATTTAATTTTAACAGAAATTATTGCTTGCATTTATTTCGGAGGCTCTGAATGAGCTTGACACTTTGCTCCCAAACAGTCTCCAACTGAGGTCCAGCACTGCTGACCGAGGACAGCTCTGTGGACGGTTATTGCTTGTGAATACTGAGGATCACCTTGTGTGTACAGTAACAGCTTATACATAGTGAAGGCAATTTCAAATATAAGACAGTTGGAAACAGATAGCTTAATCTTCCTGAATCAAGTAGCCCATGAGTGGGACCTAAGTGTGCTGATTTACTTCTGCATTTGGATGTTGCTAATGTTCTTTAGTGATACACATTGCTCTTTACAGATATCCTTTCCAGTTACTCACCATTTTAAAAATAACATAATTTGACTTTAAGTGCAAAAATACAGTATGAATCACAAGTCTCTGTTAAAAAATAACCAACTTATATGTTTGTTTAGTAATAAAAACTGTAAAGACAGGTAGCCATATGTATGGACACCATTTTCAATGTTATGATATAGAAAGAAATGTATTTACATGTAGAAAGGATTTTGATTCGTTTGTATAACATGAAAGGGTTGCTGGAGTGGGGATCTGACAGCAGTCCTTAAGGAATCAAGACTGACAGGAACAGAATATACTTTACATATCATATTCTCAGAGCCCAGGGTAATTTCATAAAATGACATGGGATATCTTGTTCTTTTCTAATGATGGCAAAGAACCATCAAGGGTCTTCATATAGCATGGTTCAGAATTGACATTTTTAAAATTACAATTATTGTTTGACTTTTAACAGCAATTGATTTATATGAATGTGTGTATATGTAAATACACAAACATACAGGTATCAGCAGGAAGAACGACTAATACACACTGACTCCTCCCTGGGTAGAGAAAAGGAAGCACAGGCTGACTTCCTAAACAGATACCCCAGCCAAGCAACCCAGGCAGCACGAGCAACCATGTGAAAGGAGGCCCCCTGTGCTGGAGTAAGCCAGGAGCTGAGCGAGTTTCTCCAACTAAGAGACCTTTCAAACGAACATGCTAAATTCAAGTCAAACTTTTTTGCAATGTCCCAGTATCTTCCCAAAATATCTACTGGGGCTCATACAGCATCCATCTTTGTTTTATTGGTAAACTAAATTCCTACAGTCAAGAAATTATACCAATGATTCCTTTCCTTTTTTTCCCCTTCTTTTTTGAGACAGGGTCTCACTGTCCACTCAGTACAGACTAGCCTGGGACTTGCTGCTATGTATTCCAGGCTGGCCTCAAACCTGAGATATTCCAGCCTCAGCCTCCTGAGTGCTGGGATTACAAGCATGGGCCACCATTCCCAGCTTCCATGGTTCTTCTAAACAATCATTTTCCCTTACTGTAACAAGTTCTTGGAACTATAGTTTTCAATTATTCATTGGCTTTTTGCTATGAAACATGCCAATGTGACTTTGAAGTCAAATTATAGGCATAAAAATCTGAGCAGATCTGTGGTTGTTTTTTATAGTCCTAGCGGGTTCTTGGGACTTTCGTTTATCAAAGGAAAATGGGTCTGGTTAACACTCTTATCTGAATAAACTTAATGGTACTAGGTAATATGTAATAAGAATATGAGAGCAATCTTGTTATTACCAGGCTAGTCTGTTTTTGCAGGCTAGTCTGTCAGCATATATAAACTAAAGTTACATCACTTAGAGCTTATGCTATTTTTGGATAATTTGAAAATACTCAGAAGTTTAAGATTCAAGGGATATCATAATGTAGTAGAGGCAAAATAAAATGTATCCAAAGAGAATTTTATATTTTCCCCTTCACATCGTTCATTGCCTCTATTTGCATACAGAAACTAGAATTTAAGAATCTTATTATCTGTAAATTGACTTGAATATCAACATTCTGGGTAAATCCTAGTAAAAAATTTAAGATTCCAAATGCTCCAAACATTTTTACTACATCTGATGTGAGTCAGAACGCTTCATTGTGATAGTCATAAAAGGTGATTCCTTGTGCATATCAGTATCCCAACTAAAATTCATCCCTTTAAACATACGTCAGAATGAAAAATAGTATACTATTTTATATATATATATATATATATATATATATATATATATATATGCTATTTGTTTGACCCATGAAGAAACAGATGCCGTGCATACTCCTGTTTATAGCAACAGGTCTAGTCACCTCAAGTACCACTAGTGAAAGAGCTTGTGCAGTGAGGGAGCTGCAGTTCTTGGTAGGCTGCAAGGGAAATGAGCAGCAGGGCGGCAGCCCAACAACAAAGACCCCACATCTCAAGAGAAAATGTGAGCAGTCACTTCTGCACATCAGGACTAGAAACAGATATTAACCAGCCAATGCTAGATGACAAGTCACCCGCAGACAAGAGATCAGTACCTACTTCTGAATGGAGGGTGGCACCGACCCTTTTACAGAAAGGGGTTATCTACATTTTGTCTGTTGAGAGCAACAAGCTCACTTTCCTGACTTTAAAAATCTAGACGCTATAGTAATATATATCACTGTGCTGAAGCCACTTTGCCGAAGAATCTTCAGTCCACTGACTTGCACAGGGAACTGCTACATACTGGAGAAGATTCAAGTTTGCTCAGGACATTTGAGTGTACAGTACTCTTCGGTTACTGTCTGGAGAGCATCATGCAACTGACTGTGGCAAATCTGTCCACTAAACAGACATGACTGATTCTCCTCCAACTGGGCTAAATCTACATTTAGTTACTTTACTTATGCACTTATATGTAGAGTGTTCAGATCTGACCCCCAGGATGGATGGCCATTTACCCAAATCCTTTCAACTTCCTTCCTTCTCCCCCAGGTTAAAAAAAAAAAAATCAAATTGATACTTCTGTGGGTTTGACAGCTGAGTCTCCTTTAAGTAGGTTAACATGGGAACTTTGACTCTAAGAGACCAAAGGTCACTAACTTTGCACGAAAGTATTTCTTCCTCCTGCACCTGCTTTGCTCAAGTAACATTTTCTTTCCTTTTCCTCCTCACCACAGTGCTTGGGACGAGAATGTAAACATCGAAAGAAACAGCAGCCCTGTGACCACATAAGACTTCCCATCAGTAGGTCCTGTCAGCCAGCCAAGTGGTTCCTCTCTCGCTTGCTGGAAAGTCACTGAGGTTTCCGTGGTAACTTAGTGTCCCCTTTATTTTGGCCTCCATCTAAGAAAAGAAACAGTAAGTTGATATGATTTGCATATTGTAAGAACGAAAAGAAAAAGCAAGAAAAATTAGTTTATTGTGAATAACATTTCTAAAAAGATAAGTGTTATCTCACAAGGTGATGGCATTACAGTAGCTGATTAAACAGAAGAGGTAGAAACTCAGTGACTGAAAACTATATGAAAACTATTCCAGCAGGCGTGTGGCATTTATTTACCTCATAGCCATGTCCAGTGCTGGGTTATAGAGGAGCCAGATTATATAATGCCCACCTTCAAGGGATCCACTACATCTTTTGATTCCATTGGAAGACTAGGCCAATTTTATTTTCTTGTAAGTGAAATTAAATATTTTGTTATAATATGATGTGATAATTCAGAAGTATTGTGAACACGGCACACTGGCAGTGAAGAAAGTCCAGCTAAATCTTTGTTTAGGTACTAGCCTTATGGTGCCAGAGCACGCCTGCTGCTGGGCAGCTTAGTCTCCACATCTACCAAAGCTGTTTCCCTTCACTGTTTACAGAAGATATGTAACCATTCCTCGTAATCCTCAGCCGAACACTTCTAAAGACACTGGAAGAAGAAAAAATGGGGCCAGACCCAACAACCCAGAGGGTCAACAGAATATAGTCTCCATGAGCTAGTACTACTAGTGAGGAAAGTGAAGACCCAAAGACAAGCTATGCCTGAGAGAAGACAACAAGGGAAGGAAACTCTTCAAGAGAAGAGGAATGAAATGGCCAGTTCTTCATGTCATATCCAGTCCTCTTGAAAAACATTAAAAAAAAATTAAAAAAAGGACTGTGTTGGAGGAAAAGCAGTATCAATGTCAATGATTATTTCAAAGTTGTATTAACGGTTATACTAAATAACCAGGGGTTTTTTTCATTCATAGAAAGATGTGTGTACACACACACACACACACATATACATTTGTAGAGAGAAATGATTTGATCTATTGTATGACAAAATTTTTTAAATGGTGAGGTACTATTAAAACAAGATTTTGTTCAAAGTAACATTGTTACTTTGAATTATCAAAATAAAACCATCGTATCAACTGGACTGTGAAATTCTTCAGAGCACAGTTTGGTGCAGTATGGCCATGGCCAAGTCTGGCCTACATCTGCTTTTGTCAATATAGTTTTAATGGAAGTCAACTTTACTTGTTTATAAGTCATTTATAGCTATTTTATATTACAATGATAAAGTTGGGTAGTTGAAAACAAACAACAACAAAAAAACAACAACAAAAAACAGGATTGTAGAGACTGCAAAGTCCAAAATGCTTATTTGTGCTACCTAGGCAGGGTGTCACACAGCATGCAATGAGTTCAAGGCCAGTATGATATATAAAACAGGTTCCAGGCCAGCCAAGGTCTATACAGTTAGACCCTGTCTGAAAAACAAAACAAACAGAAAAACAAAAACAAAAAAGCCCCCCTTGGACCTCTGTTTTATATAAGATTAAGGGAATAAATAAACACTGATGGGTTCTTACTATCAACCATTTACCAGACAAGACTCTTTCAATCAGTTACTTTTATTAAATTTCTGTAGAATGGCTATTGAAAACATTTTTTTTTTTTGGTCGTCAGTATGGGGTTAGAGACATGATACTGAAGCTTTTCAGACTGGCAGTTCTACAATTTAAAATCCAAACTCAAGTTTAATGCCTTATATTGTACTTTTGAGTGAAAAGTTTTAATCTTAAATTTCAGTTATTTGGGAAATATTTGGTATCCCTTTTCTTGTTCTGGGAGAGTGGTGTTGACCAGACAGAAGCTAGTTCGCATTAAGCATGAATACTGGGGTCACATTCACATCAATCACCAAGAGCACATGTACCCAGTTGGATCACACAACAGGAATACATTCAAGTCAAGTCAAGTTCCGGAATCAGATGGGGTTTATGATCCTACTCTCAAGGATGAGTCGTGGGGCAGCTGACCACAGGGTTAATAACAGCCTATTACCTCAAGACTGCTGCATAGCTCTGCCCTATGCTCAAGAGGAAGTCAGCTTAAAGACAGTTTAGTTTAGTTTTAATTTTATGTGTATGGGTATTTTGCTTGCATGTATATATGTATACCATATGTGTGCCTGGTGTCCATGGAGGCCAGAAAGGGCATTATTTCCCCTAAAGTTACAGATGGTTCTGAGCTGCCATGATGATGCTGGGAACTGAACTTGGGTTCTCTGAAAGAGCAGTAAGTGACTTTAGCTGCTGAGTCCTTTAATATGAACTTAAAAAAAAATGTATGTGTGCACAATGTGTGTGTGCCACAGTGTTATGTGGCAGTGAGAGAACACTTTGATGGAGTTGATCTCTTTACCTCTTTTTGTGAGTTCTGGGGACTTTGGTTAATTATTTTATGAATCCATTTTAGGCAACATGTCTGCATAATAAAATCCTTCAAAATAGTCTTCTGGTGTCTAAACAGATCTCATTTATTTTTTTTCCTTTCTCTTTTCTTTCTTTTTTTAAAAATTTATTTATTATGTATACAGTATTCTGCCTGAATGTATGCCTGCACACCAAAAGACGACACGAGCCCTCATTATTGATGGTCGTGAGCTACCATGTGGTTTCTGGGAACTGAACTCAGGACCTCTGGAAGAGCCTACAGTGCTCTTAATCTCTGAGTCATGTCTCCAGCCCCTTTTCCTTTCTCTTAAAAGTACTTGTCACCACTGAGGAGCCAGTCAAATGAAAAAAATGTTTCTAACGTTTTGTCATTCCATTTATACCATTTGAAGAAAGTTTAACCAGCATCTAAAATCAACTATAAACAATGGAAACCAGCAGCTTGCTTACCATTAAATGCTTGCTGTAAGTGTGTAGGCAGAGGTGAGTGGGAAAGTGTTGCTGCGTGCTGAGTTCCTGGCTGTAAACTCTTTAGTAAATCTGAGAGGAAAACAGATTTGTCAGTGATCTTTAAGATATGAGCCCCTTCGATCAAACTTAAAAATAATGTATCTACCCCAGCCTAAGCCCCAGATCTACGAGCTTTCTAATACAACAGCACGCATTAGTTATAAAAAGTTGACTCATGTAAACACAGTCCTAAGTGTGCTAAGAAATCCACAAACTTTGGCTTTCTCTTACATACTGCATTGTAATCGAAATGCGACCTACACGGCTCCTTGTTCATTTGAAAGAGAGCCCCACTTACTCTGAGTTAGGCTATGATGGAAAGCGGCTGAGGTAGATCCCGAGGTGGTTGTCACGCCAGCTGTGTCCGTTCCAAAGCCAAGTAGCTCCAAGGGAAACTGGAAGGGCATGGTCACTGGAACAAGGCCACCCAGCATCCCAAAGGGAGTCACAGTTTGATTTGTTACAGACAAAGGTGATGTCATGAGAGTCAGAGGTGAGGCATTAGCCAATAGTGATGCTCCTGTTGTGGACTGTGTAGAAACCAGGGGTCAAAATAGATTAAGAAATAAAGCATCGAACCTAAATTGATTTAACATTTTCATGGATGCAAGACTGTGTCTTTATCTGTTCTAACAAATGAGAGAAAGAAATTAAGTCTGAGGTGAAAAATATAATCCAAACAGTTACTAATAATGGTTCTGAAAATCTGCAAATGATATTTGAAAATTTTTGAATACACAGCTCTTTCATCAGCACTGTAGTCTGCTTCTTAGCTGTTCAATGCCCACTCTTGCTTGTAAGCCTCAAAGTCCAAAACTTACATCTCCCCTTCTCTGCTTCTCCTTCCAAAAACGACAGATACGAATCACAAATTCCACAAATTCCAGTCAATTTCACTGGGCCTCTGTAGGCTCACTTTCCTGGCTTGAGGCCTAAACTACTGCCCTCATTCTACTGCTTTCACCACGGCACCTGAAGCAGATGAGGCTCTCTGAAAGCTCCTCATCCTTGGTCTTCCCTGTGCTTTCCCAGAGCTGGTAACCGCCCAACTTACACAAAAGCTCTAACTGTGAGCCGGCACTGAATATCTGCCAACAGACACTTTTCTTTTTCTTTCTTTCCTCTATTTGTGGATTTTCCCCATCTCTCATTAACAATCTAATATTATGTGTATCCCTTTTAAAAAATGAAACTTACTGAATGACAGCCTTCATTTTCAACCCTACCTAGTTTCTCCAGCACCACTGAAAGCAGGTTTCCGTTGCACTGCTTTTCTGAAATTAAACTCCCTAAGCAGAAGCGTTTTCTTGCTGAGCAGTAGTGGTTCATGCCTTTAGTCCCAGCACTCAGGGAGGCAAAGGCAGGCAGATCTCTGTGAGTTTGAGGTCAGCCTGGTCTACAGAATGAGGTCCAGGACAGCCAGGGCTACAGAAAGCAACCCTGTCTCCAAAAATCAGGGGGTGGGAGGAGGGAGGAAGTGTTTTGTTACTGCTTTTATGTGGGCTTTGAGGCCCTGATTATGAGTCAGAGATCTGTTAATGTTGGTGAGCTTCCACAGGAAGTTACTTACATATTCTTTGAGCTAAGTCAGCTCTTCCAATGACTTTCTATGCAGCAATTAAATGATTTTCCCATTTCTGATCTTTCTTTGCTATGGGTACTTATCAAACATTTCTTTGATACATCCAAATTTCTTAGAAGCAAGAATCATACACTACAGTCCTGCTACTTGGAGTTTTCTTTTGTAGCCTATAATGTCTCCTTTAAAATGTTATAGTTTTAACTGTGATTAGGAAAATGGAATTAAATTTTTTTTTTTTTTTTAATTTAGAGAACGGAGAGATGACTCGGTAACTAAGAATACTAATTCTGTTATAGAGAACGAGGGTTTAGTTTCCAGCACCCTCTTCAGGCAGGTTCACAGCACTCTGTAACTCCAGCTCTAGGCAGGATCTAATGCCCACTTCTGGCTTCCAAGCGCACCTAAGCACTTTATAAACACTTAAAAGCATGCGCGTACACAAAATTATTTAGTGGATGTGATGGTTCAAACCTTCAGTCCCACCAGTGGGAGGGCAGACCCAGGTGGATCTCTCTGAGTTTGAGGCCAGCTTGGTCTACAAAGCAAGTTTCAGGCCTGCTGGAACTTCCAAAAAGCTTTTCTTTTTTTTCTTTCTTTCTTCCTTTCTTTCTTTTTTTCTTTCTTTCTTTTTAAGTTAGTAATATATATTAGCTATGGTTGATTTTGTGTGCTATTTCTACTAAAGTAACACATTAATTAAGGACTGATGTTTTATTTCATTTGTTTTTCAAACAGGGCCTCTGTGGAGCCCAGGCCACCCTGGAACTCATTATGAAATAAACTAACCTTGAAGTCAATTCTTCCAGCCTCAGTCTCTTAGCACTGTGATCACAGGTGGACAACACCATGCCTGTTAAAGGCTATAGATTTCCTTTTGTTTTTTCGGGGTGGAGAGGGGAGCAGGGTTCGAGACAGAGTAATCTTGTAGCCTTGTCTGTCCTGGAACTCGCACTGTAGACCAGGCTGGCCTCGAACTCGGAGATCTACCTCCTCCCCCAAGTGCTGGGGTTAAAGGCATGCATCACCACACATGGCTAAGGTTTTATTTCTTAATGTATTAGAAAATATATGTAACTTTCCCATATGTATGTGTGTGTGTATATAAATGTATATATGTGGCATATTACACATTATTATACACTCCAGGGTCCAAACACTGCTGAGCAAAAGGTGAGAGCATTCTCCAGAAGCCCTCTTATTTTGGTTCCACTACTCAATTTCTTCCCCTCTCCTCTCTTCTGTTATCACTGTTATTTATAAACCCAGTTCTGATCCGTCACCTCTATTTTAATCCTATGAATCAGACTTCAGTGAATAGCACCACTTAGGTTTCCAACGTTCAACTAACCTGACATGTCCTAATCACCAGGCCCCCCATCTCGTCTTGCCATCAGCAAGCACTTCTTCAGGTACTTGGGCCTGCAACCTTAGCCTGCAGGTCTCCTAACTGAAGGACAGTTTCTTCTTAACCCAACTTTCTTCTTACACCTAAGTACTAATCTTCAACACTTTTAAGTGATACTTTCTAGAGTTGCCAGCCTTTTTCTTTACTATGCCAAGTATGATACACAGTGGGTACATTTAAGAAAAAAAAAAAAAACCCAGTTAGAAATAATGCCATTTTTTATTGTTTTTTTTTTTAAAGAAATACATTATTTTTTTAAAGCAACTAGGATAAAAAGGATCCTGTATCAATTTAAAAGGAAGCAATAATGGTTCCTTCATTTTAAATGCAAGTCTATTGTAGTTTCAAGATAGTCTCTAGGGCTGTGTCCAGAATGGACTCCTTCAACAAAAACAGTAAATAATGCAAATGAGCTGACACTTTGAAAGCCTTTCTGCAAGAGTCTAACTGAAACATTACAACAGATGGAGAAGGTAACTTAGGGAAAGTTCCTATTTTAAAAATAACTTGAATATTAGCAACTAAAAAGAATGTTATAACTAATGTTACAGAGTAAATCCCAAATCCTTACAGTGCCATACCAGGTCCCCTTCACGCAGCGTTGATCTCTCCCCATAGTATGGTCATAAGGCAACATGAGGGTTCTTTCACTTGGCATTTTTATACTGCTGTTTCTTTTCTTCTAGCCCATACCAACTTCCCATCTTTTTTACACATGGCTGTGCCCTGTTCTTCTAACTCTCACCTCAAATCAAATAGTATTTCCTTTAATAGTCCTCTGAAGTCTCTAATGTTAGCAATAATCAATTTTTAACATTTTTTTCAAAGCACATGCTTTTTTTTTTTTTTTTAAATAAAACTGTGGTGTTTAACTTGTCTAAAAGCTAAACATGAGAGCAGGCATAACATGTTGCTCACCCTGGTTCCCCACCACATAAAACAGAGTGTAGTCCATAATACTCAGTTTGCTTACTGAATGATGGCTTTTAGAATCATACAATGGCAAATATGGGGTCATACAAAGTCAGTAAGTTGAAGGTCAAGAAAAAGGAAGAATGCTCTGGAAGGAAAGTTATTAAGCAGAAAGTAGACAGAGTTAATAATCTGGACTCAAAGATTTGAACTTTTAACCTTGGTTCAGTGATTTATCTATTTCACCGTGCTTTGGATAGCACTGCAGATGCCTTGTAGACAGGAGGTGCAGGCTTCACGAGCAATGGGTCCCAAATGTACTCCCTCATTGTGAACATCTGCTTTCAGCGCCTGAGTTCAAGATACATCTGGAGGCCACAAGCAGCCAAGAAGATTTCGGAGATGCTGTCACCCGAAAACTACCCAGTGGCAGAGGCGACCGCTGACTGTTTCTTGACTAAACCAGCAAGACAGAGACAGACAGATGAAAGAGAGCAGGCACCTTGGGGTTTCCAAATCATAAAGCTACTTGGGAGTGGAAGAGTACCAGAAAGGAACTTGTCAGGAACACAGATTTTATCATGCAGCTTTCCTGATGACAGATCAGTTATTCTTATATTTGAATGGATTCCTTTGTAATAAATGATAATCAAATACAAGAAGGCCAGGTTGATTTTAGAGGTGAAAAAAGGTGAAGGACAATTTAACCAGACACTTGAAGGCAATGAAGTAACAAAACAAAACAAAACCAAAAATTTAGGTGTAGAAAACTCCCCTAACATTTTAAAATAAGAAAGTAATTGAAATTATAAGTGTAATAGTGCAATAAAGACAATACTTATTAGGAGATTTAACCCAAATCTGATTACTATTTCAGAAAAATGGTACAGCTATATGAGAACTACAATGCTTATTTTTATAATCAAAATCATAAGATAATATAATGGTAACATTTATAAAATTAAGAGTTTGTCATCCATCCATTCATTCACGCATTCATTTCTTCTTTGAGACAAGGTCTCACTATGTAGCCTTGTCTGGTTTGAAACTCACTATGAAGACTAGGTTGAGCTCAAACTCAGAGATCCCTGCCTGGGATTAAAGATATGCCACACCACACCTGGTCATCACTCATTCTTGTGAGCTGGGCTTAGTGGCACATGTACCTATAATCCCAGCACATGGGAAGTAGTGGCCTTATTAAGGTCTTGTCTCAGAAAAAAACAAAACAAAAAACCTTGGATGGTAAGTAGGAGAGTATGGGACCAGGAACTACGAGTTTTGTTAAGAATTTTACTTTTTCTTTGATCAAATTAAAGGTTATTTTCAGAAAGAGTCATTGCTCTGGCAACTATGAACAGTAATGACAGCTAGTTCCCAGTTACCTATAATTAACCATTTTAACAAACAATCCCCATTACAGTGTATTTGACATTTGTTATCTCTCTCTCACTTTGAGGAAAGGCCTCACTATCCTATGATTAACCATTTTAACAAATAATCCCCATTACAGTGTATCTGACATTTGTTAGTTCCATCTCACTTTGAGGAGAGGTCTCACTATCTTGCATAGACTGGACTTGAACTTATGGGCTCAAGGGATCCTCCTGCCTCAGTGCTGGGCTGTAAGTGAAGAAAATCCCACTTAGCTTTATCTTATGATGAAAACATTTTTTACAAAGACAAAATATCATTATGAATTTCAACCAATGAAGTGCCAATAAATTGATTTGTTCTACATTAGTATTTCTGGACCCATGAGTGGAAGAATGATAACTTGATATCATTAAGAGTGTATTCAACACTAAGTCTTATACAATACTGAACTGCATGAAGCCTCTACAAAAACAAGGGATAATCTTTTCATTAAATTTCCACTCCACAAAATAGGAGGCAACAAGAAGTTAAAGCATTGCCTAGACAGCTCATTTCACTGAAGAGAATCATATTCTCAAAGATTTAGGACCAAGTACTTGTACATCATAAAATATGTACTTTTAAAAAGGTATTTGCAACATAATAATATGTAAGATTTTTTAAAAAAAAAACACCTTTAAAACACCCTACAAGTAAAAGGTGGTGGGCAGAGGTAGTTTTTTTCTTATCTCTAAATTTGTTCATGGTGAATATATATTACTTCAGGAGGAAAAAATATTAAAGAAGCCACATCATTAAAGTGAAGGACAACACTATATTTTGAAAGCTTCAAAATATAGACAATACAGAGAAATGACACAATAACACAATACAAGTTAATACAGAAGTCAAGAGCCAAGAAACCTATGAACAACTCGAGACATGTTAGTTGACGGTTGTCATTCAGCAGCATGTAGGAGGAGGACTGCTACAAGCCTGAAGTTAGCCTGGGCTACAGAGTAAGATCCCGTCTCAAAAACAACCCAGTAACCCAACAAGAAACAACAACAACAAAAACCTTCTCAAAATAACACTAGCATGTATCAGCACATGGTAAGAATCTCAGCTTCAGGGCTAGGTAGGAGTACCTGGCCAGTCAGGCCTATGTACAAATGTCTACTCTCTAAACACAGCACTGAATCAGAAACAACTACTAAACAAAGAATAACATAGTCTTTATTTTTTAATTATTATTAAAAAATCTTAAAATTATATTTATTCTTGGGTAGGGGAAACTGTGCCATGTATACATGTGGTATAGAGGCCAGAGAACAACTTTCAGGAGTCTGTTTTTCCTTCTACCAGGAAGATCCAGGAATTGAACTCAAGTTGTCAGGCTTGGTGGCAAGCACCTTTACCCATTTAGCTACCTCACTGGCTGAGAATAAACTACTCTTGAGCTGAACAAATAGTTAGGCAGGTCTGAGGTTCATTGTTTTAATTACAAAATTAATGAAAATTAGATAAACACAGCTATAGCCTAAGGATACTGGGGTTTAAAGGTAAACATTCTAGTGATTTCTGCAGACAAAACACATCACTTATAATAGGGAATAAAGTAATCTGCATGGCCTCAGACTTTTCTATAATCCCAAATACAAAGCAAGGAATTTTGAGTGAAGTTAGTGAGCCAGAAAGTCTATTCTCATGTGTTACAACATAGAAAGATGTAATCAGGTATGCAAAAGCAATGGTAAAGTAAATACTATTTGTGTCCCTTCCAGTAAAGAGTCCCTGGCTAATTGAGGGAAAAGTTTAAACTGATAATTAACAAACTGAGAAAATGTGGTATATAGGCATTCCAACACTAGCAGACAAAATTATACATGAATAACTAAAAACTTAATGTAAAATAAAAATTTGGAGAAGGAAAAATGCTTAAAGAAAAAAGAAAAAGGCATACAACATTTGGCCAATGAACAAAACCTCAACGGTTAAGAGCATGGGCTGTTCTTTCAGAGGACTAGAGGTTGGTTCCCAGCACTGCCTGTAACCCCAGCTCCAAAGATCAGTCGCCCTCTTCTGGCCTTCTTAAGCAAGCACCCAATATGCACATCATGCCCCAAACACATTTATAAAGACAGAAGAAAAGACAAGGAGACAAATGAATATATGTTGAACTCCTGCACTACTAATATATTGTTCTTGCTTTTAATAAGAGTTTTAATACGACAGTTTGTGGAGATTTTTTTTTTTCTTTAAACAGTGTGCCATACAGTTCATGCTGGCCTTGACCTTGCTTTGTAACCAAGGAAAACTTTGAACTTCTAAGCATCTGGCCTCCACCTTCCAAGAGAAATGATTGCAGGCGTGCACTACCATGTCTGGCTAAAAGACAAAGTTATAAATATAGACTCAAGTTTTGTTTTTCAAAACAAATAATAAGATAAATGTGATTTTTTTCCTCCTGGTATTAGGGATTGAGCTTGAAGTTTCACACATGCTAGAGAGATATCACTGTGCTAACACCCCCATATTCCCATTCTATCTTCTAAAGTTTTATTTTTTTTAAATTTTAGTAAGACTCTGTTATGCAGCCCAGGTTAGCTCAGAATTCCCTATATATAGCCCAGGCTGGCCTTCAACTAGAGTTCTTCCTGCTTCAGTCTTTCATGTACTAGGACTGCTGGTGTATGGCACCATACACACATACTTGGTTGAAAAAAAATTAAAAATCCACATTCCAACAAAAACTTCACCCACCACTATGATATCAACATTGAGAAAATTCCATGGCTGTGGCTGTATTCAGCCCATTAAAAGGATACACTCTATGTTGTATATATCACATGGAATGTCATTAAGGTGACTGACTCAGAAAGTTTGTGCATTCTCACATCTATCATATAAATACACAGTACATACATACCTGCACACTGGCTGTTACCACTGAAGGCCCTGAGGCAGAGGTTGGTCTATGTGGAGTAGACAACGGTTTAGTAGCACCCTGTGTTCCACTTCCTGTTCCCCCAGATAGACTAGTCCTATTAGCTCCACTTGAATTAAGGTTGCTACCTCTGCTGGCAGGTACATTCATTGGAATTCCACTCAAGCTGTTCTTCCCAACAGTTCCAGTGGACGATGAGTTTGTGAGTTTAGAAGGGGCCTGAAGAGTTTTTGTAGTCGGAAGGCCAGAAGTGCGATTTGAGGGCAACAAATTCAGAGTGGGAGACTGTCTGCTGATGTTCATTCCACTGGACTGTTTATGGACAGGGTTGTTACTGGTGGAGTGGCTACTCTGGGCTACTAGTGTGTTTGGACTGGAAGAACTTGGGCATACAGCAGGCTTGGGAGTTGGGTTGGATTTAGATATCAGTTTAGTAGAGAGTGAAGGCTTAGCTGACAGAGGGGGCTTGGGTGAGGCAGAAGGCTTAGGTGAGGGCAAAGGTTTGGGAGATGTGGCTGGTTTGGGAGATGCGGCAAGTTTGGGAGATGCAGCCATTGAGAAGGGAGATTTGAAACCCTGCGTAGAGATTTGTGATACCATAGCCTTGGCTAAATAGTTACTGGAGGTAGTGGTGCTCGGTGCTGTCCTAGAAACCAGGGGATGGGGCCCCTGAGACCCATTTCCAGGTGATGGGGTAGACAAAGGGAGGCGATACATCAGTGGCTTATCTGAAGTCTTGAGTAGTTGGGACGAACAGGAAAGTTGGGGATTATTACTTAATTTCACCACTGGGTTGGTCTGTGATTTACTAATGGTGGCTTGTAATGGAGACACATAGTTCTGCTGGACAGCTGAGTGCTGGTGCACCTTTGTTACTTGTGTTAATGAAGAAGCATCTTGGGCCTCTGATGTTCCCAGAGCATGAGAGGAGGCAGCAGCTTGGGCTTGGGAGGAAGAGACATGAGTCTGTGAAGAGGAGGAAGCATGTATCTGGCTTGCCCTTTGTAGTCCTTGCTGGAGAAGCCTGGCTGGCAAAGGTTCTAAGGAAACTTTAGGGTTCTGAATTGAAGAACCAGCAATAAGGCCTGAAGAAATACCAGTATGAGCTAAATCCTGGGGTTTCTTTGGTACTGGCCCTGTGTGACCAGCAATAAGACTTGATGAGTGCGCAGTCTGAGTAGAATCTAGTTTTTTGGGAGTAGCCAGTGGTAACTTACTCATGATACTTGCTAGTTTCTCTTCTCTCAGTCCTGGACGAGGTTTTGTAGTTGGCACATTTAGCCTTGAACCAACTGAGGGGCCCTTGTTGCCATTGTTGATGACAGCTAAAGCTTCAGATACAAGGTCCAGTGAAGACGAGTGGTAAGAAAGGTCTTCATCCAGGGAGTCATCAAGGCAGATGGTTTCTTGGGCTGGTGTTGAGCTAGAGCTGGCTGAGGCAATGATGGATGTGCTAGAGCTCGTGGATGGACCACCAACTGAAGCCACCAAGGATGCAGGAGCTTTTGGGTCTTTTTTTGGACTACATTCCTAGCACAAGTATCATATTGGAAAAAATAGTTAATTACAGATTTTAAATTTAGTTTTTTACAAGACTAAGACATTCTTATAACCAAAATTATTTTTTGGTTACTTTGCTTGTTCTGACACATGTCTGTTTATAGCCTTGCCTGTCCTGGAACTCCTATGTAGACCAGACTAGCCTTGAGCTTACAAAGACCTACCTGCCTCTGCCTCCTCAGTGCTGATACTAAAGGCATATATGTCACTGTACTGAACCATCTTCTTTTTTTAAAGATAGAAATCTTGAGAAGACTGCCAAAACTGAAATATTGTTGAGAAGATAGTGCTCTATGCAGCGATCCTGATTACACAGTGTGTGACACCACCATGTCTTCCAAGTCATCTCACCAGGACTTGAACATGGGGCTAAAGGACACTGACTGAGGGAGGCATCAACATTTCAGCTTATCCACCACCGTGCACAGGAAAACTAGTGAGTTATTCAACCATATTAAATCATATGCCTACTCATTATGATGGACATTATTTGTAATTTATCAGATATGTGTTTAGTGTCTCCTACAAGTAAGGCTCTCCCGTAAGAAAATAAAGCTATCAGTGATTAAACGCTAGACATCTACGTGAATACTGTCTGTTAAATTATAATTTAAATTATAGTTTAAAATATTCAGAGCAAAGTTAAAAAAGCAAGTTAAAAAGCAACCATTTATTTGTGAGAGTAAATAAAGTACTATATTTCATGTTTTAGATAAAGTCAAAACTAATACACAGATCAACAAAGTATCTCAGAGGCCCTATTAGTTCCACAGGAAGAAAAGGTCTTATATACTGATTTATACAGCAACATCACTTACCTTTAGCATAGAGGGCAAAGAACAAACAACAAGGGTCTTTACCATCACTTCCTATGGTGTTACAGCAAGTAAGCTGTTAAGAATGCTATTACACTCTAACTTCCACAGTACTTGCCCTAAATTTTTATTCCAAGAACTCCAACTTGAAAAACCTAGCTACCTGTAGAAGCGTGGGTATGATCTCATTAGGGTCATACTGTCGGCTAAGATGAGAGGGTAATCCATGAGACCTACGCTTGTGCATGCCAACAATCCAAGTACACTCTTACTAAAACTCCATCACTAGAGAGCATCGGACTGAGGTGGGGCAATAGTATCAAAGGTATTACCTGCACAAAGGTTCTAGTTTAAGTATCTTTTGGGGGAGGCAGAGTCTCATTAGTCCAGGCTAACCTTCAACTCTCCATCAAGCTCAGGATCAGCTTGAACTTCTAATCCTTCTGTCTTCACCTCCTGAGTGCTGGGATTATAGTCATGCTCTATCATGACTGCTTTACGTAATGTGAGCATGCTAGGTAAACACTTATCAAATGAGCTATATCCATGAACCAGATATGTCTGATTTTAGGGATATTTTAATTACTTTTCCACCTTAAATATTAATTTTGGCAGTGAAGGAAGCCTTATTCTTGGCTAAAGAATAAAAGAATGTGGGAGGGATCACAAAACAGTTTCCCCTAAGCACTGTTAAGATTATTTTATGTTCTATTTTTCTCGGGTATGGGAGCAGGTTGAGACACGGTCTATGTATCGCTGAGCGGCCTGGAGTTACACAGAAGACAGACTGGCCCCAAACTTGTTGCAATTCTTCTGCCTCTGCCGCCAGAGTCCTGCGAGTACAGGTAAGTACCAACATTCCCAGGTAATTTTATGTTCTAAATTAACAAATCTATGGCATTGTCCTTTTGGGAATTTGTGGTGTCCACTGACTCTAATCTGTGATAAAATATCCTCCCACATAGTCTATGTTTCAGACAGTAAGCTCATGAGTTTTATCTTGTCTTGTCTGTTGTGGGTCTCAGGTTTTTTTGTGGTGCTGAGATTAAGGGTCTCTGGCATACCAAGAATAAGCTCCGCCTGGGCTCTACCTACCATTTGTATGTTTCACTTAGAAGTAGATTAGCCTAGGATATGGAACATTACATGGCACAAAATCTGTTTCTGCATGCTGCCCTGGGTCATTGCTAAATCAGTAAATGATTCTGCCACCTTAGGGCTTTGTTACATTGTGCAAGGAATGCAAATTAAACTCCTAACAAAGGGGCCATTTTCAGGCAGGGCTGTCTTTCTTTAATCTTGCCTTGGCTAAAACAGAAAATTTTCTTTGTTTCTCTGCTGGCAAGTAGATGGCCCCCCTCCCCGTCTGTAACTAGAGATGCTATTCTTTCAGTAGTACTCAGGCTTCTTTTCTACTTCTGACTTGTACTAACCCCAGAAAATCCTACCTGCTACATCCTGAGAAGAGGGTGAGAAGAAACATGTGATGGGTAGTCTCCTCAAGGAAAATGAAGGCCTCAGCAACAGACCATCAATTTGGAAGCTCCTTTTTGACTCTGAATTTCTCCTTTGTACTTACAATCTTAGCTATGGTTTTTGGACAAGGTTTTTCTGTGTAGCCCTGTCTGTCCTAGAACTCACTCTATAGACAAGGCTGACCTCAAACTCAGAGATCCTCCTGCCTCTGCCTCTTGAGGGCTGGGATTAAAGGCATGTACAACCATGTCCAGACAACCATGTTTTTAAAGAACATTTGTTACATTTTATTCAATATTTCTATGTAGAATTAATGTATGCAAATTACACAGCTCCACAACTATCTACTTCTCAAATGGGCTTTAATGAAGTTGAAAACAAGCAACTTAGCATAGCACCTATTAATCTTTGCTAAACCTCATGGGTCCTTTTCATCCTAAGAATCTATCCCAACACTCACCAATTAGGACCAACTACAGATATGCTGGACTCTTACCTTGACTTTGGGTTTTGATGCAGGAATCACCTTTTTCTTTGCCCTGCAATAAGATTAAAATGAAGGCCATTCATTTCAAAAGGCAGCTGTATGTTAGGAATTATAGCAGACTACCCTAATTAATTCACTCCACTATTTGGAAACCTCTTTGAAGGCAGGAACTACATATAAGTGGAAACCTCTTTGAAGGCAGGAACTACATATAAGCACTCAGCTTGCCTGGGGATAGTCAGCAATATTTTTCTAATTCAAATTGACTAAAGGCAAATAATTACTAAAACAAGAAATACAGATAAGAAAAAAAATTTAAAAATACACATATATAAATACAACATAAAATAATTCAAAAGAGGTTAGACTAAGAAAACTTACTTCAAAGGATTGCTAACAAATCACAATTATTTGTAGAGAAAAAGCTTCAAGGTATGCCAAACACAAATCAAGGCAATGGGTTATTAATGACATTTTATTTAAGAAAAAAAATTTTAAGGTTTAATTGAAAATTATTTTTAATTGCAAAAATCAAATAAAAATTGTTAGAATGATAACAAATCAATCAATTAATTAAAAGGAAAGAAGGAAGTTTTTTGAGTTTGAGGTCATTCTGGTCTGCATAGTATAAGTTCCAGGCCAGCCTGAGCTACATAGTGAGACCCACTCTCAAAAATAAATAAAACAAGAAACTATTTTTTTGAGGCAGGGTTTCTCTGTGTAGCCTTTGGCTGTCATGGTACTCACTCTGTAGATCAGGCTGGCCTCAAACGCACAGAGATCCACCTGCCTCTGCCTTCCTGAGTGCTGGGATTAAAGTCGTGTACCACCACTGCCCAGCTTAAAGCATGAAACTCTGAATATTTAGGAACCAGCATGAAACATCTGCCAATATGCAGCTTCAGGAAGGCAACAGACAAAACCCATAAGCAATCCATTTTGTTTTGGAAGGAAGCCAGCAGATCATTAAGATAGCTATATTTACCTATCCTATTTTCTTTCTTTCTTTTTCGGGGGGAGGTGTTTGAGGGGTTTTCTATGTAGTCCTGGCTGTTCTTGAACTCACTCTGTAAACTAGTCTGGCCTCAAACTCAAAAGCTCTGCCTGCCTCTGCCTCCCCAATGCTGAGAATAAAGCTGTGTGCCACCATCACCTGGCTTACTTATCTTATTTTCTGATACAAAGCAAACAAACAAATAAATCACAAAGGTAGCAGGAACAATAGAACTATTTTTCAAAAGCTGAGAAGAGGGCTAGGATTTAGTTAAATGGCAGAACACTTGTCTGGCATGTATAAAAGCCTAGACTCAATGCCCAGCATTGATGGGAGCCACACATGATGGCAAGTACTCATGATCTGATCTATCTGAGAACTAGAGGTAGGAGAATCACTTAAAGCTCAGGAATTTAACACCAGACTGGGCAACAAAGCAAGACTCTGTCTTCAAAAAGAAAATAATGAATAATTGAAACAGTAATAGATCGCTGATGATATACTAACAAAGTGTCTTTTTAAACACTAAAAATTTTCCATTTCTTCTAACTGTATGCATAAGAGAAGGAATTTTAAAATATCATCCCCCCAAATAATAATCTGAAGTCTTAGTAAATTAGAAGTACATTAAAGCACTCAGCAAATTATCTTCATAACTTTATATATTTAAATAATTTTTTTAAGTGCTGGATATGAAACCAAAAGCCTTATGCATGGTAGGCAAGTACTCTACCAACTAAGCTATTTTCCCAGTGGATCAACATGAACCCCCAAAAGCAACCACAAACAAAACATGGCACCTTGCTGTACATTAGGGGAATAAAGGCCCACTCTTAAATAACAGTCTCACTGGGCTGTGCATGCAGCTCAGTAGGAGAGTACTTCCTAGCATATGCTGGGAACTTTTGCTTAACTTTCGTTATAAACATATTTTAAAGTTTGATTTTTATTTTTAAGAGACTGTACATCTGTGTTCTGGTATAAAAATTCCTCAGTGCACATATGGAGGTCAGAAGGCAACTTTCAGAAGTTGGTTTTCTTCTTTTACCATTGGATTCTAGGAATTCCATTCAAGCCTATCCACTGACCCATCTCTCAGACCTAGAAATTTATAGTTATTTTTATAAAACTGTGTTTGTTTTTCGGTTTCTCTCTTACCCTGGCTAGCATTAAAATTATCGAGACTCTATTATATTTGTTTAATAAGCTTCATAACACAATAGCTAAACAGTTCTTACTCCTTTCTTAACCCTCTAAGCTATTCTGGCTTCCTCTCTGCCAAAATCCCCAATATACTTGCACTTCATGGCTTTCTCTGCTCCAGCTGAATTTTTCCCTACCTTCCTACTCTAAACTCCTCCTCCCCTGGTTGGCAGGATGTCCAGCCCTATTCTCTCCCCTGCTTTAGTGGCTTATCAGGGGACAACTGGGGAGCAGTGTTTATACAACATTGAGACTGAAGTTTCTTAGAACAGGACTGCAACCAGATGTGGGGTGTGGGTACAGAAATCAGCATTTAAATTATAGAATAACCTTATGCCTACAGAAATCTGGTTTTTATTTTTACTAAGGAAACAGCCAGTTCTGTGTACACAGGAAGAATACTATAAGGTTAGTTCATCTAATGTAGTTACCCATGCAGACAGCAAAAACAAAGTGAGTTGACCTAAGCTCCCCGCTACATAGTTCTATAATCTACAGGCTTCCTACTCTAGACTGGGAAGGTTTGGAGAGTATCTCCAGACTGTTTCCAAAGTCAGCCATTCAAAGAACATAAAAAACAAAACAAAAGATTAGCAACACAGAGATGACCTAAAAGTATACTTAAGTCTTACCTGTCAATCAGTATTTTTGTAAGTAATATTTTTTAAAGGTTTATTTATTTATTCATGTATATGGTATTCTGTGTGCATGTGTGCCTGCAGGCCAGAAGAGGACATCAGATCTCATTATAGATGGTCATGAGCCACCATGTGGTTTCTGGGAATTGAACTCAGGACCTTTGGAAGAACAGCCAGTGTTCTTAACCTCTGAGCCATCTCTCCAGCCCCCGTATTTTTGTTTCTTAAAACCATATAAGATGAATAAAAACAAATGGCGAAATCTGGAATCAGTATTTACTCACGGAGCAGAAGTAAGATGATTATGTACACTCCGGCTTTCCTTAAAAAGCATTCTGTAAAAATTAAAAGACAAAATTACTTTTTACAGTAAAGAGCATGGTAATTGCTTCACTTTTTTATTTTTTGAATACAAGATTTTGTTGTCTGGCCTAGACAAGCCTTAAACTCAAATTCAAACTCAGAATTACAGTTCAGGTTGACTTTGAACTCAAAATTCTTAAACACAAAAGTATTACCAACTTTATTTAACAACGTATTTCATGAAAAGTTTTGTATTGTTTCTATGTATGCAGAAGTTTTAACTAATCAACAGAAAAGGTTGTTTATGCTACTTTACGATGATAGGTTGATGGCTGCAGAGATGGGCAAGAGAAAAGACAAATTAACCTGTCAACTCCTTCCTCTCAGATGTCATGAA
>CM053763.1:7269903-7315075 GCA_028658305.1 Pachyuromys duprasi
CCCCCCCCCCCCGCCCACAGTTGTTTTTGTTTAGTTGAGACAGGGGTCTCTCAATGTAGCCATGGCCTATAATACTATATAGTAATAGAATGTTTAGCATGTAAGTTCTTATTTTAAATAATTTTTTTGAGATTATAATGCCCCCTTCCCTTTCCTCTGTCCAAACCTTCCCATGTATTACTCCCTAAATATATAAGTTCTTAGCAAAATTAATGTGATGTGTGTATTTGTACAAATACATATTTAATAATGTTGACACTAAGAAAACACACCAAAGCCCGCAAAGGCGCATTCTCACCTTGCCTGCATCCAGCCCTTAGGCCACAACGGCTTCACCTCCGTCTCCATGAAGGATTTAAGGTAGTCCTCAGCAGACTGGCTTTTATTTGGCTCTAATTCATAGCATCCCAATTTGATCTCAACAAGGTTACATAACAAAGTTCTAAACAGATTAAAAATGTATATTGATATATAATTCTGAATTGTGAAATTAAAGAAAATAAGATTCAAAACAGGTATTTTTGAAGCACACAAATCTGGTGGCAATAAAGAATATTAGCTAAAGAATTCAGACAATTATAAGAGAAATAAGTTCTAACACTGACCATTCATTTTGCAGTCAACCCCCACCATGAAACAATGGCCTTTGGTACCTTTCTTTGAGTAAAGATTTAACGGGATAATTGGGGTACAGCAAAGCAAAGAGTTCACACAAGTATAGTTATTATATGCTTATCCTTCTGCAACCAGAGTGACTCCACTCCACTGAATAGCTGATTAAATGTGTTACATAAAAACCCAAACACCAACAACACCCTGAGAAAATTATACAGATTAATAAATATTCTTGAGTATGTTTTCATACACACTAATCTTTGGTTGCATCGAATCTAGTCCACTACTTTCTGCAGATTCTTCTTCTCATTGTATCTTTGACTATAAATGATTATTGACTAACAATTCTCACCTTATGGTGTCATCCCAGTGAAATTTCTTTCGTGGGCCTATGACTCGTTTCCCTGGTTTCTCATCATCATCATCATCGGATCCATTTTTTTCCCGTTCTTCATCTGCTTGCAATCTAAAATGAAAAACATTTTATGAAGTACAGTTTTAACTCAGAATTCATAATACTTCAGCCAAATCTTTACTCAAAACAGAATAAACAGCAAGCTGTATTTCCATATAATATGGTGAATTCAGAACCAGTATAAAGTAAATGAGTAAATAAGGCCTTTAAATTGTTAATACAGAGGTACAGCTGTTCATCTTTTACATCAAAATCTGTATGTCCAGCCCCAGCTTAGTCAAATTGGTCAACATGTGAAATGCCTAGTCAGTATTAGCTTTTGGCTTCTTTCAGGCTGGCCTGGAACCTGGATTACCTTGCTGAAACCTCCTAATTTCTGGTAGTTTAGGCATGCTCCATCAAGCCCACCTAGGCTCTTGTTTTGTTCATACCATACACTAACCAAGACAAAGCTTTTGACAGCAAAGCAGTTGATTAGGAAGTGTCATATCACTTGGAACATTTTCAATGACATCATTTCAATGGTATACATGGTTTCAAGGATGAGAACTACTTAAGAACATAAACTAAAAGTGACTTTCTAAAGCCAGCCCAAAGCAGAGGTACCTACTTGGCACACTTGGCTTGACTGCGAGCCTGGCAGTCCTCCTGGTATTTAAAGAGCTGTTCAGGCATGACGTTGCTAACAGCCAGCTTCAGTTTCTGCAGAGGTTCTCTTAAGCGATCATCCTGGGGAGGCGGGAGGGACATATTTAGAGTTTTTTTCAAACATCCAAACAAAGCTTACTCTATAAGCAGATCCTCAATAGGTGAAATCAAACTTCATATACTGATTACAGACCTGAAATGTTATCTAACATGGCTACTTCTTCTATAGCACTGACTTGTCAACAGACACACTGGGAACAAAATCAGGATGGCTGTGTTTTCTGCTACACCAAGTACAACCCCAGTTTTTATCTGCTACTTCGCATTCTTAAGGATGAGTCCAAGTTTTGGCCAATAAGCTTTATGAACAAATGGTAATGCAAATAACCTGGAGAATGGGACGGATATTGCCCAGACTATTGTTTAACTCCTGCTTGGAAGATATATCCAAAGAAGATACTACTCTGAAATACTTCAACACACAAAGTGCTTTGGTGATTACCCACAGGTTGTGGGCTTCCTGCTCTCCCACTGGTTGTTAGTAACTAAAACTTTTGCTGCAAGCAAAAATTAAGTTCAAGGCCAAATGAAAAAGGAAACTGAAACTCTTCTCCATATGAGTTCTGCACAGAAAGAAAATAAGAATTTTCTATCTGACAGCTTAAATCAGACAACAGCAGCATTTTCTTTTTTGTTTTGTTTTTCGAGACAGGGTTTGTCTGTGTAGCCTTGGCTGTCCTGGTCTTGCTTTGTAGACCAGGCTGGCCTCAAGCTCTCAGAAATCTGCCTGTCTCTGCCTCCCAGGGTGTTAGGATTACAGGCATGTGCCACTGAGCCTGGCTTAGCCAATAGCATTTTCATCTTGCAAATAACATATATTTAAATGCTTAGAATTTTTATTGTTGTCATAGGCTCAGCAATAGCTTAACTGTTTTTTCACTGAAGCAAATGAGGACTAAGGCATACCAAACAAGACTTCACCCTGTGCTATTCCCCGAGTCCCAAAACAAATCCTCATAATTTTTGATAAAAGATGTATTTAGAACATGAAAATTATGACTAAAAACTATTTTAACCTATTCCATGAATACCAACTAATAAAGTAAGCATGTAATAGGGTCTGGCATAATACACTGTTTGTAAAGATCTCATATTTAGCATCAAGGTTTCTTGAGGAATTACGTAGTTAAGATGCCCTCCCTGGAAAATGTCAAATATCCATTAACAGTGAAACAAAGAAGCTAAAGGAGATACATTTATATGACAGACAATTTTACACAGATCAGAAGAAATGGATTTCTACTATATATAGACACATAGCTGAGGCACAACACAGTGTCAGAAAGCAAGTTACAGAAGAAAACAATTTGTTTCTATTTATGTGACATTCAAACAATGTAAAGTTTACAATACAATGTTTAGGATATAAACAGTGTGACAAAGCTTATATAAAGACCAATAAGGACAAGATAGATGGTGTCTTTCTCCCACAGCCAATAAAACATCAAATAACTTCAACTGTTTCTCTGAAAATAGTTTTTTGTTTATTTATTTTTGTTGTTGTTTTTGAGACAGGGTATGTACCTCTGGTTGTCCTAGAAGTCAGTATATAGAACAGGCTGGCCTCTGCCTCCAGAGTGCTGGGATTAAAGGCCTGTACCACTACAGCTACCCAAAATATTTAATAATCTGGGGCTGGGACTGTAGCTAAGTTGGTTGAAGACTGCATTAAGCCCGAGGCTTGATTCCCAGAAAGATATAAAAAGCAGCTAAGGTGAGGCTAACCATGGTGTGCATGTCTTTAATCTCAGGATTGAGGAGGCAGTGGCAGGCCAGTCTAGTTTACATAGCCAGTCCTAGGCTAGCCAGAGCTACATAGGGAGACCAAAACAAAACAAACACACACCAACCCCCGCCCCCCCCAAAACATAGGGAGATAGACCTACATTCTGTTCTGTTCCAAGATCCCACAAGGCAGCTAACACAACCATTACCTCCAATTTTGGGGGAGCTAACACCTTCCTCTGTCCTCTGTGGGCACCATGAACATTCATAGTATACAGACATACATATAGGCAGAACATTCATACAGAAAATAAAAATAAAAACTTAACAAAAACAAGCAGAGTGCTGAAGGCCTCCTACAATCCCAATCCTCAAATGTAAACACCGCTACATCTGGGTTAGTCTGGCCCTCATGCCCTAGATTTCTCAAAATTTAAAAATATTTTTTAAATTTATTACAATTTATTCACTTTTTATCCCAGCTGTAGCCCCTTCCCTCATCCCCTCCCAATCCAGCCCTCCCTCCCTCTTCTCTACCTATGCCCCTTCCCCAGTCCACCGATAGGGCAAATCCTCCCCATCCCTCTGACCTTAAGTCTATCAGGCCTCATCAGGTTTGGCTGCATTGTCTTCCTCTGTGGCCTGGTAAGCTTGATCCCTCCCCTCAGGGGGTGGTGATCAAGGAGCCAGCCACTGAGTTCATGTCAGAGACGGCCCCTGTTCCCCTTATTAGAGAACCCAGTTGGACACTGAGTTGCCATGGACTACCTCTGTGCAGAGGTTCTAGGTTATCTTCATGCATGGTCCTTGGTTGGAGTGTCAGTCTCAGAAAAGACCCCTGGGCCCAAATTTTTTGGTTCTGTTGCTCTCCTTGTAGAGCTCCAGTTCCCTCCAGGTCTTTCTATCTCCCCATTCTTTTCAGAAGATTCCTTGCACTCTGCTCCAAGTTTGGCTATGTAATCCAATTAAAAAATAGGGTATAGAGCTAAACAGAGAAGTCTCAATAGAGGAATAGCGAATGGCAGAAAAATGTTCAACATCCTTAGCCATCAAGGAGATGCAAATCAAAATGACCCTGAGCTTTCACCTTACACCCATCAGAATGGCTAAGATCAAAAACTTAAGTGACAACACATGGTGGAGAGGATGTGGAGAAAGGGGAACTTTCTTCCATTGCTGGTGGGAATGTAAATTTGTACAACCATTTTGGAAATCAATCTGGTGCTTTCTCTGAAAATTAGGAATAGTTCTACCTCTAGATATATAGGCATATCTTAAGATATATAGGCATATATCCAAAAGATGTTCAAGTATACAACAAGGACATTTGTTCAACCATGTTCATAGCAGCTTTATTCGTAATAGCCAGAATCTGAAAACAACCCAGATGTCTCTCAGCTGAGGAATGGATACAGAAATTGTGGTACATTTACACAATGGAATTACTACTCAGCAATTAAAAACAAGGATAATCATGAAATTTTCAGGCAAATGGTGGGAATTAGAAAAGATCATCCTGAGTGAGGTGTCCCAGAAGCAGGAAGACATACATGGTATATACTCACTTTTAAGTGGATATTAGACATATAATATAGGATAATAATACTAAGCAAGGAGGAGGACTCTAGGTAAGATGCTCAATCTTCATTCAGAAAGGCAAATGGGATGGACATTGGAAGAGGGAGAAAACAAGGAACAAGATAGGAACCTACCAGAGGCCTCTGAAAGACTCTACCCAGCAGGGTATCAAACTGAGACTCATAGTCAAACTTTTGGGAAAAAAAGTATTTTATGCTTCGCAAAATGGTATTTCTCTGGGTTGAGTATGGTGGTGCATACCTTAATCCTAACGCGGCTGATGATCTCTGGGAGCTCAAGGTCAACGTGCTGTATAGAGTGAGCTCCAGGACAGCCAACATACATAATAGACCCGGCCCCAAAAAACAGAAATTAATAAGTATTTCTGCTTCTAGTTCTATTTCATCAAAATGTTTGTCCTTTGAATTTTGGCTCCAACTGCCAATGTCTAAAGTTGTCAGCAAAAATACAAAATATGAAATAGCAATACAATTTCTTTGTTCCTTAATCTGCTTTGAATCAAGAAGGAACAACTATAATTTCTCAACTAAAAAAAAAAAAAAAGTCATTGTTAACAGAAGTCAATGCCTTGATAAATAATTCTGTTTGTGGTACCTACTATATTGACTTTCTAGTCCAAGAATCCATGCCTTAGGAATCAGTACTTTTCATCTAAACCTATCAACCGTTAAATTTTCTAAAGAATTGTGTGCATCATACATGTGTATGTTGTTGTTGCTTATGCCATGGTATATTTGTGGAATTCAGGGAACAGTTTTGGTAGGCTTGCCCGACAAGTGGCTTCATCTGATGTGCCAACTTGCTAGGCCTAAAGAAAGTGCTCTTAAACACAGTAACATCCTATGTTTATTAAACATGTGTGATAAGACTATAAAGTGATGGACTATAAAGAGTAAAGACTCTGAGCAAACATTTTCTTGCTTACTGGTTACAAAACCAAAGATGTAGGTATTACTCCTCCACTTACCTGAACGTTAAGATGTAGCTTCTTTAGACGTTTTACCAGTGTTTCCTTATTGCACGGCACAAATGCTTCAAGGTGGGAGTAGACACCACTACGAATGACAGGGCCTAGATCTCGTAACTGTAACTCGATGCTGGCCAAGAACAAAAAGAAAAAACACACAACAGTAAACAACATAGAATCTCTTTTACATAGCACCATATAAGGTAGAAAGGTGGCAGGTGGTGGTACACACCTTTAATCCTTAGTGGTAAGGAGAGAGAAGCAGACAGACTTTGGAGTCTAAGGCTAACCTAGTCAATGAAGCAAGTTCCGGGACAGCCAGGACTACACAGAGAAACCCTCTCTTGAAAATCAGTCAAACAAACAAAAACAAAACAAAGGCAGCGAGAGTAAGCAGATGTTGTCAAAACTACATTTATCATAGTCCCTACAGCACTTTCCTTTATGGCATCTGAAAAGGCGAAACTCCCCACACCCAGCTATGCAAACATGGTACTTCATCTTTGTTTCCCTTATAGTGCCTGTGACACAGCTGTGTATTTAATAGTTTATTCAATTTATTGAAAAGGAGCAGTTCTCACTTCCTTTTTTTGAGACAGGAAACTAACTGTTAAATCTGTATTCTGCCCAGTAGTTATTTAATTTTGATGGACCAGCCTGACTCCATCTTAAGATTAGAAGCTAACTTGCTATAAGATCAAAATACGTTCCTTCTTGTTTACTGTATAACTTAAAATTTGAACATGTCCTGACTCATTTTCTGGAATCTGACATGTTCCGCATTCCATACCCTAATCTCCACCCTGATAAGATGTTCTACCAAGTTCCTATGTAACCAAAATCCTTGGAACCCCCCTAGCCTTGCATTTTTTGGGGGGGGTCTACATAATTCTTACTTTCTCCTACAGTCAATGCTATTTTCTCAAACCCCACTTTAGGGAAATAGCCTATCTGAAAGGAAATAAAGCGTGTTTAATTTGAACAAAAAATTTGGTTCAGTGGCCTTTACTCTCATTAGGTGGGATTAAATTTTGGAGGCCACAGCAAGATCAAGACTCCAATAGAAATTCTGAAGACAGATCTTAACTTTGGGACTCCAGGACCAGAATGCTGCCTCAGAAAGTATGCACTTAAAGATGTTCCAAGGCCACAAGGCAAGCTTTCTGTATAGCAGGGTTGTCAGAGAGAACTGTCACACAAAAAAGAAATTAGCAAGTACCTGTCTAAGGAGGCCTCCATCAGTAAGGCATACTAAGGCATCTCCTTACTGTGACATCTGGTACTAGTCTGCTGAGTTCCATCTGAGACAGTAAGGGTACCTGTTAAGTTACACGAACTCCTGTCCAGGGCTCTAGTGAGATATCACACTACACATATGTGGTTTTGGCACCTGGTTCTTGGTCCTCCATGGTTTATTTTGTGTTTTATTTTCTCCTGTATAGGACACTACGGAAAAGTCACATTGCCCACTTGGTTCTTGGATACTGGAAACCAAGATAGTAATTGATTAAGCCCAGCCAACTATATGGATGAAGGTGGTTACCACGTTTTGTTTTTGACTGCTCTCTTCTGACTACTGAATGGTCTATGCTCTGCTTACTGTTTTGTTTTTTTTCCATTTTTGTTTTTTCCTGTCTCTATCCCTTGAATGTTTTATGTTCTTCTGTGTTTATCAGTTTCATTTTTGCTATCTCTTTAAGTTTGCCATCTCTGCTGCCACCACAGGGGCCCACCCAGCCTCAGGGGCTGATGTAGGAGCTAGCTGAGATGGGCACTACACAGAGAGCCCGGGCAGGTGGCTGGGAACACTCAAGGTCTGCAGTGCCGCCAGGTCTGCAGTGCTGGGTTGGGGTGAGGGTGGGGGGGTGAATGCAACCCAAGGCCTGCCAGAAGATAGACCTGTCTCGCCTTCGGTATGACTGCTGGCCTAGAATTACCATTATTTTGAGCTCTCCCTCTAGTCACTAAATTCAGTTCTCAGGTATGAATAATATTGAAATACTACTTTATGCTGTTCTACTTTATTGAAAACCTGGCTCTGGAATTGGATATAACTTCTATCACTCTAAACTCATGCATGTTTGTTAAAAAATTTCTGTCTTACGTCAGACAACCCACCTAATTTTGTTACCCACTGTCAGAAGAGTATTTTCTAACTGAAAGTCCTGTCCCCAGTCAAAAGATATGGTTGGACTATACAACAAAGATTTCCAGGATTATGGGTAAAAACCAACACCCAACACCACTGGCCCAACACCAAGTTCCTATAATTGTTCAACAAACCATTTAGTCACTTCCATCCATATTAAATAATACTTGTTAATAAAAGAGTCGCCTAGATGGTACTGGTTTAAAAAGCATTAAAGGGTTTATGGAGAACAGCTAAACGTTGGCACTATATAGCAGAACTGGAATGCCTGAAACAAACCTAGGTAATACTGAGCCCAAGTGTAATAAGGGACCTGAGCAATTCTGGTAGTGCCACTGCCCTATGATGACCACGAAGGATAGCAGTCACAATGAAATATAGTCAACTGGAGCCTAGCGGGCAGGCTATAGATGATGCTGCCTACAAGTGGATGGAGCCAGAGAAGTGACCTGGGCCCATTAGAGGAACCCACAGGATCATAAATGAATCCCAGATATTAAGCATTGAGTTGTTTACACTGTTAAAGTTTGCTCTGCCTCATCCAGAAAATATCCTCCCAGAGGATAATGCTATCTTATGATGCAGCAGGACAATAACCTAAAGCAATCTAGCAAACAGCTTATAGAATTTCTTTCCTTACCTAAAGTTTATTCAGGCTAACAAAAACTGACTTAGGAATATATGTATAGCCTCTTTGCCTTTGCTAACTTTATTAAGCTTTAGCTATTTTGATAAACTGAGTCATACAAGAGACTTTGATATTCTATAATTACGCACTATGGAAAGAACAGGAAAATAAAGTTGCCAGTCTTCCTATGGACTGCATTTATGATTTAAAGTTATATTTTAATATTAAAATAGCTTCAACTCAAAAATTTAATTTTTTAAAGGCTAAACCTAACAGGGGTAAAAGCATAAATACTAATCTTATAAAAGCAACTAACTTTTTTGTAAACTGTTTAAGATAATTAAAATATGTAAGTTAGCTTATAAATAATCAATTTTTTTAAACATATTCCAAACTATACTTGTAGTCATCCTAAATACAAATATAAATTATTTGCAAAAATAAACTTTGATCTTAGCCATTCTGATGAGTGTCAGGTGAAATCTCAAGGTCGTTTTGATTTGCATTTTCCTGATGGCTAAGGATGTAGAGCATTTCTTTAAGTGTTTCTCTGCCATTCTGTATTCTTCTACAGAGAATTCTCTGTTTAGCTCTGTACCCCATTTTTTAATCAGATTGCTTGATTTGTTGCTTTTTCACTTCTTTAGTTCTTTATATATTCTGGATATCAGCCCTCTGTCAGATGTAGGGTTGGTGAAGATCCTTTCCCAGTCTGCAGGCTGTCATTTTGTTCTGACAACAGTTAACTTTTGCTTTACAGAAGCTTTTCAGTTTTATGAGGTCCCATTTATTGATTGTTGCTCTTAGAGCCTGTGCTGTTGGTGTTCTGTTCAGGAAGTTGTCTCCTGTGCCAATAAGTTTTAGGCTCTTCCCCACTTTTTCTTCTAACCAATTTAGTGCGTCTGGTTTTATGTTAAGGTCTTTGATCCACTTGGATTTTGGTTTTGTGCAGGGTGATAAGTATGGATCTATTTTCATTTTTCTGCATGTAGACATCCAGTTGGACCAGCACCATTAGTTGAAGATGTTGTCTTTTTTTTTTTTTTTTTGCCATTGAATGGTTTTGGTTTCTTTGTCAAAAATCAAGTGTCCATAGGGTTTATTTCTGGGTCTTCTATTTGGTTCCATTGATCCACCATTCTGTTTCTATGCCAATACCATACAGTTGTTATTACTATTGCTCTGTAGTACAGTTTGAGGTCAGGGATGGAGATGCCTTCAGACGATCTGTTGTTGTACAGGATTGTTTTGGAAATTCTGGGCTTTTTATTTCTCCATATGAAGTTGATGATTTTTTTCTCAAGGTCTATAAAGAATTGTGCTGTTATTTTGATAAGAACTGCATCGAATCTGTAGATTGCTTTTGGCAGAAAAGCCATTTTCACTATGTTAATCCTACTGATCCATGAGCACAGGAGAACTTTCCATCTTCTGATATCTTCTTCAATTTCTTTCTTCAGAGACTTGAAGTATTTCTCAAGCTCAAATGACAACACATGCTAGAGAGGTTGTAGAGAAAGGGGAACCCTCCTTAACTGCTACTTCTTGCTATAATTTATCTTTCTCAGCTCTCTAATGATGTTGATGGCTAACTCTAGCTTTATCAATTTATCAACAGCTGCCTAGTTAACATATTTCATATGTGAAATCCAGGCCTCGAGCCAGATGTGGTGACATACACACCTATAATCCCATCATTCAAGAGGCAGAGGCAGGTGGATCTGTAGATCCCTGGTCTACAGAGTAAGTTCCAGGACAGCCAGGAAGACACAGAGAAACTCTCTCTCAAAACAACAACCCACCACCAACAAAAAACCCAAACAAACAAACAGGACTTACTTTTCTGGAGCCATTAGGTCTCCTGATGAAAAAGGAAAACTCACAGACAGGTTTACTTTGTGAACAGGTTTCATATTTAAGAACAAACAGATTTCAGTAAATTTTTACTGTTTATTTAAAAAACTTAATTTGCACTGACCCATTCTCAATAATCAACCACATATTTAATGATAAATAACTGGAAAAATTTAAGGTTTATACACATTATAAAGGTTTAAAAATTATTTAAAATGCAAGTTATAAACAACTAAAGATATGAAAACTTAAATTAACTTTTAAGGGTCTAAAAATTATTTGAAATAAAAGAATCAGATTTCTTTCTCTGTTTATGCTATTGTTATAATAAGATTGCAAAGGTTCAGAGTTCTGGTTTTGGTGTTTTTTTGTTGTTTAAATTTTAATTAAAAGCCTACAGCACCAGGTATCCCCAGATGTGCCCCATCCAAGTGCTAACCAGGCCCACTCCTCCTTAGCACGTGTATGTGGTATGGCAATAGTAAAGGCTCAGAGTTTTAACATTGATCAATGGAGTTCTGACAAGCTGCTAAAGCAGTGACTACAATTATCAGTCACAAATTCAAGATTTTAAATTTCCTTTGGTTGTCTTCTAAGTATAGACTTAAAGATGTTTCTTATCATGCTAAAAACTTTTCTATCCAATCTATATATCCAGGCCTCTGAACAGAGAAAAGAATGTTCATGCATTTTAACCCAAAGCCATAGTAGCTTTGGTTCAACATTTGTTTTGAAAACATGAGTCTACTTCAGCTATTTCTCAGATACCTGTTGGCTGGTTTTTCTACTTTGTGGATTCCAACACAGATTACAATGTGTCTACAAATGTACAAAACTAATGTATCTAAAACTCTTATATTTTTTGTAAACTTAAAGATCTAAATAAGCTTCAGCAGGGAGGTGGTGATACACACCTTTAATCCCACCTCTGGGAGGCAGAGGCAGGTGGATCTCTTGAGTTTGAGGCCAGCATGGACTACAGATCAAGTTCCAGGGCAGTCAAAGCTATACAGAGAAATCCTGTCTCCAAAAACCAACCAACCAACCAACAAAAGACTTAAAAAAGCTTCAATGAGTTGCAACTTGAATCTTCATGTCACAGGTCAAATAGACTATAAGTACTCCTGTCATGATAATTAACAACCTAAGCTTCTCTGGGAGGTCCAAATGTAAATTTTTCCTTTAAGTTCCTTAACTTTAACTTGTTTTTAGTCTATATCTGTCCCAGCAGATTTCCACTTGGCTGACAAAAACACCCAGAAATCAGCTGTGCATTACAAATTGTTCCAGGGATGATTACACCAGGCTAGACCCAAGTAGTCCTTCAAACCAGAGAAGGACTGGGTTTGCTGAAAGCTAATCTGAACCAGTCCAGCAGACATGCTTGCTCTGTCTCTTCAGCTGGCTCAATGAGCCAGACACTCCTGTCGAGTGCCCCATTGCCTAGATCTCCTCCTGGCCTTCCTGGACCCTGACAATTTCAGCTGAGAAGCAGTTAGAGAAGAGAATACAACACCCCTTATCCTCAACAAAGGTTGGGATGGCAGGTCCAAAGGAAAATGGCAAAAGACACAAAATGGATATCTATAATGCCTAATGGCATTTTCAAAAAGGTACCTGTTAAAACCAAATAGACCAAGATTTATCAACAGGTAGCTTCATGACCTCAAACAGTTCTACAATATGATATGGTACTCGACCCGCTCTATACAAAACTAAGAGGACGACTTTAAGAAAAGCTTATATTTTCTGAGCTAACCAACCGGAAATAATTCGAGAGACCCTAGCCATGACACAAACTTGGTCCCTCACTGTATAAAAACTGCAAATACTTGTCCCCTGCCAGCATTATCAACCTATAAAATAGATAAAAATGGCCATCCCTTGTCAGGATTTGAAAGGGACACATAAGACAAAGGGGAATGAGGAACCAGCCTGACTCCATCAAAGATTAGAAGCCATCTTGTTACTAGGTCAAAACAAATTCATTTTTGTTTCCTGTAAAACTTAAATTTGATCTTGTCTTAGAAAGAAAAGGCATGGATCGCTCTGAACTCAAGGCCAGCCTGGTCTACATGGGAGCTCCAGGCCAGCCAAGGCTACATAGTGAGACCTTGTGTCAAAACAAAAACAACAAAGTAAAACAAACTGGGGATCCTGGTAACAAATTATGTCCAAGTCACCACAGATAATTCAGGACAACATCCAGAGAGATTAGGAAACCCTCCATATCAAATGAATTCATAACCTCTAAGATATACCATAATTTCACACTGGTGGCAGCAGCACACACCTTTAATTCCAGTGCTTAGGAGGCAGAGGCAGGCAGATCTCTGTGAGCTTGAGGCCAGCTTGGTCTACAAAGCAAGTTCCAAGATAACCATGGCTACAGAGAAACTGTCCTGAAAAAAAACAAACTAAACCAAACCAAACTAACCCAACCAAACAAAGAAATATAACTTAAGAAAAGAAAAATAAAACAGACAAAAATCATACTCTTTAGAATTGGTAAAAGAAAACTCCCTGGTATTAGGAAAACTAAACAGTGAATAGGTTAAAGCAAGAACACAGAGAAACAACATCATAGTCACAAGCGCTACACAGAAATGTTTGGTTGTTTGTACTTGGCTAGACAGTTACTAAGGACCTACACTCCTAGTAGGTGGACTTCTGAACTTTTTGTTAAAAGTTAGTTGAGAGTGAAAATAAAATGCAAATTCTCCAAGATCTGAAATTTCACATAAGCCTAGAGTGACTAAGGAGGCAGTTTAGCTCAGATGAGGAAAAGCTGCCTCCCCGAGAAGAGACCAACTGCTAAGTGCTGTGTACTGCCACTCGGGTCACTACTCGTTTAGCGAGCACCAAACAGACAGCTGAGTGCTGGCCTAGTGCGATCTGAGTGAACTGCAGGCAGAAGCTCATTATCTATGAGGAATGCTTGCTTTGGATTACAGGGAAGAAAATCAACTGAGTATATTGTGTACTTGTTAATTCAGGTCAAATTCAACTAGATAAAAGAAAAAAAAGGTAAATCAAAAACCTAATCTTTTTTTCCTCAACAAAAGAAAAAAATAGTGAGGCCAATACACCTGAGTAACGCCATGGAACTCAAATAAGCATCGCATGTTATTACAACAGCAACACTGTCCAGAAGATGTGTTTAGGGTAGAGAAAAAAAAGGCAGGAACAGTAATAAAGTCACTAGGAGAAGAAACTTCAACTCTGAGCCTGAAAAGGTCTTGAAGAACTGAAGGCATACCTTTTGTGAAATGAACAGTAGATGGGAGTGGGAAGTCGAGTTGGAGAGATGGTTCAGCAGTTTAGGGTATTGACCCTCTTCCAGAAGATTCAGGTTTGATTCCCAACACTCATATGATGCCTAACAACTGTTTGTAATTCTAATTCCAAGGGATTCCTCTAATTCCAAGGGTCCCTCTTCTGGGCACCAGGCAACATTCATGGTGCAGTTACATAAGTACAGGCAAAATACTCATACATAAAATAAAAATTAAAACATCCTTAAAAATAAACAAAAGTAGAAGAGCTCCCCAAGTAAGAGATTTGTTTTGTGACAGATGGGGAAAGAATAAAAACAGAAGCCTGTTAAAGGAATGACAACAAGCACAAGAACGGGCTCTTGGCCCTCCCAGGGGAAAAATAGATTTCCCCTCTTATAGAGGAAATGGGGAGAAAAAGAGGGAGGGATTAGAGGGAGAGAGCAAAAAGGCTAGTATTAGCTATGAGGAAAGAGTAGATCTAGTATATAGGGAAAGAAAAAATGGCTGGCGAGATCTGCTTATGGAATCGGGGACAAGTCTGATGAGTAGCAGTTGCACTGTCTAGTGAATCTGGAATTTAAAAGTGATCAGAAAATGTGGTGGCACAGATGTGACCATATTTCCCCCCCCCCCCCCAAGCACCTGCATTCAACCTGAAAATCCCTGGCTGAAACAGGGATTTTCTGCTGCTTCACTAGAAACACACAATTTGTAGAGTCTATTTTTTAAGTATAAGGTTAGCAGAGATTGCAACTAATTATAAATAACAAAAAACACTCTTTTCTATCTAATATTTCTATTATGTTATTTTAAAAGACAGGAGTCATATAAGCATTGCTTGCTCTTATCTTTCTGATACTATACAAATTCAGATCGGACCAATTATTCCATCACATAAGCATAATGTGCTTTTTTCCTCATGACCACACTTTTGTCTAGTTCTGTCTTCAGTCAACTGTAGGCTTAAATCCAACCATTAAACCAAACATTAAAATCTATCAGCCAACCATTTACAAGTATATCTTATTTGGCTACAACCTTCAAATTTGCAGCTGCATTACTATCAAACTCTGAGTATATTGATACTAAATCTAAAAATCTGCTCATTTAAATATAATCCATGTCATATACGAGCCTTCATCTTTTTCTTTCCTTATTTGATTTATGTAACTTTCATATAAACTTAGAGCCAAGATTTGTTTCTTTCAAGACAGGGTCTCTCTGTGTAGCCCTGGTTGTCCTAGAACTCACTCTGTAGTCTCAGCTTGGCTTCAAACTCAAGAGATTCACCTGCCCTTTCCTCCCACCTAGACCGCTACACTTGGCTCCGAGATTTCTTCTTTGAACCATAGTTTCCGTTGGCTACACATTTTGTGTGAAATTATAATAAACCTCATTAAATAATCACAGAATCATCTATCTCAATTCTGAGTAATGGGAATAGGTGGATAATTACACCACTTTGAATAAACACTCTAAACTCTGACAGACACAAAATGTATTTAGAACTAGCTGAATAGTCAACCTGCATAGTGGTCATTTGCTCTAAAAGCTAGGAATATCAAAGGCTGTAACTATCATAAGTAGTACGGCAAACAAAGGCATCTCTATCTCACAGATCAATTAATAAAATATTTTAAAACAACATTCACATATGTGTGTGCATATATACATATGTACTATGGAGTACATGTGAGGAGGCTAGAAGACAAATTGTAGTTTTGCTTCTCGCCTTCAACAATGTGGGTCCCACGGATCAAACTCAGGTCATCTGATTTGATGTTAAGACTTTATCCATTGAGCCATATCATTGGTTTTCACAGGTCAACTGTGTGTATATTTGTAGTTTTTTTATTTTTTAAAGACGAAGTCTCATAAAACCCAGGCAAGCCTATAATTTAATATTGTTCCTGAAGGTGACCTTGAACTTCCTGGTTCTCCTGGCTCCACCTCTGTAGTGCTGGGATATCAGGTATAAAGTGTAATCCTCAGCTTTATGCAGTGCTGGGGAATCTGATCCATGTCTTTAGAAATTAAAGGCAAGAACTGTTCCAGATGAACTATATCCTCAGGCCCTCAACCACCTACTTTTATTATTATTATTATTATTATTTGCACGTATGATGTGTGCAGATGTGCGTGAATGCATGCCACAAGTGTGTGGAGCTCAAGGGATAACACTGGGAGTGGGTTTTCTCCTTTCGTCTGGGTTCTAGGGTTCAAACTAAGAACAAGCTTGCATAGCAAGTATTTTACCCACTGAATCATCTCATTGGCTCTTAACTTATATCCTAAGCTAGCCTTAAATTTGTAGTTCTCTTGCCTCAGCCTCTTGGTGCTGGGATTAGAAGCATGAACCACCACTCCCCTCAGTTTTTATTAATTAATTAGTTTATTTATTTGAGATAGAGTATCAACTAGCCCAGGCTAGCCTTCAACACACAGTGTAGCCAAGGATACACTGCTCAGCCTTCACCTCTGAGGGCTAGAATTACAGACATGTGCCACCACACTCAATTTATACACACCCAGGGCTTTCAAGCATACTAAGCAAGCACTCTACCAATTCAGCAGCCTGCAAAGTCAGCCATTTGTTGTCTTTTCTTTCATTTAAGGCAGGAATTGCACCTAACCCCTCACAAATGGGGTCTATCATTGAGGTTTATTCCCAGTCCAGGTTTAAAAAGAAAAAGATAGAAATCACTTACTCAAGAAGAATATTATTCATATCCTGTGTAAAGAATTTTTTCCTTCCTTCTTCATCAAAAAGTTTGGCAGCCTAGAAAAACATAAGAAAAACAGACAATGTAATTCACAATTACTGAAATGAATTACTTAAAACCAACAATAATAAACTTCATTACTAGTAAAAAACACACATTTTGAGCCAGAGTCATGAAAAGCCATTTGAGACCCAGATCAAACAGGCTCTCATGTATGTATGTTTGCTGCAGCGGCTGTAACCGCCAAGAGACCTTGTGGCTTAAAAAACGGAGACTTATTCTTTCACTCGGACATTCAAAATCAGTACCGGTATACTAAAATCAAAGTGACGCAGGGCGAGGCTGTCTTTCAGAGAGCATTAAAAACAAAAACAAACAAACAAACAAAAGCCAGAGATAAAATCCCAAGACATTAAAAGTAAAGCATACAGTGAATAAGCACAGCATATGGAACTGAAAGTATCACTTGAAATAAAGCAACTTCCCAAGGGTCATTTAAATGACAGCCACAAGGAAATACTAAAAAAGAAGCAATGTGAAAATACATTAGCACTACCTATTTTTAGACTTATCATCAAAGGTCACAAAAAGTATGAAACTGAAAACTGAGTATCAATCCTATGATAAAAAGTGCTTGCCAAAATGTTTAAAGTACAGAACTGACATTTCCTTTGAGTGAAAACACATGAAGATTTACGGCCCGCGCACGCGCGCGCACACACACATACACACACACACACACATACACACACGCACGCACGCACACTAAAAAAGATATAGGCTCCATATGTAGTCCAGGCTAGTCTTGAGCTTGATGATCCTGCCAAATCAGACTCCAGAGTACTGGGATCACAGGCATTTGCCATTACATCCACCTTAAACTCTATAATCTTAAAAGCTTAAATGTCATTAAAAATCAGACTTAGTATTCAAGTCATAAATATATATTTATCTAAACAAAAATGGCAGGCAACAGGACTTTCTGCTCTTGTCTTTAATGTTAGGACTTCCATTTTGTTTTATTATTTAAACTTCTGGGTTTTACCTACTGATAATGTCCACCCACATCATTTTTTCTGTGCTGAGCAAATCCAGGACCCTGTAATGTTAGGCAAGTTCCCAAACACTGACCTAAGCTCCCAGCCCTCAAACCACAGTATTTAAAAAAAATTTATTATTATTTATTACAATTTTTTCACTTTGTACCCTGGCTGTGGCTGCCTCCCTGTCTCCTCCAGGTCCCACTTCCTTTCCTCTTCTCCGCTTACGCCCCTCCTCTAGTCCCCTGATAGGAAGAACGTCCCCTACTATCTGACCCTAGCCTCATCAGGACTATCTGGATCCTCTTTCTCTGTGGCCTTGCCAGGGGGAGGTGATCAAAGAGCAGGCAACTGAGTTCACGCCAGTGACTGTCTCTGCTCCCCTTACTAGGAAACCCACATGGAGACTACCCACATGGACTACATCTGAGTAGGGGGTCTAGGTACTCTCCATACATTCCTTGGTTGATTCATCAGTCTCTGCAGGACCCCTTGAGCCCAGATTTTTTGGCTCCGTTGGTCTCCTTGTGAAGCTCCTGAAACCACAATATTTTACAAGATTATTTCTGTTCCCCTATAGAATGTCCTTGAGAGTGGATCTATGAACTGTTTAACTTTGTTTTTGTTGTTTTTTTAGTTTGTATTCTATACTTTATATTGATTATTATAATCTGTAAAAACAATCAGAGGTTGGTATTTTACATCCCCCAAATCTTACAAATAGGAGCAAAAAACAGAAGAGTTACACAAGATGTCCCCAAATCAAATTGCTAGCAAGTTGTGTAGCCAAGATTTAGGCTAAGGCCTTCTGTGTAAACTGCAAAAAGGCCACACAGCAGACACTGGCTGACTGCAGTAGTCTAGCTTCTACATTATTAAGAGAAAAAAAAAAAAACCAAAAAACAAAAACAAAAACAAAAACAAAAACCAAAACCAAACAAAACTCAAGGAGTAAGCACACACTAATTACATAAGCTTGAGGATAATATTGTCACCACTGAACTTCCTCTTAAGCAGGTGACTAGAAGCAAAAGAGTTTTTAACTTAGAAACATTGCCACAATCACTTATGGCAGAATAGACTGAGGAAGTCAAAGGCAGGTCATGTCAAGAGCCATGAGATATACACAGATTAGACAGCGCTAACACAAAAACTTAAGCAAACCAAATCCATCTCTGCCAAGCTTCCAAAATATTTGACAGTTTCACATGCTTTAGGTAGAAAAGGCAAATTTCCAAGACATGCTTCTTAAGACAGGATGAAGATTAGGCATGTGTAGAAGACAGAAATATACAATGAAAGCCAAAATGAAAAGGAAAGTTTTTTCTTTCTTTTTTTTTTTTAAGTCAAAAGTAAAAAATGAACAGCGAAGTGGTTTATCAGATACATACAAACGTTTCAAAGATAAATTTTCATCTGCTGAAGAAAAAGCACCATCTTATATTTCAAAGTAAGACACAAAGAACTAGTGCGCATCAGTGAACCTTCTTATTGGTAATTTCTAACTAAAGGCTGAATTGAGCCTGTCATGGCCACTGCCGACAGGTATCTTTTGATATGATACCACAGCGCCTTTTTAGGACCACAATATGCCCATAGCTACCTTACTAGTGTATGAAGAAAGGCTTACATGACAGAGTGTGTGCCATGCAGTGCAACTGTCTCGATCCTGAATCTTGCCTTGGCAACTTAAACATTAGAATGCTTTCAGAGTATCATTTAGCCATGCTGCATCTAAGTTTCCTTAGCCTTCATACCTCGTGGAATGTAAGTCTCTCAGACACAGGTTACTACCGTGAGAGAAATGGCAATAGCGCACTCAGGGCAGAGCATCTGGTTATGTTTCCCCTAAACAAACAGTACCTAATATTACTACATCTTGAAACGCCGAATCACATCACCAGCACTTTTTTTTTCTCCTGAGACAGGGTTTCTCTGTGTAGAATAGGCTGGCCTCGAACTCACAGAGGCCTTGGTCTCCCTCAGTGCTGGGATTACAGGAGCATGCCACTTCAAATGGCTCACAAGCACTGCAATGCATGTATGTATGTATGTATGTATGTATGCATGCATGCATGCACATATGTATGGACCTAGCTATCTGAGTTTCTCTGTGTAGCCTTGGCTGTCCTGGACTCACTTTATAGACCAGGCTGGCCTGAAACTCACAGAGATCCACCTGCCTCTGCCTCTGCTGGGATTACGGGTGCACATCACCATGCCTGGCCACAGGCACTTTTAATTTTTATTTTCTCACTTTTATTTTTATTTTTTGGTTTTTCAAGACAGGGTTTCTCTGTATAACTTTGGCTTTCTTGGTACCTCGAGGATACCCAAGTGATCAGGACTGGTGCAAAAGGAAATGGAGAAAGCAGGAAGATGAGGTGACTCCTGGTGCTTAAATGTCACTTCTGTTACTTTCAAGATGTGTGCTCCTATTGAATTATTTAGCCACTCTCCACTTAAGTTTCTTGTAAATAAAGCTTGTACTTCAAATACAGGATTGTCAAGAAAATTAAAGAAAAAAAAAAAGGAGCCTCAAATTAAAGAGTTATGGCTGTACTCAATAGTAAAGTGGTTGCTTGGCATGCATAAAACCCTAAATTCAAATGTCAGGACAATTAAAAAGACAGATAAACAAACTCATAAACAGCACTTTACCAAGTCACTCAGATTAGGTCTACATACCTCACCATTAGCGATCAAAACCACCTTAGGGTGCAAGGATTGCAAGAATAGCAAAACACAGAATGGAGACAGAAACTACCTCAGAGTGCGCATGCGAGCATGGGCACATCAGACTTCGAACTACAATAAAGGATGCTTCACACTGACCAAAGGAATGAGTCCTCAAAACCTTATAATCTCAAATATATATGCAATAAATCTGGATACGCTTACCTCTACAAAGCAAATACTTCCATATGAAAAGTAACAGATTGTAACACACACACACACACTATCAGCAGGTGGCTTTAACACCCCCACTTTCACCAACCCTCTCAACTAATGGATAGATCATATAAATGAAAAATGGACAGAGAATTAGTTAAATGATATTATAGATCAAATGGAGCTAACATATCTGTATAAAACATTCCATCCAACTACCAGAACATATACATTCTCATTGAACCTACCCTAAAATATTGGGATACAAACTATCTCTCAATAAGTTAAAAACAAAAAACAAAAAACAGAAAACCACCACCACCACCACCACCACCACCACCACCAACAACAACAACAAAAAACCCCTATGTACCAAAAACAATAGGAACCACAGAAAATAGACCAGGCATTGTGTAAAAAGCCTTTAATCCCAGAAACTATGGATACCAGGGGACAAATCTTGACAGGACAAAAGACAACAAATCCACTGACAACATATGTTAAACAGAGACAAACATGAAGCATTTCCACTAAAATCAGAAAAGACAAGGATGCCTATTCTCTCCTCTCCTGTTCAGCACAGCAGTTAAATCATAGAGTAACAAGACAAGGACAAAAAGTCAGAAAAACAATACCAATAACAACAACTGAAAGAAAAACAAAAAATGAAACACTTTGACTAAAGCTAAGCAAGGAAATAAAAGACTTGTACTTAAGGCACAGGAGGGAACTCTGGAAGTACAGGAATTAAGACCAACAACTGACAAGCTGAACCTCATGAAACAATTTTTTCTGTATAGCCAAGGATGCCATCATTCAAATAAAGAGAAAACTAAACGCCGGGAAAACAAGCAACCCATTATTGCTGCTCTTCATAATAGCCAGCAAATAGCCTAGATGTCAATCAACAATGAATGGCGAGTAAAAACATGGTACATTTAACGGTAAGGAAAATTCAGCTGTAAAGAAAAATGAAATGAACTTCATGGGTAAATGACCAGAGCTGGAGATAATCATTCTAAGACAATCCAGACCCTGAAAAATGCGGTCTCTCTCAGTGGCGGACGCTAGCTCTAAATTTTCTGATCTGTGTTTAATCTCGAGTAACCATGGAGGTCACGGCCAGTCGCAACTCCAGCCTCAGGGGGTCCCAGGCCCTCTTCTGGCCTCCATGGAATGAGCAGACCTGGGCCAAACCAGTCCCTACACAAATCATTAAAAATGATATAAAACCCCTAAGAAATACAGTCAACATTGGCAATGAGCTCTTTTAACAGACTTCCTCTAAATTCTGGACTGAGAAAGGAAATTCAAATAAGTAAAAACATAGAGCAGCTAATTAATAAGACACAACCTTAGAAGAAACACTAAATAACAAACACAAGAGTAAAATAATCAATCAATAAAATCAAAGGGTCAGCTGACAAAAGAAAAGAATTATTCTGCTCCCCACATACGACAGTTCAATATTTCAGAGATAAAAGAATAAACATAGGGATGGTTTAAATGGAGAAGTCTTAGGAGAGAAAAGCAGAATAGAGAAGTTCATACAAAGAACTATTTTTAGTTAAAAAAAAATCACATTCACGGATTAAAATCCACCCCCCCCCCCACCAGCGTAATAACGGCTACTCCTGCTAGAGGTGAGTAATTCAAATTTTTCCTTATCTATGAAGAGGATTCTATATTGTTTATAGTAACGGCCAGTCCTGGCCTCCACTGCTGGAACTGCACACGCACTACCACACCTGGTTTATATTACTTTTAAAATCAGGGAAGAAAATTCAAAATGACTCAAATATGGCATGGATTTAGACAAACATGCTAAAGTAATCAAAAATCAATTTAAGCCAGGCCTGCCAAATTTGAACACAAACTATTCTGTATCTGAGATGAAAGGCTGGGTTTGCAGCTGGTTAAACTAACAAATGAGCCCAAGTACGAGGAGAAACCTAATGTGACAGCTGTCATAGTGGGACTACAACTAACGCTTACTGTCTTCTGAGTAGCTAGAGAAATAGACCATAAAATAACTATGGGCTCAAAATGTGGCTCAGAGGGACAACTCTTTTTAGAGACAGAATTTCTCTGTATAGCGCTGGCTGTTCTAGAACTTGGTCTGTAGACCAGGCTGGCCTCAAACTAACAGATATTTGCCTGCCTCTACCTCCTTAGTGCTGGGACTACAGGCGTGCGCCATCGCCAGCTCCACCACCTGCCTAGTGGTGTAACTCTTGACTAGGTTATATAAAGCCCAGGATTTGATCCCTTGGAACTGAAAAAATAAATAATAAAGAACAAAACTACATGATAAAATAGTTAGGACCAAGTAAATTCAAGTAAACTTCCACAGTGCTACTAGGTATATATAGCCAATGTCTGAAAGAGACTACGGAAAATAAGTTGCTGGGACTATGGGTCTTAAAAACTTTAAACTATATGTTTGTGTGGCAAATAAAAACCAAAAGCATCATTACACTTACTACACGAAGGTCCTCAATGCGTTTCTCAAGAAGCACAGGTAGACCATCTGGAAGTGTAGGTACCACCTTAGGCATAACCTGAGAGGTGAAGGTGGGTTGTGTGGTGTTTCCATTTTCTCCCCCTGACTCAGAGAGGGGACTGCCATCAGAAGTAGCATCCAGTAATCTGTCAAAGTCAAAATCATCTAGCATCTCTAGGGCATTTTCAGCTTCCTGAAACAGTTCGTGTTCATTTGTGCTAACAAAAATAGGGAGGTCTGGATCAGCACTGTTCAGACTCAAGTCAGGGATGTCATCCCCCAGGCCTGTGGCAGCACAAGAGGGCTTAGGCAGAGAGGAAGTTGACGGGGTCACTGGGACTTTAGGGGTAGATTCCTTCTTCAGTGCATCCTTCTCTTTTTGAAATTTTCGTATCATGGCAGCCAGAGAAAGGGAATCTTTATATCGCTTCTTCTTTTTTTCAGACTTGTGTGAATTTAGAGCCACAACTCTGTGAAGGAAAAAAACCAAAAAACACAAACTGGTTGGACTGAATCATTTTAAAAGTTAATCCCCAACGCAAATAAGTAAAATAATTAAATCATGCGGGAGGTGGCAGAACAAAACAGTCTTCTTAGTTTCTTACTAAATTCGACTTTCATGATAGCACCCTCTCACCATCTTCTGGATGGCATGACAAGGTCTCACAAAGCCTATGCCTCAAACTCCTTACGTGTCATTCTTAGGATGGCCTTGAACTCCTGCTTCAACCTCCCAAGTCCTAGAATTAGAGATTTGTGCTAATACATCTGGCTTAAACTGCTTCTTCTAGGTTAAAAAGTTACAATGAACAAGATAGTCAGTGAAACACCATGACAAAGCCTCCTGCTTATTAACAGTAACCACAATATTATTAAAAAGTGGATAAATACATTAGTAAGTAAATACATTAGTGGTGAATATATATTTCTAAAAGGAAACCATAATATTTATAGTACTAATTTCTTAATAGGCTTAATTTAGCATACCCCAGCTGCTTGGGTACTTTTTTCCTTGGCTTCCTCTCTTTTTCTCCTTCCTCTTTCCGCTTCCGCTTCTTTACCTCAATATCATCATCTTTTATTTTAGGAACCTACAAAATGATAAGAGAATATATCATTTATCAACCTAGCAATATTTTCCTCTTTGATGGTAGTAACACAGCATCTAAGATTTTTAAGGTGTCAGTGTTAGGAACACTTAAGTACACGCTCTTGGCGGTCTCTGAGTATTCTTGCCTGTGTTTTTGTTGTTACTGTTGTGGATGTGCTCAGCTGTGTGAGTACAGAGGAGCAACAATAGGTGCCTTCTTCAACTGTTCACCTTATTTCAAACAGGGTTTTTCATTGAACATGGAGCTCACCAATTAGGCTCAACTGGCTTGTGGGCAGGCCCAGATATCTTCCCGCCAGCGCCGCGCCAGTGTCCGGCTGGCAGCTGTGGGACACTAGGGCAGGCTTTTACACGGTGCTCCAATTACAGGGGTGTGCCACCACTCTGGGCTTCTTACACAGGCGCTGGGGATGCAAACTTAGTTCCTCAGGCAATGGTGCGAAATCTTAACAGCTAGGCCATTTCACCAGCCTCTCCACTGTGGCTTTGATTCAGCTCACTGGGGCCTTAGAGTTGTCATTTTGAATAAGGATTTTAGTGGTTCTGGTCAAAATAAAAGTCTTTGACCCCACAGCTATGGACAATACTCACTTTACAGCTATAGTACAACAAAAAAAGTTGTTACAAATTAGGTCTAAGAGAAGTTAATGGTTATGAATGGTTCTTATATAAAAAAAAAAAATCCTACCTTCTTGTTTGCCTGTTTTGTTGTTTTACTTTTGGAGACAGGATTTCACCCTGTAGCCTTGGCTGGCTATGGAGATCTGGCTAAGATCGACCTGCCTCTACCTCCCGAATGCTGAGAATAAAGATTTTGTTTGTTTGGTTTTTGCTTTTTATAATGTGGAGATCCTTGTATATAGGAAAGAAGCACTCTACCATTAAAACTATATCCCTTGTCCATATCAATAAAAATTTAAACATATAATTAAGTAAAATTTCACTAAACAATAGTATTTTACTTTTCCTTATGTTTATAGTTGTGGCACAAATAATATGCAAAAAGTCTATCCTAAGAACAGGTCTGGTGGCACACGCCTTTAATACCAGCATTCAGGAGGCCGAAGCAGGTAGATCTCTGTGAACTTAAAGCCAACCTGGTCAGCACAGCAAGTTGCAGGCATCAGCGCTACAAGGATATCCTGTGGCCAGCATGACAGCTCAGCAGGTAAAAGTGCTTGCTCTGCAGGCCTGATGGCCCAATCCCCAGAGCTCACAATGGAGGGGGAAATTCACTCTCAAAAGAATGGCATACACATACCCATAAATTACACATACTTATCATACACACACACAATCATTTTTAAAAAGTGAACAAACACTGGAGAGATGGCTCAGAGGTTAAGAGTTCAATTCCCAGAAACCACATTGTGGTTCCTAACCATTTATAATGAGATCTGCTGCCCTCTTCTGGCATGTAGGCAAAACACTATATACATAATAAATAAATCTTAACAAACAAAACAAAAGCTAAAAAAAAAAGTGAACAACCAAAACATTAAATATTATACTGGTCTTTGCGGGTATTGCTCAGCAGTAGAGTGCTTATTTAACATGCAAGAATTCCTGGGCACAGCAAAACTATAAACAAAACAGAAGGCATAACATATTAATTATATGCTCTCCTTGCTGCTGAGATGTCAAACTCACCTTGGGTGGCTTGTGCTTTTGATTATCTGTAACATCATCTTCTTCAGTATCTGAAGCTTGGCGAAACTGCAGAGTGCCAGTGTTGATATAGAAGCCTCCATATTTTGTTGTTAGAGAAGCAGGGACTAATTCATCATACTAGAGCAAAGAAAGTTTCAAATAGACTCTCCTGTCTATAATTCTATAAACATGTCAAAGAACAGCACTTACTGACAATTGCCTTAAATACTAACTGCAAACCCAGCAATCCCACTACTGAACACACCCCCAAAGAGCATGAAATCAGTACGTTAAAGTGATGCTAGGCTTCTGCTCTTCATTTGCAAAAACCAAGACGCTGAAGCAACCTAAGTGTCCATCAAAACAGGAATGGAATATTAAAATGTAGTACATTTATATAATGAAAAATTATTTGGTATTAAAAAAGAAAACCAGAGCTGGGTGTGGTAGTACACAGCTTTAATCCCACAACTTGGAAGGCAGAGGTAGCTTGACCTCTGTGAGCTCAAGGCTAGCCAGATCTACAGAGAGAATCAGGATCACAAAAGCTAGAGAGTGAAACCCTATCTCAGAGGGAAAACAAAAAAAAAAAAAACAACAAAGCCAGCAAATCCTACTATTTGCAATATGCACAAGACATTATGTTAAGTGAAATAAGCCAGCACAGAGAGACGAATGCCACACGCCATTCTAGTGTTAGATATCAGAGGTTTGAGATGAAGAAGATACTGGTTAATAAACTTTGTATTTCAAAATATCTAGAAGGTTCTTTAATGTCCTTGCCAAAAAGAAATGGTGTTTGAGTGACCATTCAGGCCAATTATTCTTATCATTTGATCATTAAAATGTGTACATTATCAAAGTGTTATACTATACCTCATAAATATATATTGCTTTTTGTTAATTTAAAATAAATTAGGGAAGGAGATCAAAACGCCAAGAAAGCTACTTACAAAATAAGTTTAGAAAAAATTAAAATCTGGAATAAAAGGCAGTTGTGATTGTTCAGTTTATTTAAGAAAGGAATTTCCAGAATTTCTGGCAGATGCCCCTTTGATAAAGAGTTAGAGGACTAATGGTGCTATTCTTTATCCCACTTTCTCTTTTGGTTTTTCTAATAACTTAGCAAAATAAAATTCCAGTTCATTTCTTGGATAATGTTCTAAACACATATCCAACAAGCCAAAAATAAGGAAATAAACAAACAGCAGCTTCAGAGAAAGAAAAAAAGAAAGACCTTTTACCTTTGGCCTTTATAAGCATCTCATACAAACTAAGGACTTATAGTATACCTTGCTCTACCCTTCATGACAACAGTTCTAAGGAGAAGCTGAGACATACTGAAGCAGAGAACTGAGCATTCAGATAAGAAGCAAGTCCAATATGCAATTTTATTAATAAGGAGATAATACAGAATAAAATTTTATCTTGCCTCTATGAGTAAGTAGAAATATATATTATATATACATATAAAGTATTTAAAAGTAAAGCAGCATACATCTTTGAGGAAAGCAGAAAACCAACTATACAGTCAGCTATACACTTGAGGATGTGGCATGAGCCAGGCACTGTGCTGGGGAGCTAACTTACAACATGCCCTCAGAACCCCACAGTTTAATGTTTATCATTATTTCACCTAGTGGAGAGGGGCAAAAAGCAAATACTAAGTTGAGGCTTAATCTTAAGCAATCAAAGTGTTTGAGAAAGCACTCAGTACCTAGTAGTACTAAGATGCCTATAACCAGGATGCCTTTCTACTCTACTCCTGGGTGTCTGCAGATTACACTTTGTTTTGAAAGAAAACGCCCTTGGGGGTGAAGAGATGGATTAGCAGTTTATAGCACTGGCTGCTCTTGCAGAGAACCTAGGGTTCAATTCCTATCACTCACGTGGTAGCTCACAACCATCCCTAACTCAAGTTTCAGGGGATCCAATGCCCTCTTCTGACCTCAGTGGGTATGGGTATGAGGCACACATGTGATACACAAACACACATTCAGACAAAAAAACACCTATACACACACACACACACACACACACACACATATTATTAAATAAATCTTAAAAACGGAACTGTCACAGGCAAGAAAAAAATTCCATATTCTACTGGTTACTATAAGAATATAAGGCATAGTGACACACATCTTTAATTCCAGCAATTGGGAGGCGGAGGCAGGTGGAACTCTGTGAGTTCAAGGTCAGCCTGGTCTACACAGAGAGTACTAGGACACCCAACGCTACATAGGGAGATTCTGTCTCAGAAAAGAAAAAGAAAGAAAATTATTAAGGCTAAGCATAAAAGATGTAATTTTAAGCTGTTTCTTTCAAAAATTATAGAAAAACAATTTTAAAAGTTTATGCTTAATGTAAAAGAAGTGAAATGAAAAAAAGAGAAATGAACTCCTCTTTTAATTTTCTAGACACACTGCTCTTCACACTTCTCAGACAAAGGTCAGTATTACTGGCAAGTGAAAAGAAAAGGTTAAAAATGATCACATGATGAGATGAACAGCCCTGTATCTTTGGTTCCGGATACTAGTTCTCAACACTTCTTCACATGGATATTTCTCTTTGGTCTTCATGACACCCTTGGGAAGCAGGAAGGCAAACATTATTCCTGTTTTGCCAGTGTGAACAGGTAGGAATCAATCCAAAACCATTTTACGCTTTTAGTAAAGTCACCAGCCAACCCCTACCTATCTACTAGAGCAAACCACTTCCTCATGAGGGAGACACTCAGCCCAGAGATTCAAGGCAATCTTAAATGCTCCAAGCCTTCTGCTGAGCACTCTCTCCCCTGACACTGCTCAGAATAAACTGAGCCATCCAAGGGGAACAAAGTTAAGGCAATGAAACAACTTAAGACATCCTAGCTCTAGATCTTATCTTAGCCAGAGACTAACAAGAACCCAGGAAAATCTCTGAATATTAACTTTTGGCAGTTACGCATATTCAGTCCTTTTACAATATGGGAACATAAAGGTGAGACTGACTGCAGGCCTTTTAGTAATATAAGGTATTGGAGGACTAAACGCTCACTGGGAACAGATGATTTTTTTAGTCTCTATAAAATTAACTTATTAACGTGAAAAGCTTATTGACAAATCAAAACAAATGAGTCATTTTATTGGATTATAATTGTTTTATGGTTGAATTATATAAAAACAAGGTGATTTTTAAAAGACCAATGACAAAAGATTACTAACTGTAGAAATAAAAAACTTATACCTACAAAATTAGAATTCATCCTTATTAAAGTAGCAGCTTTCAAATTTTCTTCAAGAGCAAAAACTTTTACATACTAAAACCCAGAATATATGCGTCATCTATGACAGACCCTTTCTTATTTGATTTTGTTTTCTTTGAAATACTAGTCAGAGCTGGAGAGATGTATCACCAGTTAAGATAATTTGCAGAGACCCCTATTCCCAGCACCCACATGATGGCTCACAACTTTAATTCCAGTCCCAAGGGATCTTATGTCTTCTTCTGACCTCCACAAACACCAGGCATGCATGTTGTGCACACATGGGCAAAACACTCATACATACAATAATAAACTACTAGTCACATAGTCTAAAATGGTATGTATTTCGTGTATCAGCTATAAAATTAAACTTGAAAAATACTTTATTCAAATACTCTAAATACTACAAATGATATTTAAAAAAACTATTGCTTAACCCACTGTATGGTTTCCATTATAAGGCACTCTTAATATGGAACTGAGAGGTAGTGGCGCCTTTAATCACAGATCTTAGGAGGCAGAAGAGGGGGGTGTCTGAATTCAAGGCCAGCCTGGACTACAGAGCAAGTCTGAGGACAGCCAAGGCTACAAAGAGAACCCCTGTCTTGCCCTACTCTCCTCAAAAAAAAAAAAAAAAAAAAAAAAAAAGGTCAGAACTGCCAAAATTATGATTAGAGGTTGCCAGAAATCAGGAGGCCAGGAGAGATGGGCAGAGCACAGAGAATTCTGAGAGTGAAGCTAATCTGTATGGCTATAACGGCAGACATATGTCAATGAGCACTTGCATGAACCCATAGAATCTATCACACTAGCAGGTACAAACTTAGGTGATAACGGTATATTGATGTGGGTTCATCAACTGCAACAAGTGCACCACCACGGTACAATATGTGGATAGTAAAGGCTGGCACATGAGTGCATGCATGTGTGTGTGCAGTCACACACACATTACTTTCACACAGAACTTTCTACTATGTTTGGCTGTGAATCTAAAACTCTTCTAGCTGGACATGATGACACAGGGAGATCTCTCTGAGTTTGGGGCCAGCTTGTTCTACACAATATGTTCCAAGACAGCCAGAGCTATACAAGACCCTGTCTCAAAAAACTAAAAACAATAGCCAGAGGAATGGGGGTGGGGGTTGCACACACTTTTAATCCCAACACTCCAGAAGCAGAGGCGGGCAGATCTCAGAGTTCAAGGCCAGCCTGTTCTACAGAGTGAGTTCCAGACAACCAGGGCAGGCTACACAAACCTTGCCTCCAAAAACAAACAAACAAACACCTGTTCTAAAATAGTTTATTAACCTAAAAAAGCAAATTATGTAAAAGTATGAGTACATGCAATGGCCATGACTGCATTTTCTTTTGGGTAAGCCAGAAATTTAAATCTACGTATCAACATTACTAATGTTTGCACATGTTAATGCTCTTCAACCATATTTAAATTCACTTTATTTGAATCTCAAAGTAACTCTAGGAGATAGTATTGCACAGAAAACTGGGTAATACTGACATGCTTTCTTGATCAAACGTCAAATTAGGAACTATTATAAAACTAAAACCTAGCAGCCAGGTGCTGTGGAGCTTGCCTGTAATCCCAGCACTCAGGGAGGCAGAGGCAGGTGGATCTCTGTGAGTTCAAGGCCAGCCTGGTTTATAAAGTGAGTCCAGGACAGTCACGGCCTTTGTTACACCAAAGGGAACAAAAACAAACAAACAAACAAAGGGAAGAAAATGGATGCTAGAGCCAAAGTTGTAGAATTTAATCAAAACATCCTTAAGGCCGCTGCTTAACACCCCACCATTGTAGTAAGGTGTGCAACAAACTAAATGTGTTTCGTAGGTGTCTGCCAAATTAACTTTAACTCTAGAGCATCAACCTTCATGACCTGGCTCTCATTCTATAAATCATTCCAAAATATAGATCCCCCAAGCTTCCTTCAATAGAAACTCAGTATGTAAACTCCCACGATTATAAACTCCATTGCAAGCAATTTGCCTCAGCCATAAATCTGAGCTCTATAAAATACCCTGAATATACATTTATTCAAGTAGATGGCTGTACATGAGATGCTTACCTACTATAAACAGATAACCCTAAGAATTAAAACTACATTCACTAAAGTCAGCTAAATATACTGAAACCACCACTAAAAGCAGCATATCTATGCACTATTATGTAAATACTATTAAAGATGTCAAATTTCAATAGAAAAATATTTAAAATACGTATGATATTTGTTTTTTTTACAAGGATATACAGGTTGAATGTTTATTAGACACAGAATGTCTTGACCACTACAAAACAAGTTTCATGTTTACTTTTGGGGGAGGGACATTTGGTGAATAATTTACCTTATCATTCACACCTACCTTGTGCTTTGTTCTGATTTGGCATAACTGATTTACATATGTCACATGTGTATACAGGAGGGAATGCTCCACTACATGAGTGTGTGGAGGCCAGAGGCCTACGTCCGGAGTCTTCCTCAACCTCTCATCTTTTTCAAGACCGGGGTCTCTCACTGAAACTTGAATCTGATTTGTTCAGACTGGCTGACTGACGAGAGCCAGGATCTGCCTACCCAGTGCTGGGCATCACAGCGCCTAGCTTAAAAAATTTTCTATTTAAGCTTTATGTCCAGAAATTGAAACTCAATAGATCTTAGTTGAAGCATACTGGGGGAGGGGCGCTGCAGAAGCGGCTCAGGGTTAAAAGCACACACTGTCTCACAGAGGACCCGACTATCCATAACGTCCACACCAGGCAGCTCACAGCAGCCTGGAACTCCGGCTTCAGGGAGCTGATGGCTCTCTGACCTCCTTGGCACATATACACATACATAAATAATAAAACAACAACAACAAAAATCAAGACAAGCATATCAATGTTTTCCAACCCTGACTAAGCTGTCAGCATTTGGTTAGAACTTTATTCCTTCTCCTGTGTGCACATGTGCTTTTGTATGAGAGAGGGCATGTGCTTGCGTGAGGGCATGTACTTATGTTTACGACAGCATGTTTGCTCATGGCTTTTTCTATTTTTTCCAAAGATAGGGTTTCTCTGTTTAGCACTGGCTGTTCTGGACTCGCTTCGTAGACTAGGCCTGCCCTTGATCTGCCTGCCTCTACCTCCCAGAGTGCTGGGAGTGTGCTCATGTTTTTAAATAGGGTCTCATCTATTCCAGACTACCGTCAATTTGCTTTGTACTCAAGAATGACCTTGAGCTCCTAATTTCCCTGTTTCTACTTCACCGATTATTGGGACTGCAGATACACAATATTGTGCCTTTTCCCTTTTTTTTTTTTTTAAAGTTTTACTTCTCAGTTTGGGCAAGGAGCAATGATTTCTTCAGGAATTAATGCTAACTGTGCACCTGGAAACAAGCAACTATTAATTTCAAAAGATTCCTGAAGGACCTGAAAGCACAGCAAACTACTAACCTTGTTGGCAAACCAGGACTTGCTGGCCAAGTTCAGCCTAACAGTTTGTTACCAGCCTACCAGGGATGAATTTTGCATTTTTTAAGTGGTAGAGAAAACATCAAATTAAATATTCTGTGATGTATGAAAATTACATGAGTTTAAATTTCACAGTATATCAGTCAAGTTTTACTCTTAACATTGCTACAGTAATTCACTTACATATTCTCTGTGACTACTCTCATGCTTACAGTAGGAGAAGTGCTATAGAGACACCATATGGTCCAGTCTAAAATATTTACCACATGGCCCTTTATAGAGTTTGCCAAAACCTGGCCTATGAGAGCAATATAGTAACAACTTAACAGGAACAAGCCAACATTACAAAAATGTAAATCTCTAGTATTGAAAAAAACAAAAACCTTCAAGCCATACAAACAGCTTTAGAAAGCACAAATAAGCATTCATTGAAAAAATTTAGTTACTATGCCTTGACTTCTAGTGCCAAAAGCTTACTGCCATATTAAAGATATATTACTCACAGCCTCTGAGTTATCAATAAATGGATCTGTCTCATCATAGCCAAAGCCTATATCAATTAAATCTTGTAGCCGATCCTTCCGGTGTTTACGGGCTTTCCCACCCTGCAAAGAAGAGAGATGTTAGACTTATTTAGTACCTGTGCTGTTCCCATATAGATTAAAAAAAAAAAAAAAAACCTGTAAGAGGAATACACATAATCTTTGCAGAGAAGCCCTCTGTAGGCAACTGGATCTCCCTATATCTTGTATATGAACTTAGTGACTGCTTCTTCAGAGTAGAACAAGTTGGACAAAGCAGCTATAAGATAGAAAATCTGTCAACACTTCCTCAACCACACAGTCAACATTAACAGTAAGTCAAATTGATGGGATTTATCTTTGCAATAATAAAAAATACTTTTCAACTCTGTGATCTTCCTTTCAAAAACCTGTAACCTTTGCTCAGCCATAAGTCTATAAAATAGGTGACCCCTGTACTACAAAGCCATCATGATTACAAAACCCAAGAAAAACACAAAAAGAGTCAATCTTTTTGGGCATGGTGGTACATGCTTTTAATCTAAGCACTTGAGAAGCAGAGGCAGGTGGAACTCTGTGAGTTCAAGGTCAGCCTGGTCTACATAGTGAGTTCTAAAACAGGCAGAGCTACTCTGTCTCCATAAAAGAAAAGAAAAATAGTAACTCTAGATAAGCCTAAAGAGAGAACTCACCCCCAAAGTTATTCTCCGACCTCCACATGTGCCATGCGCACGGGATGGTGTCTCATGTGCACATGCTCACTAAATAAAAACATTCTTTAGAAAATAATTATTATATCTTATATATATGAGCATTGCCTTCATATACGTATGTGCATAGGTATATGCCTGGTTTTTTCACAAGTCAGAAGAGAACATTGGATTCCCTGAAACTGGAGTTAATTATGGGTGCTGAGAACCAAACCTGCGTCTTGTGAATGACCAGCAAATGATTTTAATTAACCACTGAGCAGTTTCTCTACAGCCCTTCTTTTATTTACTTTTTAAAATAATTTCTTTACTTTTATTTTGTGTGCATTAGTGTGAAGCTGTCAGATCCCTTGGAAACAGCATTACAGACAGTTGTGAGCTGCCATGTGGGGGCTGGGAATTGAACCTGGGCCCTTTGGAAGGACATATACAGTGCTCTTAACCACTGAGCTATCTCTCCAGCCCCCTTCTTTTATTTTTTTAAGACATTTTTTATTTTCAGTTGTGTGTATGTGCATATACATAGACATACACATATATATATATGTATGTGTATACATACATATATACATACATACATACATATAGTGTAGGTGCCCTCAGCAGCCAGAAGAGGGCATCAGATCCCCTGGTGCTGGTGTTATAAAGTAGTGAGCTACCTGATATGGGCGCTGAGAACCACACTGAAGACCTCTGAAAGAGCACTAAATGCTCTTAGCCACTGAGCCATCTCTCCAACCCCCAAAACCTACTCTTAAAAGTTATCCTTAAAGGTTATATACTTGTACACACAGGCATGAAAGAATATGAAAACAAGCACACATAGGAATTGGTGAGGTCAGATCACAGTTTGTTGTTTATCCTGTTCTCAAGTGTACTATGCTAAAGTCCAGTCTCTAGTTTATATGAGTGCAGTCATGTGAGATATAACCCCTCTGAGGATCTAGCTGGGTGATGAGCACAAGAGTCTTTTTTACTGTATTTGAAACTTATGAACATATAATTATATATAAATGAAGTGTTTCTAAAGCAAAACAATGGCAAAAACAAACCAGGTCTTGGATACTGCTTTATTCAAGTTATACCTGGCTAATCACAGTGTAAAGAGCTCATTATGTCTCAGATACAAAACATTACTTACACTCTAGAGGTTTACATAAGCTTGGAATAAGTAGTTTAAACAGGAAGCAGCCTTCCTCTGGTACCACAAAAACAGGTTTGTGAGTTCTGCTTTTAAGCCTCATTTTGGATATTTATATTTACAGATTCAAACCCAACTATGATTTTAAATCATCTGTGCAGAGGGAGGAGGAGGAAGAGGAAACTACCAAGGATCTGGCCTTTCAACTTGTTACTTCCAAGGCACAGTGGGTTCTGCAGAAAGGATAAGAGAAGATGTGAATCTTCACTGTCACTTGGTTCCGGTTCTTACAGGGGCTGACTTTAATGCAAATTAAGTCTAGTGTTTAAAGAGAGATACATTTAATACAATGTATCTTTAAATAAAAACTAAATGCAAAGAAAATGATACTTGACTGCAAAAGGTCAACATTGAAATTATAAACAATGTTTCTAAGGCAGTACCCTCCCTTCAGAATGACTTCCAAAGGCAATTCTAACTAAAGGCTGTTTACCATATGTACTAATATTGAAATATTTAACCTGTCACTTCCATGTCCCCTCCCAAACAAACCCTCATGGGGAATGAGCAAACGGAAGCCAGGCAGCGGGTGGCACTCACCTTTAGTCCTAGGAGAGGCAGGCAGGTCTCTGAGTTCCAGGTCAGTCTGGAACACAGAGCCAATTCCAGAACAGCCAGGGCTACACAGAGAAGGCCTGTTTCAAACCCGCCCTCCAAAACAAACAAACAAAAAAAGCAGGGCATGGTAGTGCACACCTGTAATCCCAGCACTCAGGGAGGCAGACCCAGGCAGATCTCTGAGTTTGAGGTCAGCCTGATCTACAAAGCTAATTCAGAACAGCTAAGACTACACAGAGAAACCCTGTCTCAAAAAAAAAAAAAAAAAAAAAAATTCAATCACCAAAAACAAATCAAAACCTTTTAAAATTCTACTAAGAATTACATACTATATTTTAAGCCTGTATTTAAGATTTTAAAGTCTGTTAAGGGCTTGGGACTTAACTCAATGGCCCAGTGCATGTTCAACATATGTGCAATCCTGGATTCTATTTCTAACAGAACCAAAATGTATGTCAAAACATATAAGCTACGGAAAGTGTGCCTGAAATTTCAGTTCTTGGGAAACTGAGATGAGAGGACTAAACATTCAATGCCACTGTTCTCCATGGACAGTTAAAAAAAGCAATATGCTAAAATATCAGAGGTGATTTATGCTATTTTAAGTGCTTTTATTTTTATTTTATGCTTATTGAGTGCTTTGCCTACATTTATTAGGTATACCATATGCATGCCTGGTGCCCACCAAGTGCACTTAATCCTCTGGAATTGGGAGTTCTGGACAGCTCTAAGCTGTCATATTGGTGCTCAGAACTGAACCCAGGTCCTCTGCAAGGGTAGCAAGTGCTCTTAACCACTGAGACACCTTTCCACTCCCCAGAATTTAAGTTCTTATTCCCAAAGAACTAAAAGCAACATAATCTGCTTAAGAAATTTACCAAGCACCTACAGTGAGCACAGTGAGCCAGCCTTTGTGGACTGTACAGTATGGTAGCCAGGAGAAAGATTAATGGCTATACTAATTATAAACAGTAAAAAGGAAAATTACATGAAGGTTGTATGGAGTCCTTTATAAGAGATAACATAATCAAGTCTTTCCTAAGACATTTATTCTTAGACAAAACTCATATAGCTAAACACTTGTGGAAGCCCTTGAGTTACTCTAAGATAAAAGTTAAAAACAGTTTAAAAAATCTCATTTTCTATCTAGGAAAATGTTAAGAGCCATTACAGAGCCTGTGGGGTCACTTTTTAGCTAATGCCTTCAACTCAGTGTTAGAATTCAAATCAGTGTCCACACTGCCACATCTCCAGATTAACTTCTCCCACACAGTACCCATGGTTTCACGCTTACTATATTGAGCTAGCAAGATAACTCAGAGATTAGAGGCACTTGCACACAATTCAATCCCCAGATTATACTCATGGCAGGAGAAACACAACTCCCAAGTGTTGTCCTGGCTTCCACATGGATGATCACAAGAGAGCACACGTACAGAAGCCAGAGGACAACCTGCCAAAGCTGGTCTTCCTCTTCCACCATGTAGGTCCCAGGGAGCAAGCTCAGGTCTCCACCTGGGCAGCAAGTGCTTTTTTAACCTGCCATCCATTTCCCTGCCCACACATTTTTTTTTTTTAAGTAAGTTATCTCACCTGGCAGTGGTGGTGCACACCCTTAATCCTGGAGCTCTGGAGGCAGAGGCAAGTGGATCGCTGTGAGTTTGAGGCCAGCCTGGTCTAAAGATCAAGTTCCAGGATAGCCAGGGGCTACACAGAGAAACTCTGCCTCAAAAAAACACAAAAATAGTAAGTCATCACTACATAGCACCACACTGTACTTGAACTTACCATGCAGCTCAAGGGTGACTTGAACAACTGGAACAACCCTCAGCCTCCCAAATGCTGAGGTCACAGGCCTGAGCCACCACAGCCGCACTGAAAATTTATGTTAATATGAAATGTATGCTGTCATTTTTTTTTTTTTTTTTAGAGCAGCTTTATGTGTAATAGTCAGAAACTAAATCCTGGGGCGAGGAGACACTCTGCAGCCAAGTCTGATGACTGGAGGTCAGTTCCTAGAACTTGCAAGGTAGAGGAGGAAAACCAACTCCTGAACATTCTCCTCTGAACTCGACATGAGCAGAAAATAGAAAAATACATTTTATACAAATAAATAAACCCCCGTACTCTGAAAACAGACAATGTTCTTCGTGTGCTCAGTGGCTAACACCCTGGGAGAGCCGGTGACATACGAGACACGAAGCTGCTCTCAGAACCCACCACGCTAAGCCAAAGAAGCTCAACAGACAAGGTTCATTTACAGGAAGTTCTAGAAAAACAAAAACAGACCAGAGGTTGCCAGGGCTTGGGCTAGAGGTAGAGGACTGTCTGCCAAGAAGGAAACTTCATGGGGAGATAAAAGTGGCCTATACCAGGACTGTAGTCACACTTATAGAGTGCATGCATTTATTAAAACTCATCACGCTGTACAATTAAAACTGATGAGCTGTGGTTAAATTATACCTCAATAATTCTGACTTCAAAGTCTGTCATTCATTTCTTTCTGCTCTACTTCCCTTCTTTCTCAATCTCTCCCTTTTAATGTTAAAATTTTTGTCAGAGCTGCAGTCAGACCAAGAATTATTATTCCTACTTCAAGTCTGTCTCCCACAAAACTTTGCTTAGGTTTACTTACACCTCCAACTTCCTTTCTATTCTAACTGCTAGGTCTAGAAAGCTGGTCATTGTTTTTACCTAAATGTATTCAATCCCTTGGCTAGCCTAACTTCCATCAAGTTTACAACTTTATCTTACTATATGCAATGAATATTTCAAAAGTTGCACTTCCTATAACCTCCTATTCTCACAAGAATCCTTATTAAAAGACAAATCCAAAGCCCTGAGATTCACAAGCTCAAAACTTTCTGTGTGTTAGCCCTGCCTGCCCACCCACCTTTCTGTCTTAACTGTCTAACATGACCTTTGCGGTCCACTGCGATTCCCTCCCTAAGCACCAGCGCCCATCATTCCTCATGCTTTCACTTTATACGGACTCTTCCTCCTCACTGAATCCTACCATCTCTCATACCTCTGCTGGACTTTTAAATTTTTCTCTAGTATGATAATTAAAATCACAATCACCCTTTTCCGTTCACCGAATATTTTCAGGGTAGAGGCATAAGACACAATTAGCTGACTATAATTTGCCTGGAAAAATCTAAAAACAAAACAAACAACAAATGCACAGTTTGTCTTAGTGATGAGCAAATACAGAACAACAAACAGCTTCTTTATAAAGATTTTGGAACATGTGTGTCTAGTCACGGTTACCAGCTTCTTGCCACTAAAAATGACTGTTGTTAATTATTAGCACTTAATGGAGCAGCACAGCAATGCTGTTAAATAGCTGTGAATCCTTTTCTGTTAAGTGTGAATCTTAAAGAGATTATTAAAAAGAACTAACTAAAGCTTTGATTATAATATTAATCTGTAATCTTACCAAGCATCCTATTAATAACAGAATCAAATGATATAACCATATATCACATAACCATGAAATACTGACAGCCATTAAAAAACAAAAGGTTATATAAGGAGTGAAAAAAGTCTGAAAAATCTTATGTACAATTCAGGTTAATCACAGAAAGGTCACTGTGAGTGTTTATTAAGCATCTGAGGCCGACAACGATGGCTCAGTGGTAAAGACACTGGCTGCCAAGCCAGACACAAAGCCTGATTCCCCAAGACCTACATGGCAGAGTGGGAAAACAGACTTCCAACAGCTGTTCTCAGATATCCACACATGTAATGTGTACGTGTGCGCCCAGACACACAACACATAAAACACATAAATACATAATTTTAAAATTTAAAAACAAGTGGTTGTAGAGATGGCTCAGTTATGAGCATTTGTTGCTCCTGCAGAGGAGCCTGAGGGTTTGATTCTAGCACCCACAAGGCAGCTTACACTCATCTGTAATTCCAATCTGACAGCTAGAACTTGCTATGTAGCCTAGGCTGTTCTCAAAATGTGTAATCTCCTACCTCAGCATCCAAGTACTAAAAAGACAGGCCTGCACTACAATGTAGGTCTGCCTTGGAAAGATACATTCAACAGACGCCTAAAAGGAGTCTATGCAATGTGAATTTTAAACATTAAAATTTTACCTAAAGGAACTCAAGACAGATTGAAATGTGTCCTCCCTACTCTAGACAGACATATTTTGAATCACTCTTTTTCAGTATCTTTAGCAAGACTGTTCCCTGCAATAAAATTAGTCTTAATTCATAATTTTCTAAACCTTTTTATTACATTAAATAGACCTTATAAAAATCAAATTGTACTTCCATAGAAATTTAAAAAATCTTCCATTTTGTTAATCTCAAATAAAGAACCCTTTTAAAGTTCGTGTTCTAAGTACTCCTTCATGATGACTCAGTAATTGTACTGGCTTAACCTGATAATCAGTATCTCAAGCCAATGCTAAATGATTACAACATCAATAAACTGAAAACAAAAAACAAAAAAAACCCAAGCTCTTCTTAGGACAGGACCCTCAGTGACAGTAAGTTGAGAAAAGCATCAACGTTCACTGATGACTTGTGGCTGAGAACAAGCAGGACATTAACTGTTAAGAGGCTATATCACGAGGAGTGAACACCCTGGTTAGAAAACTACTCAATTTGCACCATAGCCCTCTACAATTACATCTTTCTATACCCATGCTGATTTCAACCTTCCAATAAAAAAGCCTACAGTTTTAGTGGAAACAGTTACCTGCGCAGAAATACTAACATACATTTTGATAACCATCACTATAAGATTTTCCACATGTCCTAAAACTGCTGTTTCATAATAGGTCTGCAGGGAGGTAGAAAATTTATTTAGCTCAGAGGCCACACAATGAAAATGGCTCAACAAAGGAATTTTTTTTAAAAAGGTACTGTTTGAAAAGGATTTCTTTTTCCTTTAAGACTAACCTATCCCTTAAAGTTTTATGATTTTAATATACATTCAACTCTTGATATCCTGGATTGGTTCCAGGACCCGTAACATAACAAAATCTCCAGATGTTCAAATATCCTATATAAAATGTCATAGTGTTTATATATAACCCACTTGTATCCTGCTATATATTTTATCTCTAGATATTTATAATACCTAATGCAATGTGAAAGTTTATATAATTATAAACCTGTATGGTTTAGGGAATAATACTAAGAAAAAAGTCTTCACATGTAAAATACAGGTACACATTTTTTTTTCTTTTTAATACTTCTGATCTTCAGTGGTTGAATCTAGAGGCAGAACCTACAATTATGGTGGGTTGGCTCCACACTACTATTTTATTTTTATTTTATTTTGTTTTGTTTTGTTTTGTTTTTTAAGACAGGGTCACTCTATCTAGTTCTGGATGTCCTGAAAATTTATTTAGCTCAGAGGCCACACAATGAAAATGGCTCAACAAAGGAATTTTTTTTAAAGGTTTTGTTTTGAAAAGGATTTCTTTTTCCTTTAAGACTATCCTACCCCTTAAAGTTTTTAAAAGATAATTTTATGATTTTAATATACATTCAACTCTTGATATCCTGGATTGGTTCCAGGACCCCTAACATAATAAAATCTCCAGATGTTCAAATATCCTATATAAAATGTCATAGTGTTTATATATAACCCACTTGTATCCTGCTAGAACTCACGGACAGCCACCACATCAGCCTGGGTTCAGACCAGTGTTAGTCCACAGAACACTAAACGCATTGGTATTTGTGTTTTACAAGTAGAATTCATTTTATAGTGATCTTAACAAGTTTGCCCAAACTCTATACAAAACTTTAACAATTTGAGTCTTAGGGAAACCAGACCTTGAGAGGTTCCCCAAATGCTCTATCTTCTCAGTAGTTACAACTCACCAATGAGTGATAAAATTCTTCAAATGATTGCATGTTTTTGTAATATCCACTTCCCAGTCAGTGCCTTATCTGAGGGAACTGTTGAAAGTATTTCACAATTGATTGTAAAGTCACCAAAAAGAATTTTTTTTTTCCAGGCACACACAACTTTAATTCCAGCACTTGGGAAGCATAGATAGATACGATAGATAGACAGACATATAATAGATAGATAGATGATAGCAAGCAAGCAAGAAAATACTTTGACATGTATTTAGTTATTTAGGAGTAAAGTGTATGTACAGACCATGATGCACACATGGAAGTCAGAGAACTATTTGCAGTTTTCCTCACTTGAGTTTCAGAAATGGGGCTCAGGTCCATCAGGCTTGGCCAAAGTACCTTTACCTGCTGAGCCATCTTGCCAGTCTAACATACTTTACCGTCTATACCAAAATAAACCCCACAAGTTTTAGAACTATACAGAGTATGTTAGACAGAGAGACGGACACTGAGAGACAAAGAAACAGACAAAAATAGTGTCTCACTGGGTTGTCATCCTGATCTGGAACTCACTGTGCAAATCAAATAGGTCTGGCCTAAAATCTGTAGTGATCCTCCTGCCTCTGCCCTCAAAGAGCTGGGATTACAGGCATACTTCATACCATGAGCACTTCAACTATTTCATTTATACGGCCCCTCAGAGTTATTTTTAGATGACCAAATTTGTCACTATCCCTTGATAAACACACACTGACTTTCAAGGTGTAATTCATCAGTGGTAGTAAATGCTTGGCAAGGAGTTGCTCAGAAACAAAGTTAACTGAGTCCCATGTGCAGCACTGTGCTAGACATCTTCACTGAGATTACTGAATTTATATCCAGTCCTAGAAATGGAAGTTTTCAAAACATGTGGAGTAACAAAGACAGAGAAATCACTAAGAGTAATTTTGGGCATCATAAGTTATACCTTGTCCTACCAAACTAAGAGAGCAAGTATAACTCCATTAAAATGAGTTTCCTGCTCTGACACACACCACCTAGAAATCATCTGAAAACATAGCCAGAACCTAGGATGTTTAGCCTTAGCATCTGCAACATTAACTATGAGATAAGAGGCAGGAAGATCATGAGTTTCAGGCCACCCTGGGTTATAAAGTGAGACTGTCTTAAAACAACAAAACCAAAAAATAAAAATATTTAAAAAAAAATAAAATCTTCACTACAAATGAGTAGATTTCTTTGGTATCTTTTCTTTAAGGACACCTACCATTTCATTTGTTTTAGTGATGAGCTGCAGAATATATACCCAGAAGGACTCTAAAAAGAACCTCAGTTTACAGATATGAAAGCTGGGGCTTAAGGAACAAAATAACTCCACCCAAAGGGCAGAATTTGTCGGTGGCAAAGAGTGGCCTAAACCCGACTCAAATTCTACTGTATTCTGGTATTTGTCTCATTCAGGAGCCAAAAAGTGTCAACTCGAATTCAAGTTGCACTTTGAGGATAACAGGAAAAGCAGGGCCAGTGAATACTGACGTCCTATCTCTGTGAAGCATTGCTAATGCTCACAGAGGAAGCAGAATGCAGCCTCACTTCTCAACTCAGCAAGAGTAGTTAAAGCCATGACAAACAGCATAGAATTAGAGCTTTCTATGAATAGTTATGCTAAAAATTAAGGAAAATGCTATGTGAAAATTATAGTATACTTTTATAACATATTATTTATATATTTTCTATTAAAGTAAGAGCTGATATATTGTTGCATGGAATACAGGATATGCATCAACATTTAAGGTAAGTATGACATGAAGAAGTTTCATACTGATTCTGATGGATTCTTAGATTCTTACAGTCCACACACTCTCTCAAAAGGGAAGAAGGGTGATGAACTGCTCTGAAAACAAAAGTTCTCATCAGCAGTGGTAGGGGAGAGGGTGAGAGCTACACACAGCTGAATGTGTTGCCTATTCTTGACCTTGCATGACCATGGGCCAGTCACTTAGCCTTGGGCTTACAGTCTCATTCTCTTCGGCTGTAAAGATAGTAAATATTTCTTACCTTCTAGGCTTCGTTTGTTTTTTTTGTAGGCTTTGTTAAGCAAACTGCCTAGATTATAGAAGGACTGACTATAACGAATCCAGCCTATTAACACAGTCAGGACAAACCTGTAAAACTGTCTGGCTGTCAAAACCATTCATTCAGCTTCAATTTGTGAGATCAAGATAAGTAAGCAGTTGCTATTTATAGGGCCTCCCAACTAGCTGCACAAAGAAATCAGGCCAATAGGGTAAAATTACCTAGGTGATCACTATTATACTCACATATTTCATTTCAAACTTCTTAGCCAACATTTCCACTTCTTGCCTCTCCTTACGCTCATCAGTAAACGGGTCTTCTGTATGAACAAGCTTCTTCTGATTTAAAGGAAACGGGGAAAGAAACACAGTGTTAGCACCACTTCAATGACACTGCCATATATTAATCACATAAGAACTACAGTTCCGTATAGCTGAACTCTATACTTAATAGCATATCAAATAGGTATTCAATTATGACATTTTTTCATAACTACATCTGTTGTATTATTTCCAGACTTGAATATACCTTTAAATTTCAATTAGTCAATTTTTCCTAATATAAACAAATACGTCAAAAGCATTAAAAGCCATTTTTTAAAATGATGGTTCACATTAGGAAAGTATCTGCAGTTAACAGACTTACACAAAACTGTACAATTTTTTGATGGTCAAGAATTTAACAATCTATATTTGCTCCACTTGCAAAATGACCCCAATCCCAAATAAAGCAATTTCTCCCCCACACCAACATTAGGTACAAATAAATTTTATTTTGATATTACCCCTAAAAAGTAGACTCAGCCAGGAAATATCCCTAAAAAGGCATTCAAATTATTAATTATAAAATCAAGACTCATCTTATGCTTACAAGTTATTACTGCAGCTGTCCTGGCTTTCTGATGAACTTATAATCAATAATTTCTATATCACCTGTCTCCCACCAGTAGATACCTATTCAAAAAATATATAAAGCTAAAAAAATGTGCAAGAGCTCATCATGGCTTCCTTCTAACAGCATGGAATGAAACACTTCTAAAATTCAGTTTAAAGCACACAGCCCATGTACACACAATAAGCAAGCATCCCCATTCACCACCCACTTGCCAGAGCAGATAACCTCGTACGCTTTCCTGACTTTACTACTTTTGCCACTTTAAAATGTATTCTTATTGTGTGCTGCATGATGAGGGTGGGTGGACATGTGCACACACATGAAGGTCACAGCGAAACTTTGTGAGGCTGGTTCGTTCCTTGCACCTTGCTGTGGATTCTGGGGATCGAACTCAGGTTGCCAGTCTTGCATCGACCTCAGTTACTGTTGTAGTAGACAAGTTTTGTATGTATGCTTTTCAGTGTACAAAAAAGCTAAGAGCTACTTTAAAAAAAATACTATTTTTATCCAATTTTAGAATTTTACTTTGAAAGTAAATTTGGTTTCGTTGTTTGCCTGTTTTGTTTTTTGGAGACAGGGCCTTACTACGTAGTCTTGGATGACCTGGAACTCACTACATACACCAGGATGGCCTCGAACTCAGAGATCCTGCTGATTCTCCCTCCCTAGTGCTGGGATTAAAAGTGTGCACAACCACACCCATCTGAAAGTAAATTTTTAAAGGGTTAATTTTTTAAAAACTGATATAGCAGCTTTAAATAATTAAAAATGATAAACATAAAAGTATTACAACCAGGACAAAGATATG
>CM053763.1:7315175-7377227 GCA_028658305.1 Pachyuromys duprasi
CCCAGTCCAGCCAGACTCATTTTACATATGCAAATATAAACACAAAGATTTCTATTAGTATTTCTTTTCCTAACTAAGAATCACCTTATAGTCATTCTAAATTTTTTTTCAAGACAGATTTCACTACAGTCTAGGCTGGCGTCGAACTCAAAATCCTACCTTCGTATCCTGATACATAGACGTATCACCATATCCAGCCTGTTTTAAAGTATTTTGTATACTTAATACAGGCATCAAAATCTATCTTTTGTTTACAATATGGTCTACAAAATTAAAAACCTCACTTCTCCCCTTAGAGTTAAGAATAATGGGGGCAATCTCAACACTCAGGAAGCTAAGGTACGAAGCTGACAGAAGTTTGAGGCCAACCTGGGTTACAAAGTAAAACCTTACCTCAAAGCAACAAACACCCACAAAGAATCATCTCTTTTCCCAATTAAAAACGCAAGAAAAATCTGAAGAATCTCCCCCTACCACAGTATCAGTAGCTGATAATTTGCAGGTGAAACAAATTGCAAACTATCAGCCACTTATGTGTAAAGTCAATGCAATAATTTTCTCCTTTGATCTCAGCATGTTCAAATCTTTCATAGGTCTTATCCAACATATGGAGTGACAAGCATCAGAAAACCATAGAGTTCTGTAACAGTGCAGTTACATCATCACCATTATCACTATGTTTTTCTCTTTACAGGACACATTTAATTCACTGTGTTCTCAAATGAGTGCTCAGGTTATCTGATTTCTTGGTTTGCTAAGAACTGAACTTTTTTCTAATGTATCTATCATGTCCACACGTACTTCATAATGCACTACTGTCAGCAATAGCAAACAAACTAATCTTTCAGAATGGGGATGACTCCAATGTCTCAGTCACCACCCAAACCACAATTATGACATAATACCACGAAGATCAAGGCTAAGGGCTCATCTAACCTGCAAGGTGATCTTGCTTTTAGAGTTAGCCAAAATATGCTTTTGCTCATCTATGTGGAAACACCTCGGCTGCATTTCTGTTAATTGGGAATGCACACTTCATTTAGCAGGTAGGAAGGGAGTTTAAATGTACCCCAGTGCTGATGGTACCTATACATATTGTTGTTTTTAACAGCCCACAGCTACCCACTTTCAGTTGACTTTCAGATATACGGCTATTTTAAAATTGAGACTAGCCAGGTGTGGTGGTGAGCACCTGTAATCCCAGCACAGGTGGCAGAGATGGGCAGATCTCTGTGAGTTTGAAGCCAGCCTGGTCTACAAAGGGAGTCCTGGATAGCCAAGGCTACACAGAGAAACCCTGTGTAGAAACCCAAAACAGAAACAAACAAAAATTGGGACTTTTGCTTCTAACTTTACTTAGCCTACTATGGGTACAGTATTCAATTACTGTAACTCAAAATTAAAATATTTTGGAAAAATTATAACTAAAAATAAATTAATCTGAGCCAAGCCTGGTAGTTCAGGACTGTAATCCCAGCTACTCAGGAATCTAAAACAGCAATATCATGAATTCAAGGCCAATATAGGCTACAAAGTAAGTTCAAGGCCAGCCTAAGCAACTTAAAATTATCTTGTCTCAAAAACAAAGGATGGGGTGTTATTTGGAGTCATGTCAGTAATATAACATATCCCTGGCCGAGCATGTTCAAGACCCTTGGGTTGAGTCAGCATTTGGGGGGTTGGGGGGCGGGGAGCTTCCCAGAAGATGAAAACCAATCTCTAATCTCCAGACATTGTCCAGTTGGCCACTCTACTAGGATTTCCCTTTATGGAACCATCACAATTCACTTACAGAGGTGTTACTTATACATTCTTAGGCAATAAATACACTAAGTGGGACTAATCATAGGAAAATGTGGCAAACTTTCCCCACAAAAGCATACCACATACAAAACAATTCTTTTGTGGAATTACAAGATATATGGCTAAATACACAATGAGAAAATTGGACCAATAAATCCCTAAATTGATAGTATGTACAAATCTCTAAATTGGTAGTATGTATGAAGCAAACAACAAAATTAAATCCAATTCATGACTCCTAGAACATAAAAGTATAGCCATGTCCCAAACATTGCTTTAAGAGTCAGGGAAAGATCACATACACAATGGTAAATACCACAGAGCCTAACTGTAGAACAGGCTAAATGGTAAGTACCATATAGCTAACTAGATAGCAGATAGGTTACCCTGGCATGATGGCGCATACCCTTGATGCCAGCACTCGGGAGGCAGAGGGATCTGAGTTTGAGAAGTGGTCTTAAGAGTGAATTCTGGGATAGCCAGGGCTACACAAACAAACCCTGTCTCAAAAAAACCAAATCAAACCAAAAACATCTAGGTTAGTAAAGGTATTTTTATAGTGTTTGCACAACGACAAAACACTAGTATTATGTATTTTTACCTAAAGATGGCTTTTGTCTTGCAGTTTTCTTACACTTATTTGTGTGTGAACAATTTGCAGCAGATGGTGACTCTGCTTCCACCATGTGGATGCTGGGGATAGAACTCAGGTCTTCAGGCTTGGCAGTAAGGACATTTATCTGCTGAGCCATTTCGTCACCCAGCTTTTTTTTTTTTTTTTAAGGCAGGGTCTCACTATGTGGCCCTGGGCTCTCCATTCTTCCACCCCAGCCTTCAGAGTGCTCCATGCCTAGCTACAAAATGTTTTACATTTGTAACTTATGGAAATTATAAATATTGGACACCTTCATTTTAATTTTAATTGAAAAGTGCTGCAATTTAATAAACAAAACGCCATTTATATAAAAAAGAATTCTGAATGAACTGAGAATACAGGATAAAACGTAATGTGAGAGTGATCAAAATGGTCTCTATCCCTAACAATTCACTTTCTCTGAAAACATTTAATAATGATGGCCACACAACAACACTTGGAACAAGCCATCAAAGGATTATCTGGCACAAAACAGACTAATGATATTATTCAATGTGAGACTTTTGGCCAAAGAGTCCTTCACTGCAACAACAAAGATAGTTGATGAAAGGAACTAATGAATGAATTCTGGAGTCCATTAGACCTGCTCAAAAGCCCAGCCTAATAAAGAGCGTAGTCACTAAACAAGAGGGCAATGTCTGTCTGTCTGCCTGTCTCTCCCATCTCCCCCTCCTAAAGATCACCAACCCACAACAATAAAAATTACAGTCACCGACAAACCGCTGTCCTAATCCCCATTGTTCAACGCTTCCCTCAAAAGACATACCTATGTATTTTCCTAAGTTGTTTTTTTTTTTAATTCAAAGCCAACGTTTTCCCATAATTCTCCAAAAGATCGCAACGGACAAATACCCCAATTCGAACTAATAGAGCCAAAAAATAATATGATTGGACAGCCACCGAGTAAGACAGGAGACCTTTCCATTCAAAGACAATATGCACAAACTCAACACACACAAAAGCTAACAATATTTACCAACACGAGCGTAACCACATTAACGAATCCACTTTTTCATTCCTAACGTGGAATCTTTAGTGTCTGAAAATGTTTAATTTCTCTGAACTCCCCTTCAATCAAGGAAAATAAACCACCCGGCCAGGAGCCCATCTCAGCAGCCCCGGCGCCCGGTACAGCTGGGTTGAGGAAAGATGAGGATGAGCCGGGGTCACACAATCTCTCCGCTTCAGACCGGGGGGCGTGTCCCCCAAGGTTTTTTTTTTCGCTTCCCTTCTACCGGAACGACAGACGGAGTGCCACAAGAAGCCAGCCGCACGGCTCGCAGGGCCTCGGGATTTGGTGAGGGGAACAGAAAGGAAAAGGAGGAAAAAGCTGAGGTTTCGAAAGGTGCACGGGGAAACCGGCCCGGCGCGGTGCGGAGGGGGCAGCCTCGGCCACCCAGGCGGGCCGAGCCGCGCGGCGCCCACCCCGTCTAGCCGCCGAGCCCCCGCCACCCCACCCCCGGGACGAGCGAAGTGCAGAGCAGCCCGGGCAGGCGGCGGGTCCGGAGGCGCCCGGGCTGTGGGGCGGCCGGGAGGGAGGGACCCTCTGTACCCGTTGTTCTCCGCACAGCAGCAGCTCCGGGTAGCTGAACTCCACGCAGCTTTCGTCCGTGGGGTCCTTGAGCACCAGCTCCAGGCGAACGGTCTCCCTCGGCGGTCGCGGCGGCGGCTCCGCCCGGGAGGCCGCCTCCCGCGGAGGGGCAGTGTGCAGGGGCAGCGGCGGCGGCGGCGGCTCCGGCCGCGGGGGCTCGCGCTGCAGCGCCATGGGCGGCTCGGCGCGGCTGCCCTCGCGCTGGGGGAGCGGCTTGTCGCGCGCCGGGGGCTGCGCGTCGGCGCGGGGGGCCGGCTCCGCCCGGGCCGGCTCGCGGTACGGCTGCGGCTCCAGTCGGGGGGGCTCGCGCTCGGCGCCCGCGAAGTCGGCCTCGCGCCGCCTCACCGGTGACAGGCTAATGAACGCGACTCGGCGCGGCTCCGCCATCCCCACTGTTCTGGCCCTCGGCGCTCGCTCGAGCCGGCTCTCGCCTCGACGCCGCACGGCGTGCCCGCCCGCCTCTCCTTCCGCTCTCCGTCACGTTTCTTCCCTCCGGCACCCTCCGCCGTCTCCGCGGACGCCACCGTGAGTGCGGACCGGGTCCCTGTCCCCGCTACAACGTTCTGATGGGCTCCGCCACCAGCGCCAGGGTCGCCGCGGCCGCCATGTTGGATCCCCCACATAAATAGAAGCAGGCCGCTGAACGGGCGCATGCGCACTCCGGAGACGCTCGCGTCCACAGTCGTGGCTGTTGCTCAGTTTTCTTCTCAACAGTCTGAAGTCCAGACAGCCCTGCGGAAGTGACGTCACAGACAGCCCTGTCTCCGTGGCAACAAGGACGCTAGAGACGCTTCTGCTCTAAAGGAAGGGTTCGGGGTTCCCGGAGCGATTTCCTCTTCTCTCCCGGAAACCGAGGCACGCTCGCGGATCCCTCAGGGTGAGCGTCGGGATGTGCCTGGGACAGACCCAGTCATGGCGCCGGGTCCCGCCCGACGTCGGCCTCTGGCCCTTGGCGACAGGGAGCAGGCTTGCCCGCGGAGGATTCCGGGCAGACCCTGGAAAGGGGTGAAGGACTCGCCGCCGGGCCGGTTCGGTGCCCAGGCCCCTGAGGAGGTGTCCAGGGTAGAAAGGCGAAGGCTTGACTTCGCCCCAGCCCCCTCCCCCCGAAAGTGCCACGCTCCCTCCCACACCGCTGCCTCCCACACTTCTCCCTCGCTGCTTTGCGCACGGCGACGAGACTCGGTGAATGACGCGCCCCAGTTGGGAAATTTCAACTGGCAAAGGAACAGTTCGCGAAGACTTGAACGTCTTAGCAGGGTTTGGTGTTATTTTAGGGGACACACTCTCAGGGTTAAAAAAAAATGTTAGATGGCTCATTTCTGAGTGGGAAGGAGCGCTGGTTAGGCTTCGTTGGAGCGGATGTGGGAAGCGAATTGGAATGCATATTTTAAAGGATGAGAATTACTGGCCCTTTTAATCTATTCAGTAGAAAGTGAATTTGAAAGCTCCCTTTACATGTTTCAAGGAAACCCAAGCTTGTTAATTGCGTTAGCTATATTGGATGTTGAGGAGCTGAGTCAAAGAGACGACATAGATATTTTTTAATAGGCTGGTATTCGCTCTTCTCTTCCTTTCCAAAGATGTACTAAATGGTGATAGAATGGTCATCCCAAAAGTCCCTCGTAGCTCTAAACCAGGTGTGGAGGTGCATGCCTTTAGTCTGAGGCAGACTGTTCAATTCAACACACTTTACAACCAGCTCCAGCCAACACTTTTTTTTTTTTTTTAGACTGAGTTTCTCTGTGTAGCCTTAGCTGTCTCAGACTCGCTTTGTAGAGCAGGCTGGCCTTGAATTCACAGCGATCTGCCTGCGTCTGTCTCTGTGAGTGCTGGGATTAAGGGCATGCCCGGCTCAGGTAGGTGGTGGTAGCACTCTGCAGCCAGACCGATCTACTTAAAGAGTTCCAATCCAGCCAGAGCTACATAGACCCTATATGAAAACAACAAAGATGATGAAGAATCTCTTCTAGCTTTATAATGCTGCAATATTTCCTGGCACCATGTATTACCTCTATCATTTCTTGCACTACTCGTGATTTTGATTAGACCTCTGTTTCTGACAGCCTTACAATGGGGCAATTAATGTTTGTGAAACGTTGTGTCATTCTCTATCTCATTTTCAATCGACCTGCAAAGTGAGCTCTAACCCTGTCTTCAGTTTTTGCAGTTTCTTCCAAAGATCGCAGTCTGTCTGTCCTTGTGCCGAGCTCTCCTGTGGGTATAGGCTCATCCAACATCATCTTCTGCTGGGTGCTTTCCCAATAACTGAACTTCAATCCACAGTAAGAAGTAGATTCTAATTGCTAGCGTAAGCTGTTCTCATCGGCACTCGAGAGGCAGAGGAAGGTGGATCTCTGTGAGTGTGGGGCCAGCCTAATCTACAGAGTGAGTTCCTAGAGAGCCAGAGCTAAGAGGTGAGACCCTGTCTCAAAAAACAAAACAAGAGGGAAGTAGTTTCTACACTGTAACCCATTGTCCACACACACAAAATCTAATGTACCTTACTGTGTAGCATAGAGTAAAAACAATGATGGAGTTCAAAGGACAACTTTGGAATCTGTTCTCTCCTTCCAGGTGGCCAGGCTTGTACAGCAATTGCCTTTATCTAACAAGTCATCTTCTTAGCCTAGAATTGTTTACATTTTAAATTCTACTTTAGAATATATTTTCCTACACAGACAGTAATAACTATATAAAACTGGTTTGTGCCAGATGTAGTGAGTGGCTAATCCCAGCACTGGGGAGGCAGAGGCAGGCGATATCTGTAAGCTTGAGGCCAGCCTGGTCTAGAAAGTGAGTCCAGGACAGCCAGGGCTACACTGAGAAACCCTGTCTCAATAAAACAAACAAACTGGTTTGCTACATGTATCTAGCATAAAAGTGTTCCACATTTTTTCATTCTAAATGCTCTGTAGTAACAGTTTAGATTGTGACATCACCAAGAACAAGTTTTTGGCTAGCTTATTTGGCAAAAAGCATATGTACCATATTTATCAGTGCTGAATGAAGTTGTTTTTACTTTGTTTTTCTCTTTGAGATAGGCTCTTACAGGCTTTCCACACTTGGTTGACCTGAAACTCACTATATAGACCAGGCTGTCCTTGAACTCAGAGATCCTTTTGCCTCTGCCTCCCTAATGCTGGGATTAAAGGCACGCACCAACAACTCTGGCTGGTTTTCAATCCTTAATATGATTCACTTTTCTTTTGCTGTATCAATAGGCAATTAATACTGTCATTTTAAGATTTGCATTAACAGGGACTGGAGAGATGGCTCAGTAGTTAAGACCTCTGGGCCCCCTTTCAAAGGTCCCTGGTTCACAGTACCCACATGGCAGTTCCTAACGTCTGTAACTTTAGTTCCAGAAGACATCCTCACACACACAAGCTGACAGAATACCAATGTACATAAAATAAAAATAAATCATTTTAAGAAAGATTTTTATTAACTGAGAAGTTATATCAGTAATTTTACATTTTAAGAACATATCTAAAGGGAAAGTTCATCCTAGTGAAGTTACAGGTGTAATTGTTTTGTTTTCAAGCTTGTATAGTTAAGACTGCTCTTTAACTCCTGACCATTCTAACTCTTCTCCTGGGTGATGCGGTTATTATAGATAATGCATAGCACATCCAGCTATCTTAAGAATTTTGAAAGCATTAAACTTTGCCTGGTGATCATGCCTTTAATCCCAGCACTCAGGAGGCAGGAGTAGGCCTGAGTTTGAGCCCAGCCTGGTATACAGAGTTCCAGGAAGGCCAGGACTACACAGGGAAACCCCGTCTCAAGAATTTAAAACATACACACACTTGGGAGGCAGAGGCAGACAGATCTCTGTTAGTCTGAGGTCAGCCTGTTATTACAGAGCAAGTTCCAGGAGAGCCAAAGCTACACAAACCCTGTCTCCAAAACAAAAAACACAACACGCACACATGCACACACACATGTTCTGTTGAGTTTGCTAAAGAGGTTCTTGACCTTGAGGTTAAAACTATAGAGTGAGAACTAGGCTGCCTGGTTCTAACTCTGCCTCTGTTGCTTGCTATGAAACCCTCTGTGACCTTTACACAAGGTTGATTAAGCAGTTGGTGTCTCAGTTTTCCAATTTGCAAAATAGGAATAATAATAATCATATGTATAATATATGTAATAGACATAACTTAAAGCACTGATGTTGGGCAGGTGTGTTGGCTCACCCAGTAAAAATGATTGCAGCTAATCCTGAGGACCTGAGTTCAATCTTTATGACCTACATGGTGGAAGAACAAAACCAACTCCCCAATTTGTTCTCTGATTGTCGCACACATGCCATGAAACACATGTGCCCACATGCACACAAACTAAATATATATAATTTAAAAATAGTGTTTGAATTAAGTGGGTTAATGTTTTTGAAGTATTTAGCACAGGGAGTGGTAATGGGAAATGATGTTATTTTCTTTGTGGCATAATGTACAACCAATTTTATTGAATGGCCCATGAGTCCTTGAAGGGGAGGTCTATTCTTTGGCATATTAATCTATTGCTTATTCCCAATAATATTTAGATTACTGCAGGCTTTACTTACATTTTTTATTTCACCTTTCATGACCTGCCATTGTCTCTGCTTTCCAAATATTGGTGCTTTTCCTTTGTTGCATATTCATAACCATTGTATTTATCAGGAAACAGCTTTCATCATTCAAAGTGTGCTTCTTTGACTTGCGGAATGATTTTGACCTGAGTCCAGCCTTGCTCGATTACGGCACCTGCTCCCTCTCTCTGCATTTTCCCAGCTGCACCGCTGCTCCTCTTTCTACTGTGAACGTTCATGAAACAGCCAGCAGTCCAGAGTTGAGCTGCATTTTGTGATCCAATCTGCCAAACTTTTGTTTTAATAGGTGACATAAACTCATATATAGTTTTGAACTAGAGGTATGTTTGAGCAGAGACATACGACATTAGTTTATATTGGTTTTTTTCTCCTTATATCTTTCTAAAACTTGAAACTGTCTAGTTGCTATGTTTTTGTATGTATTGCTTCTGATAATTCAAATGGTTTATATTCTTGTGTAATGAGTTAAAATTAAAATGATCCTAATTCCGAATTTCTTTGGATGTTGTCTATAATGTTAGCTATTTGTGTGTATTTTATATTTAACTTGTAATTATATGGTACATCCATGCCTGTGACTAGATTTATCACTAGTAAATGTCACTAATGTACTCATACTACTATCCACCTTTCTGTCTAGATAAAATGCTTTGTTACAGGTGACATTTTAAAAAATAGATTTATGTATATTTGTGTCTGTCTGTGTTAATGTGTACCAAGTGTGTTCAGGTACCCACAGAGACTGAAGGAGGGCATCAGACCCCTTGAGTTGTATTGACATGTTGCTTTGAGCCCAGTGTGAATACTGGGAACCAAACTCTGGTCCTCCGGTGGAACAAGCAAGCACTCCTAACTGCTGAGCCATCTCTTCAGCCCTGATCATTTATTTTTAAATCTTGGTTTTATTCCTTTTCTTGTTCCTCTCTTGTGCTCATATCCTACAGATTCTAAGCTGCATTGTCTCTGTGGTTTCATTATTCATCTTTGAGGAACATACGTTTTCCTGGGAAGCTGCTATAATGAACATGTGGGTGGGGGGCGTGGGGTGCTCACCTGGCAGGCCTTCATCTGCTGCTACTGAGGTTGGATTTACTCTCTACCATTTCATTTAATAGGTAGCTGGGGGGATGCTCTCTACAGACACTGCTTGTATCTCTGATGTCCTGCTGGCCCCTCAGCATCTCAGAACTATACCCAAGGAGATTTTATGTTAAAATATTGCTGCACCATATTTTAACCAAACAGGAATATTTTGGGTTCTTTCTGTGTGTCTATCTGCTCCTATACAATCTCCTCTTACCTTCTTTTTTTTTTTCTTACACACACACACACACACCATTCATGCATGTGGACACATCCAGTCTCCTAACATAATTGGATCCATCTTTGGTTGAATCAGTGTTTGTTGCTTACAGTTTTTTGTTTTCAAGATTTATTTGCCTTATGTATATGAGCATTTTGTCTGCATGTATATATGTGCTCCACGTGCATACTGGTGCTCACAGAGTTTAGAAGGAGGCATTAAGACCCCTGGAATTGGAGTTAGTAGTGTTTATGAATCACCATGTCAGTGCTGGGAAATGAATCCTGGTCCTCTGCAGGAGCAATAAGTGCTCTTGACCTTTTGAGTCTTCTCTCTAATTCTGCATACAGTCTTGCATACCATATAAATTATTTTAATAGTTGAACCATGAAGTAGCAATATTTTTCCTTCCCTAAACCTCTAGAAGTCACTGTTTTCACCACTGTTCTGCCTGGCCTACCTCCAAACTCTCTTCTAAATGTGGTCTAAGTCAAGTCAGTCTTAGGCAAAGTCCTGGAGCTTTATGTTGTGATGCCTGGGACTGCTGTACAGTGGTCTGAATCTGCTTGCATCCAAGCCTCCCATCACCTTTTAGAGCACCTATTATATGATGTGGCTTTTTTTCTCATGTTTTTAGAAGGTGCATACCAATGTGTGTGTGTGTGTGTGTGTGTGTATATATATATATATATATATATATATGTTCCTCTATGTAGGCATGTTTTTTGTCTATTTGGGGGGAGGGTTCTTATACCTCTACCTCTCTTCCTACCCTAATCCCTTCCAACCCCCCAACACTAGGTAGGAGAGGAAGAAGGTTAGAGGGAAAAGGAGATTAAGTCCTTTTAAGACCATTTCCTGCTGATTAGGGGCACTGAGTTCCTTGGGGCAATTTCAATCTTCGACTTGTCAGGATATCTCCAACTTCTTGTCTCTTTTCTTTTGACCACTTGACAAACCAGCAACAGCACCGGTAGGGGCAGGAACCAGCAGGAAGAACAGTTGTACCTCCTCTCTTGGGGCTTTGGTCTTTTTGTACCCTCTCTAGAGTCCCCAGAATTAAATTGTCTTCAGTTGGCAGAATCCTGCCTCTGCCAGAGCATGCACAAGGCAAACGGGTCTGCTGCTGTGGACAATCTGAAGCAGCCCCATATCCCACACCTGGGATTAAGACAAAAACATATTCACATAGCATAACACCTTCACACGGATTCCAGGTATGGAACTCAGGCCACCCATCAGGCTGTAAAGAAGCAGTTCTCAACCTGTGGGTTGTGACCCCTTGGAGGTCAAATGCTTTCACAGGAGTCACCTAAGACCGTTGAAAAACACAGATATTTACATTACGATTCATAACAGCAAAATTACAGTTATGAATTAGCTACAAAAATTTTATGGTTGGGGTCAACACAACATGAAGAGCTGTATTAAATGTTCACAGCATTTGGAAGGTTGAGAACCAGTACTTTAGAGGCAAGAACCTTTACCTGTGGAGCCATCTTGCCAGGCTTCCTTTAAAAGATAACTATATTAAAAGAATAACTATATTACTGGTGGTGGTGGCACACAGCTTTAATCCCAGCATTAAAGGAGGCAGAGGCAGGCAGAGCTCTGAGTTCAAGGCCAGTGTGGATTACAGTGTGTGTTCCAGGACAGTCAGTGCTATCCCAAGAGACCATGTCTTAAAAAGCCAAAAGCCAAAAAACCCAAAACACTATATTATATGCCCCCAAGCTCCTTATTTTAAATATAATTTTGTGTGATTTGGCAAGTATGCAGTCATGGTAACTAGCATATGCATGTACCTTAACTTCCCAGCATTTTTCTTAATGTGCTGTAGCCATCCATGATGGTAATTAGGGCATACTCAGGGGTCTTGAGGACTATGAGGCACAGGATCAGAGCGGATCCTCTGTTGGAACTGGCAGAACAGTAACTGCAGTTCTACCTGGTGGTTCGCTGCATTCAAATCCAGCTAGTAGGCAAATCATTGCCACTGCGTGTAGATCCAAAAATCTTTTCCTGTTCAGTCACTATTAGAGTCCCTTCTCTTGTCATATCCAGGGCTGCACAGGTTGTTTCCAGGCTGTTCCTGAGAACAGTGGTTCAGCGTAGCATTCTTGGACACATTTCCTGTTGTGGTTGTATAGAATGTCTCTTGTGCAAGTAGCTAAAAGAATAGAATTGCTGAGCTGTATTGTGAAGTTAACAAGGCCAGAATGTTATGATTAAAGGTATGCAACACCATTCCTGGATGCAAGTTGTTTCTTTTTTTGAAAGGGGTTCAAGACAGGGTTCCGCTGTGTAGCCTTTGGCTGCCCTGGAACTCATTCTGTAGACCAGGCTGGCCTTGAACTCAAAGAGATCCTCCTACCTCTACTTCCCAAGTGCTAGGATTAAAGAGCTGCATTATCAACACTTCCCAGCTCCTCATTGTTTCTTAAAGAACTCAATCAGGAATGAGGGCCCACACCTATGATCCTAGCACTTGGGAGATGGGGTAGAAGAATCAGAAGGTCAAGGTCATCCTCCACTACAGGGTTACATGAGACCCTGCCTCAAAGGAAAAAAAAACAATAAAAATAAAAGGACTTAAATAGATTGTGCCTCAAAATAAGCAGTCAATCGTGGTAGCTTGTACCTGTAACATTCAGGAGGCAAAGAAGACAGATCTCTGAGTTCCAAGCTAGCCAGGGTCACATAGACCCTGCTGGAATATATGTGTATCCACCACCTCTTGTCCTTTCACCCAAGTTTAGCATAAAACTCCCTGGGCAGCCCTTGGGTGTACATTCAGATTTTATTTAAAAAGTTTCTGATGCTCACAAGTGTGCAAACTTGTCTACATATGACACGCATTCAAGGCAAATGTGAACTGATGCTAGTCTCTGATCAATTTACTGAGTGCTCTAGAATTAAGAGAGGCTACAAGTACATCACTAAGTCCCAGGCTCTGCTGCTCTGGGACCACCTCTAGCTAGGCATGACTACTGTTTGAACATTTCTATAAAGTGCATATAATCCTCTGTATTTTATGGGATGGAGAAGAAATGGGAAGTGACTAATTGTCTAAATGCTATTTAAAGTTTGGGATATAGGCATCAGGTAGGCACTAATTCACTTCCCATTAGATCAGTGGTTCTCAACTTTCTTAATGCTAAGACCCTTAAATATAGTTCAAGTTGTGGTGACTCCCAACCATAAAATTTTGTTGCTACTTCATAATTGTAACTTTGTTATCTGATATGCAAGATATATGATATGTGACCCTGTAAGGATCAAGACTCATTGGTTGAAAACCATTGCATCAGACAGTAAATATACTTACTGTTGTAGCAAGCCTGTGTCTTAAATGTACAAAGCCATTGTAGAGTGATACAGTCCCTTGGATTTTGTGTACTTGGATATTTGCTGTCTGTGCTGTACACATGCCAAGATCCTGGCACCTTTCTGCGTGTTGATTTTGGGGATCCATTCTGACTGCTTCTCCCAAGTGATATAAATGGAGAGATAGCTCATTTACATGTCTAGAAACATCCCCATTGCCTGTTTGTTTTTAGATTTATTATTATACAGTATACTACCTACATGCCAGAAGAGGGCATCAGATCTCATTATAGATGGTTATGAGCCACCATATGGTTGCTGGGAATTGAACTCAGGACCTCTGGAAGAACAGCCAGTGTTCTTAACCTCTGCACTATCTCTCCAGCACCTCCACTGCCTTTTATTTTCTTTTATCTCTCCCAACCCAACACACACACACACACACACACACACACTTTTATTACTGTGTAGCCAAGGATGTCCTTGAAATCCTAATCTTCCTGTCTCTGACTCCTAAGTGCTGGGAAGCCACAGGAGCCACAATAATCAGCCCCATTGCCTTAAAAAAAAAGATTAATTTATTCATGTGTTTTATGTATATGCACACCAGAAGAAGGAATCAGATCTCATTACAGATAGCTGTGACCCACAATGTGGTTGCTGGGAACTGAACTCAGGACCTCTGGAAGAACAATCAAGTGCTCTTAACCACTGAGCCATCTTTTCAGGCCATCCCAATGCCTTTAAAAAAAGATTTTTTTTTTTAAATTACATGTATGCCTTTGTGTCTACATGGGGGTAGGTGCACACGAGAGCTGTTGCCAGAAGAGTGTGTTGGGTCTTCTGGAGCTGAAATTCAGGCAATTATAAGTTGCCTCTGGTGGGTGCTGGGACCTGAACTTGGGTCCTCTACAAGCAATATGTGTTCTTAACTGCCCAGCCATTTTTTGAGCCACACCATTGCCTTGCTGTTCTCAATATTTTGTTTCTGCCAATGACATCAACCACCTGACTTGAGTTATGTGTACTTCTGTTAGACTGACTTTCTTTTAGGCCCAGATTGTGCATATCTTGGCATTTTTAAATTGTGACAAATGCAATACAATAATTAGAAACTAGAATGCATGAGGTCAGATTTCATGAGGTCCTTGCTCTAGTAGTTATGTGTTCAGTTATTTGTTTTATTTTTGTTTTGTTTTTCGAGACAGGGTTTCTCTGTGTATTCTTGGCTGCTCTGGTCCCCTTTGTAGACCATGTTGGCCTCAAATTCATAGAGATCTGTCTGCCTCTGCCTCCCCAAGTACTGGGATTATACCACCACACCTGGATCATATGTTCAGTTATTTAATCAGACAGTAGTCGAACACATGTTCTGTATGTACAGTGTGCTGGTCATACAAGTTCAGAATAAGCAAAGAACCAAACCTGGTGATTCAGTTAAGAATCACTAGGCTCACTGTGGAAAGGCTTCTCTGGCATTATCTCCTTTTTCATAGGAAGTAACTCGTGCAGTCTACACAAGTCTTTCCTACCTCCACTCTAGACTAGGAAAGGGAGATGACAGATATGTCTAACCCCGTACTTATGTGAAACAGTATCATGAAGAGAAGCAAATTAGAGGGTTAGGTAGATGGCTCAGACAGCAAAGTCTGCATGCACAAGGAACTGAGTTCAGATCCTCAGCATTATGTAAGAAGCCAGGTATGGTGGCATGCGCCCGTCATCACAGCACTCAGAAAGGTGGAGACAGGAGGAGCCCAGGGTCGTGCTGGCTAATAAGCAAGTCCGGCTTCAGTGAGAGACCCAGTTTCAAAAAGGTCATGAGGGCTAGAAAATAGCTCAGTGGTTCGAGCAAATTCTCTCACAGAAGACTGTAGTTCCCAGTTCTCATGTCAGGCAGCTCACAACTGCTTGTAAGTTCAGCTCCAAGGGGTCTTCTGACCTGCATAGGCACCTGCAGTCATGTGCACATATCCATATACAAACATACGGTGAAAAATATATATATAGTGAAAAATATTTTAAAAATATAAGGTGGAAAGAGAGAAGACATTCACCTTGACCTCTGACCTCCCCATGTGTGAACACACCTGAGTAAACATGAACACACATGGAAAGAACCAAAAAATAAAGTTTAATTTAGAAATAGTACAGTGCTATACAATTCTTTTGCAGTATAAAAATAATTGTAAAAGCTTTTTTTCACTTGTAAGTATATACTACAGTTTTTAAGTAGTATATTGATGCTCTAGACTGTACACATTACATATTCCCCAGCCTGGGGCCTTATCCCTTGGGCTCATTTTGTGAGAGAACACAAGAAGCCTGAAACCCTGTGAAGACAATTAGAAGCATTACACCTCCTAACAGAATTGCATGTGCTTCTCTTTAAGTAGCCTTCATGTTTCTGTCTCATTCCTGTAGATTAAAAACTTTTTAAAAAGTAATCTAAAATTCTGTTGTTGGGGGAATATACATCCTTTCCTCAAGACAGGAAAATGTTATAGAGACCACTGAGTAGTAAACTCGAAACACCTCACTGGGAAGTACACCAGCATGAATGAGTGTCTTTCAGGAACGAGGGATCTGAACAGCAGTTCACTAGAAGATGCCAACAGCTCCCAGGAGAGTATGTAAAGTAGAGTAAGTTTCACAAGAATGATTCAGAGAACAATAGCATGTTCAGCCATAGCTGACCCACCTAGTAGCTTTGACAATGAGAACGAGTGATTACTGAACAAGTGGAAGCAACAGAACAAGAAACCAAGAAGCTTTGGCATACGGAAATGATGCAGCTTTGTCTCCTGGAGCTCTCTTGGCTCAGTGGTGTCACTTGTGCTCTGGACTGGTCAGATCTGAGCCTGGTGTAAAAGGTGGCACACTGGCTGCCTTCTGAGTAGAGCTGAAGAACAGCTTAGGACTGCAGAGGTGAAGGCCGTGTTCAGCTGCTGGTCCTACTGCTTGGGTTGCTGTTACTCTGGACAGGTTTCCCTCTTTTCTGTGCAGCAAAATGCCATCTGCAGCAGGAGGCTGGAGCAGGAGATAGAACTAACATGTCTAGAAGTTCCTTCACTTCCTCCTTGTCCACATTCTGCTCTATGAGGATGGGTCTGTATGTTCTAGCTTGTGACACTGTGTACCCCAGACTTAAAGAAAATTACAGTGCATTTAAACAAACGTGATCTGAGAAAGATGTCGGTCTGGTTTCTGAAAGTGAGAGATAAGCCTGAGAATACTTGGTTGTAGAAGAAAGTTTATGTAATGGCAGTTCAGAGACACCAGGCTGAAATATGATGGAGAGGCTAGCCATTAGAGGTCCTTCAAAGGACCCTGGTTTTTAATTGTATCAATAAATCCCTATCATGTGTGCATGTATTGCAAGATAAACATGTATTATGCTGGGGGTTGGGATGGCGCACACCATTAATCCCAGCACCAGAGAGACAGAAGCAGACAAATTTCTGAGTTTGAGGCCAGCCTGGTCTAAAGAATGAGTTCCAAACAGCCAGGGATACACAGAGAAACCCTATCTTGAAAAAAAAAAACCCTAGAAACAAGGCAAATGTGCATATGTATCATGAAACCTTTCCAGCTCTGTGTTTAAAACAGATGCTCATTCAGCAGATATATGAAGAAGCTTGTTCTGGCTTTGTTTCCTAAAATACAAGGGAGCAGCAAACTCTGAGATTTGTTCACTCTCAGAAATGCCAAGTTTTTCCTTTTACTCACCTTTTAAAAACCTACAATACTCAACTTGTCTCACTCTAGCAAGCTCTATGAGCAGCAATTCACTTACTGAAAGAGTGATCCCATAAGCCTACTGTCTACTAACGACTGCAGTTTGGTAGAGGGTCTCATGTCCATCCTCAATCACGTAGCTCGGGAAGCCTCCTCCCAGGACTCAGAGCTGTATTCTTCATGGATGGGCTAATGTTCAAGCTGACAGAAGATGATCAAATGATGGCAATTCTTTAGCATATAGGTACTTGTCATAGCAGCTAGGAGAAAATGACCTGAACTGCTAACAGAGAAAGAAAAACTAAACTATTACCTATTCTTAAAAGCCAGTAAATTATGAGTATTTTGAATGATTCTGGAAGGAAGGCACCAGGGAAATCCAAAGTCCTTTCACCATAGATTACCAGGGAGGTCTGTGCTGCTGTTGGCTCAGACCACACACACCAGCCACTCTTCTTGACACTCTAAGAGCAAGGAAGTGTCAATCAAACAGGGTCCTGGGTCACATACTCAAGTACAGCAAAAACAGTTCCAACTTGATATGAGGGAAAGCTGGTCCTTGGCCTGGGCTCGGCTGTTTAGATGGGCACTCTGTTCTCTTTGGCCCATTTCTTCATGATCCTGATGATATATTCCACTTGGGTGTTTCCTGTGCTTCTCAGTAAGTGCAGAACTTCTCGGAGGGTCTCTCTGAGGAAAGGTTAAAGAACAAACTGTCTCAAGTGGAAGAAAAACTGTCAATCTCATGACAATGTAGTATATGCCAGTGAGGCATTTGTGCTCATGGATGTTCCACTGAGCATAAGATTACAAAACTGCTAGTTTTCTAAACCGTATCAATGAGCGGTTTCAATAGATTTGCTCAAAAAGGGTTCAAGTATACTAATCAAATAGAAGAGAATAGCAGTAAGGACTAAAATTGGCAAATACCCAGCATAAGTAGACACAAGGCAGGAAGCAAATTTTGATAATTTGCTTGCAAAGTTATATTTTCTATCCACATGCATTAAGCAGAAATATAAATATATAATATTTATAAATATATATAATATATAAATATAGTACATGAAGTTATTTTTAGAACACTGAATTAATGAAGTAGTTTTAGCCCAGGTTGGCTTTGCTTACCTTAAGCTCACAATTCTGCTTCAGGATCCCAAGTGCTAGGAATTTATTTTTAATTATTTTAGTTTTTATTCACATAGAACTACAAGTCTCTTAGTTTTATATAATCATTTCTTGGAATATGAGAAGGCAGAAACAAACAAACAAAAAAAGAATTATAAACCATGTTTACTCCATTTCTATTTTCTTGAAGCCTAAATTAGAAGGAAAAGCCAATAGCAGAGGGGAGAGAGGAACTGGAATTGTGAATGGCATTTGTTTATGGAAATGGCTGTTCATCTGGAGCCAGAGGTACACCATGCCCTAGATTTGGAGACTCTTGTATACTAGAGTCCCAGTATGTATGACTTAGGGTCATTTGATTCCATAAAATAAGACATTTCTGAAAGAAAATGATGATACAATGTCAACATCTCAACTTCTCTATCTTTAAGATTTTGCCAGAGTGCAAGAACAGAAGTGACTGTCCATTTCTTTACTTACTTGGGCTCTCTCCCAGCTAAAATCATCTGGAAAATGCCCACGCAGGCCCCCCTTTTGCCTTCCCAGTATTCAGGGTTGGGATCCAGCCTCTCTAGGACATCAAAAGCTTTGGCTGAATAGTAGAACTGGCCCATCTGCACAAAAGAAAACACGGTGGTAATATTGACTTTAGTCAAGAGGTGGGACAGAATGAAACATAAGGAGTACATAACAGAAAGGGAATGAAGCAATCCACACATGCAATACACTCACATTCACACACACACAGATTTTGAAGTAGCAACTTAGGTACATTTCAATTCCTAGCTAAAGCAAGAGAACCAGAGTTTAGGTGCATAGGTTCATTTAAAGCCACATGTCCTTACTTTCAGTGATAGAACCTTTTGTCTACATATGGATGAATATTGATGCTGCCATCAAGACATACTATTCCACTATTGTGAAAAACTGATGGCTGTCTTGAATTAGGTATTTTTCTTTCTTTTTTCTATCTACATGTATATGTCTTTTTTAATTTTTCTTTTTTCTTCCTTTTTTTTCCCTTTGGTTTTCGAGATAGGGTTTCTCTGTGTAGCCCTGGCTGACTTGTACTCAATTTGTGGACCAGGCTGGCCTAGACCTGAAAGAAATCCACATGCCTCTGCCAAGCGCTGAGATTAAAGTCATGTGCTACCACCGCTCAGATGAATTAGGTATTTTTCAAGTTTCCTCAATATATTACACTAACCTGATCATACTCAACTCAAAATACTGGTCTTTTCCTGATTCTTAGAATTACTAAAATTCTGCAACAATTTTAAGAACAAAATCTCTTAATTCATTTCAACAGATATCTATCCCAAAGACACATTTCCTTAGCCTTAGTTACTGAGCACAACTGAAATCTGCCTAGATGGGTTTTCCGAGTTGGTTCCTAAGGCTCCAAACTGCTGGGTGCTCCTCTTCACTCTGTTGATTTGGTTACTCCTCCAGCCCACTTCTCAGCCACTGACAAGTGAGCCTTAATGTCTATACTGCAGTCTCAGCTTTATATTGCACAGGAAAATCTCAAACTTCCTGGCATGGTAGTGCATACCTGTGATCCCAGCACTCAGGGATTCATAGGCAGGTGAATCTCTGTGTGTTCGAGGCCAGCCTGGTCTACAATGCAAGTCCAGGATAGCCAAGGCTACACAGAGAAACCCTGTCTCAAAAAAACCCAAGAGTTCGGAAAGAACTAGAAAGGGTGAGCCTATTCAGCAGTAAGTCTCAGAGGCTGAAAACATTCTAGGCCTAGATTAGATTGCATGAAGGCTAGAAGCTTCCAGGACTAGGCCCACGGTTAGCAGAAAGAGGCAGAAAGTGTCCAAGATGACTTCAGGCAAACAGTAGGGGTGTTTGTCCATATGCATGTCTGTGGACAATGTGGACGTCTGGGCCCGGGAAAGAGCAGCACAGAGTCACCGCTCCAGCCGTCAGGGCCTCCGTGACAGAGCTGCGGGCAATGTCGCCTGCACCGCTCACCAATGGCTGCAGCTTCTAGAGCTACAGTGAAAATACCCAAGCCAGGAAGTCTCCGTAGTCCTGAGCAGAGTGCCACTCCTCTACCACCACCGTCCGCAGAGTTCCCTTGGTTTCCACTGACACCCCTAGCACCTGGCAGCCACTAACTGTTCTTGGTAATGTTGTCACTGATAATGTTGTAATTTCAAGAATTTTTAAAGTTCTGTTATAAAACACAAAATTGATTTTTTTTTAACTCACCATAGTGTTCTTGATATTCCTTATAAATTTGGAGGAATTCCCTCCTCAAAATTTCATTTGGATGTTAAGACTGATGATGCTCCCCACATAATGAAAATGAAAATGTTCCCTGTGTCATTGAGATCACCAAATTTTAATTAATTAATTAATTTGATTATTTTGTTTCAAGATAGGATTTCTCTTTGTAGAACTGTCCTGGAACTCACTCTGTAGACCAGGCTGGCCTCAAACTTACAAACATTTGCCTCCCTCTGCCTCCCAGGTGCTAAGATTAAGGGTGTACATCACCACTACCACCCAGCTCAGTTATTGTTTTTTTGTTTCTTTTTTTTTCTGAAACAGGGTTTCTCTGTGTAGCCTTGGCTATCCTGGAATTAGTTCTATTCTCCAGGATGGCCTCAAACTCAGAGATCCACCTGCATCTGCCTCCTAAGGGCCAAGTGGTGGTGTGTGCCACCACTGCCCAGCAAGCTTTAAATAATTAATTTATTTATTGTGGCATTGAGCATGGTAGACAAGCACTCTACCACTCACCCATATTTCCAGCTTCACAACTAAGGGCGGGAGAGACAGAGCCTGAAAAAGCAGGAAGAGGTGTGCGTGTGCCTGCCCCCAGTGCCCACAGTGAGGTCAGAGGGCAACTGTCAGGTGCTAGTGGAGAGCCTTCTGACCTCACGTCGTCAGCTGTCTTGGTGGCAGTGGCCTTTACTCAATAGGTCATCTTGCCAGCCCCTAACCTCACTGTTTTGAATGTTTGGTTTTCCTTTTTCTTTGAATTTGTGTGTAACCCAGGCTGCCTCCAAATCTGCAATGATTCCCCTGCCTCCACTTCCCAGGTGCTGAGAGGAGAAGCATGTACCACCAAGCCTAGCTAATTAGTAGGCTGATGGTGAGGCCTAACCTTCTTCAGATGACATGCTTCTCAAATTTCATAACCAAATTTCTGTCCATCAGCTGAATGTTTCTATGCAGACAGTGGCTGAGACTTCATGGCCTTAGAAGTCTGAAACCTCCTCAATCACTGTTTATATGCAGATGAGACTCTGAAATGCTAACCCATCCCTGAGTTCATAAAAGGATGACATTTCTGATGTTATGATGCAATCTTCTTACAATACCTAGTCAGTCTCTAGAATTAATAGTCAGCTGATGCCACGTGATGCTGATCCTGTTTTCCCTTTCCTGTCATCCAAACTCACCTTATAACAGTCGTTGGCAATGAGCTGTAAGAGGCTGAAGGACTCGCTGGAGGTTTCCATCTTGAGATAAAGTTCCCAAGCTAGCCTTGGTTTTTTATTCATGATGTCTACAAAAAACAAAACAAACAAAAAATCAATTGTGTTATAACTTATGATAGTGACTGAAGATAATACCTAAGATGTTCTTCAACTCCAGCCTTAAGCCTCTCAAGGGATGGGGATACAGGAGTATTCCACATTCCTAGCTTAGGTATTTTTAAGCTTAATTTATACTTCTGTGCATGTGCCCTGGGAGGCAAGAGGGTACTGGATCCGGAGCTGGAGCAGCAGGAGGCTGTGAGCTGCCGGGACTGAATTCTATTCTTCTGAACGATCAACCAGCTCTCTTACCACGGAGCCACCAATCACTTCAGTTCTCAGGCTCAAGCTTTACCCTGTGCCATTCTATGGGCTTGGATTTCTATCCCCCAAATTCAAAAAGGTGGTAAAATACCGCTTAAATGGAGAGCTGGCAATGCTGCCATCTAACTATCGCCTTACCAGAATTAGATCAAACCTAAAACATTTAAAATTTATGTAATTATTTTTTAGACTGAGTTGATTTCTAAAAGTTCCCACTTTGCTAAAGAATATGGTCATTATTCATTCAATCTTGCTCGCAGTTTCACCTCACAGAATCTGTTAGCCAAGTGTCATGGTCCATGCTTGTAATTCCAGATTTTGGGAGACAAATGAATGGGATCATGAGTTTAAGACCAGCCTGGGATAGAGGATGAGGTTTTGCCTAAAAATACTACTACACCACCAAGAAGAAGAATAGGTAAAATGCTAAGTGCTAAAATGTTCTGTGACTACAAAAACATTGAAAATTTTTAAATTAAATTTCTATTTTTTTATATTAATTACAGTTTATTCACTTTGTATCCCAGCTCTAGCCCTCTCCCTCATACCCTCCCAAACCCATCCTCCCTCCCTCATCTCCTCCCTGCCCCTCCACAAGTCCCCTGATGGGGGAGGTCCTCCTCCCTTCCATCTGACCTTAGCTTATCAGGTCTCATCAGGACTGGCTGCATTGCCCTCCTCTGTGGCCTGGCAAGGCTGCTCCCCCTTAGAGAATAACTTTAAAAGTTTTATGTGAGTGTGTGTGTGTGTGTGTGTGCGCGTGTGCGTGTGTTGGAATGAGAAGCATGTGCCAGGGTGCATGTATGATGACCAGTTCTCTTCCACCTCTGTATGGTTTCCTTGAGACAAGTGCTTGTCTACTGAGGCATCTCAGTGGCCCCGGTACATATTTTAAATCTGACTGGATGGTGACAATGTCTATGCAAAGGATTATATAAACTCAGGTCTGACATTTGTATCCAGATGAGGCACCGTAAATAGATTCTGAATCCCCTCCTTAGTTCTCTTTCCTTTACTTCTGTGTTTCCCCTATTTAATATCTATTTTTAACTCAGTGGGCCAATTCTGTTGTATCCCGTTTTTATTATTTTGTTTGTTTGCTTATTTATTTACTTGTTTTGTTTTTTGAGACAGGGTTTCTTTGTACTCTTGGCTGTGCTAGAACTCGCTCTTAGACCAGGCTGGCCTTGGCCTTGACCCACAGAGATCAACCTGCCTCTACCTTTCAAATGCTGGTATTAACAGTGTAGGCTAACACTGTTGGCTTATTTTTTATATTTATAACCCACAGAATCAACTAATCTGGGCTCACATAGGCTCTCACAGAGACTGAACCAAAAACCAGGGGCTTGCATGCGTCTGATTTAGTCGTCACAAGGCTGTCCCTGACTATTTTGCCTGCTTTGGGGCTCTTCCTACTGGGTTGCCTCATCCAGACTTAATATAAGGAAAGGTGCCTAGTCTCATTGCAACTTAATATGCCATGTTTGGTTGATATCCCTGGGAGTCCTGCCCCTTTCTGAAGGGAAATAGAGGAGTGGAATGAGGTGGGGTGGGGGAAGGGGATGGTGGAAAGGAAAACTGGGAGGGGAAACTGTGGTTGGTTGGGATGTAATATAGAAGAGAAGAATACATTGAAAAGATTATTTTTTTATTCCTGGAACTGGAGTTACAAAGCCTGTGGGAACCATCTGAAGTGGATGCTGGGAACAATCACATCCTCTGGAAGAGCAGTGAACACACCTGACTACCAAACCATCTCTCTAGCCCACATTAGCTATTCAAATAAAAACTAAAACAACAACAACAAAAACCACAAAAAGATTTCACTCTGTAGCCCTGGATAGCCTAGAACTCAATATGTAGACTAGAAGAGCCTTGAACTCACAAAGATCTACCTCCTTCTGTCTCTCAACCAGCTTTCTTTCTTTCTTTCCTTCCTTTTTCTTTCTTCCTCCTTCCCTCTCTCCCTTTTTTCCTTTCTTTTCCTTCCTTCCCTCCCTCCCTCTCCCTTCCTTTCTTCCTTCCTTTCTTTATCTGATGTATCTCAGACTGACCACAAACTCATCATGTAGCAAAAACTCACCATGGAGCCAAGCATGGCCTTGAACGTCAGACTTTCTGATTTCCCCTTATGTAGTGCTGGGCTTTTGGTTTTATTCGTTTTCATATTTGTTTATTTTTTTTTTAATTGGCATTGTCAAAGAACATAAGTGTAACTATAATTATGGGTCTCACGGTCTTAGCCTCCTGAATGCTAGTATTGTTTTAGGTTATCCGACAGGATTCCATTCTACCTTCAGCTGGAGATGCTTATCGCCTCTCTGTGTTTTTATTGTTCACCCTTTGTATTTACTTTTTCCTCTTACATCTTTTTCTGTTGTTCAGACCAATTACTAGTCTTATGCAGTTTATTTCCCTAATGTCCTTACCATTAGTAACTAGTATCTTGGCACACAATGTACTATTCTTGTTTCTTTACTCCACTGAAACTATTAGAGTGGAAGAGGCAGTTGCTTTTAATTGACACTTGCTGTATTTTTGTGGCAGGCATATCCACAGGTTAGAGTTGTTTCTCTTAGCACAGAGCTGGATAATGGCTTAGTACTCAGAGCATGTGGTCTGAGGGCTTAGTCACTGAGCTATACTCTAGGACCAGAAGAAAAGAAACAACATCTCAACTCTACAACAACCTAGAACCTCTTGAATATGGAAAATACTTTCACAGAAATAATACAAGTGACTGAAAAACAATCCAACTGAAAACAAAATCCCAGGTGTGCAAATCCCAATGCAGAGCTGGGTATGGTGGCATATGCCTTTCATCCAAGCACTTCTGAGGTAGAGACTCTCGGATCTCTGTAAATTACAGAACAGAGTCTATCCTATAGTGACCACCTGGGTCTATATAGTGAGTTCCAAGACAGCCAGAGCTACATAGTGAGACTGTGCCTCAAAAGAACAACACAAAACAAAAAGCAAAAGTCTCAATGCAGAAACATAAAAACTCTGAAAAATCAAGACAATACAACTACTCTAAAGATAATTTCACAGTAATGGAGTCCAGTGAGAGTAAAAGTTAATTAGGTGAGATCCTGGATAAAGAAGTCAAAAGAAAAATATGAGAACATTTGTTGAAATCAAAGAGGACATGAATAATCATCTGAGTGAAATCAAAGAAAACAAACAAATAGCTGAATAAAGAAATCAGTATAAGAGGCTGGAAAGATAAGCCAGTTAAGAGAACCATCTGCTTTTCCTGAGGACTCAAGAGTCTGCTCGCTGAACCACATGGTAACTCACAACTGTCTGTAACTGTCTGTATCCCCAGTTCCAGGAGATCCAATACCCTCTTCTGGCCTCTTCAGGCACTGCATTCACAGACTGTATACACGCATACACATAAAAAGAAAAAAGACAAAGTAAAAAAAGACCCAAATTATTGAAAAAATTAAATGAAATTAAATATATAAAAAAGGAATTCATAAGAATAAATACTAGTGAAACAACTTGAAATTTTGTAAGTAAAAATTTCAGTAAGTTATACAAAAATTCAGTGGAAAGCCCAATTCCTGATACTGTCTTTCACAGGACTTAGGGAGAAAATAGATGAATGTAGCTAATCTTGGTTATCAACTTGACTGTATAGAATCAACTAAAATACAAGATTCTGGGCATGCCTGTGAGGGGTTTTCTTAGTTGGATTATTTGAAGCTAGAAGCCCCACATTAAATGTCAGCCAAACCTTCAGGTAGCAGCCTATATAAAAAGTACTTGAAAAAGGAAGCTTTTGCTTTTTACCTGCTCACCCTCCCTCTCACTGACAAGTTCATTTGTCCTACTGCTGATCTTTGCCTGTATTAGAACTAATGTCTTGGGATTCCAAAGATCAGCAGCTCCCTGCATTATTCATAGTAACCATGTTAGGGAATTAGCCCACAGCCTAACAAACTGATGGATAGATCAAACATGTGCATGCACGTGCACACACACACATACACACTGAATATAAAGAACAATGTATACAACTTAGAAAATGTGCACAACCTGAAAGCATTATATTAACATATGAAAACTTAGACAAAAAATGTCTTCTCTTATTTGTGGATCCTAGATTTTGTAAAGATTCACAAGACCATTTTTCCATGTGATTGGAAGGCAGAGGGGAGATGGAAATGGAGGAAACTATGGGAAAGCATGTGGAGTGGACATGTCAAAGAATATGATATACTTGAAGTTGTCTTGATGAAACCTGGCGCTATGTACAATTAATACATGCAAAAATCTGGGAAAGGAGGAAGAGGACATGAGAGAGAGACTTATTACAGGTTATCAATCAACAAAAATTACATTTTGGCATGTTGCTACTTTTCAGGCTTGAACAGGCAAAATCAGTGTGACAGCACCATGTCTGCAAGGGCACTGAGCAGAGTCTGGATGCTTTAGTGACACTGGAAGACCCTGGAATCTGTTTGCAACAGCAGTGGAGGGTTAGTGTGGAACAGTGGAACTAATTCCCGGTGAAGTCACACATCACAGGCACATGGTAGCTCTTACCAAGAGCATAAATAGCTCTAATTTCAGTGTCTACTCATTCTACAGAACACAAACAACTGTGGAAAATGCTTAATGTGATTTCCAAACAAATTACACGATGGAAAAGAAAAAGAGGATCTTGTAATGCTGAAAAAGAGAACTTACAGCAGCGAGCTAACCAACTGAGGTAAATGTAATCATTTTTCAACTTCTCACTTTGGATCAAGAGGAAAACCTATGAAAGAAAAGAAAGGTAATAAACATGAGGCTGGATATACAATAAAAATGTACATTATCAACTAGCCCAGGCTGCTGGTACTGTAGTCTTATATTTTAATAGTAAAACTGAAGAGTTAAAGGAAAACATTAATGATTATAAAATCTGCATGTTTAAGAACTCTACATATTTTTTTTAAGATTTGCTTTTTATTTTTGGGCATGCACATGAGCTTGGTTGAGTGTATGCACACCATGAACATGCAAGAGCCCACAGAGAACAGAAGAGGGTGTGAGACCCCTGCAATTCAGATTACAGGCAGTTTATAAGCCACCACAAAGGTGCTAGGAACTCAACTCTAGTCTTCTGCAAAAGCAGTAAGTGCTCATAATGGCTGAGCCATCTCTCCAGGTTTATACTATACTTTTTAATGTAAGCTACAATGAAACAAAGTAAAATTACTTATTTACTCTGAGTGTGTGTGCATGTACGCATGCGCAAGCATTCACACACATGCATGAGAGTACATGGTACATGTGTAACACGCTGTACATTTGGAGACCAGAAGACAACTTTCAGAAGCCAGCCCTTGCCTTTCCCTTGCTGAAGCAGGCCTTTCATTTCGCTGCGGCAATGCTGCATGGCCCAGGCTGGCTGGCCTGCAAGCTTCCAGGTACTCCCTGTGTTTCTGCCTCCCATGTGCAAGAGTCCTACCACAGCCAGCTTTTCATGCGGGTTCTAGGGATGCACTTGGGTCAGCAGGCTTGCATAGCTAGCTCCTGAACTCACTGAGCCACCTCTCTAGACTGTTTTGGTGTTTTGTTTTGTTTTGTTTTGAGGCTGACCGGTCTACTACTAAGCTCTCACTGGGTTTATAGGAATGGGGTACTAGTCCTTAGCTAAATCAACCTTTAATAGTCCTTTACCCTTGACCATTTTATTTTAGTGAGAAGAATCTAGGGATGCTTTTAGATACAATCATTCAAATGCCTTTAAAAGCAGGCACCTTAATAAGTGTTATCATTCTAAAGAAATAGAAAAGCAGATACTCACCTCTTCACCCTCACTGGTATTGCCTGTTGCAGCTTTGGCTTGGGCATAATTAAAGTTAAAGATGTCATCATTATAGAAGTAACTCTGAAAAAATGTGCCAGAATAGGCCACACCGAATTTTAATAATGCAAAATACAAACAAAGACATCAGCTACACTAAATAAACAATCTTTTTAAAAGTGTATTATGGCTGGGTATGGTGCCACACACCTTTAAACCCAGCACTCAAGAGGAAGAAGCAGATAGATCTCTGATTATGAGGCTAGTCTGGTCTATATGGCGAATTCCGGGCAAGCCAGGATGACACAGTCACCTGTCTCTCAAGTTAAAAAAAAATTGTGTGTTCTTGTGTGTGCATGCATGATGTGTGGGTGTGTGTGGTGATAGTGGGGTAGTGTGTAATATGTGTGCCATGGTACATGTGGAGGTCAAAGGACAATTTTGTGGTTCAGCTCTACTCTTTTCTTCTACTACCTTTACTTGAGTTCTTAAATTGAACTCAGGTCACCAGGCTTTTTTTTTCCTGCTCCCATAGAAATAATCTTAAGGAATTAAGCTAGATGTGATGGCACATGTCTTTAATTCCTGAGACTGGGAAGCAGAGACAGGAGGATCTCTGTGAGTTCAAGGCCAGCCTGGTCTACAGAGTGAATTCCAGGACAGCCAGAACAACACAGAGAGACCCTGTCTCAAAATATATATATATAGATTAATTGTTTGATGGCATCAATACTACCAAAGAAAAGGGACTATCTATAAAATTATAACTTTTGAGGGGGATAAGTAACTGTGATTGGCCTTGAACTCCTTTTTTATTTTGAGACCAGGTCTTACTACGTAGCTCTGGCTGTCCTAGGACTGACTATATAGAAGCTGGTCTTGAACTCACAGAGATCAGCTTGCCTCTGCCTTCTGAGTGCTGGGATTAAAGGCATGTGCCACCTTGCCCAGTTTAGCCTCAAACTCTTAGATCTCCTGCCTAAACCATCATTTCCATCTAACACTGTACATAAAGTATTGAACATATAAACTCACATACATAATTCATACTGACCTTGAAAGAGTTGAGGTAAATCAAGACATCATCAAATTGTTTAAGCAGGAAGAAACAGGAAGCCATGCACTGCCTCCCTGGTATTGTATCTAAAATGGAGTTGAAGAAAGGGAGAAGATATCATGGAAATTCATGAAACAGAAGTTGTCTTTAGTTAAAATTCGAGTTACTGTAGAATTCAGAAACAAGAACACAGCTGGAAGGGTTTGTGCATGCCTTTAATCCCAGCACCAGGAGGCAGAGGCAGCCTGGTCTATATAGCCAGTTCTAGAATAGCCGGGGCTACACGGAGAAGCCCTGTCTAAAATAAAGTAATGAAATCGGGATATCTTTCTAAGTCCTGATTCTGAAACTATATATAAAGTCTGTTGCCTCCAGATCCTAGAGCCACCTCTCAGAGTCCACAACAAACACACTCACTGCAACTACACTGGTTTGGTATTCCCTAGACTGCCATTATGAGGCTTTGCTTTATGCAGTTCCAGTACCTTGACTCAGCCAATGTGATCCAGTCTCCTGATCTTACATTTTTATTTGAGATAGATGCTAGTATGACACCCCTGATCCAGCACCTTGGCACTCCAAAGAAGATGCCATGCTGTTCAGTGTTTATCACAGTCTCTATAATCATGTGCTCTAGAATCTATTTCTGTATTATGTTCAAGATCTGTCTATCCCACTAGACTGTAAGCCCCACAAGGGCAGGAGCTCTTGTTTTATTTGCTGTTACATTCCCAATGCTTTAGTAAGTTTTTGTTGTAAAGATCAAAAAATGAAATAGGGAAAAGAAAAACTATTTAATAAAGTGTTGGTGAAACATTTGTGAATCTCCAGGAGTGACTTTGTCTTTTTAAAGTTAGCAATTCAACAAGTACACATTTTTGCTATATACACTAGGCTGACCTGGAACTCACAGAGATCCACCTGCCTTTTCCTCCAGAGTGCTGGGACTGAAGACATGTGCCACCATGCCCAGACATTAATTTTTTTAACAGAAAGAGAAAGAGAGAAACTCAGTGTGGTGGCATATACCTGTAATTCCAGGATTTAAAACTTTATTTATTTATTTGTTTATTCTTTCTCTCTCTCAATGTTGTTGCTTTTGAAACAGGGTTTCTCTTGGGACCTACTTTGTCGACCAGCCTGGCCTTGAATTTACAGATCTACCATCCAAACCAAGCCTTCTTTATCTCTTTTTAAGATTTTATTTTTATTTATGTGTATGTGTGTGTTTTCAGACATATGTGTGCAGATGACCACAGAAGCCAGAGGAGGTTATCAGATTCCCTAGCTACAGTTACAGATAGCTGCAAGCAGCCCAACATGAGCATGGGGAATCCAACTCCAGTCTTCCGCAAGAGCGACACATGCTCTTAACCTCTTAGCCACTGAGCCATCTCTCTCTCTCTTTTAATGGACTCTTATTTTCTTTAGCAATATATATATATATATATATATATATATATATATATATATATATATATATATATACACATACACACACACACACAAAAGTGTATATACTGTTGTTTTTGTTTTTCAATATAGGGTTTCTCTGGCTCTGTCCTGGACTCACTTTGTAGAGCAGGCTGGCCTTGAATGCCTCTGAGTCTTGCTGCCTCCCAAGTACTGGTATTAAAAGCATGCACCACTGCGCCCAGTTTATTTATACATTTTGAATCGTGTGTATATGAGTGTGGCCATGAATCTGCCATGGTGTGCATGCAGAGGTCAGAGGACAAGGTGTAGTTGTTTTTCTCCTTCTATCCTGTGGGTTTTGGTGAATGTCTTTACCTACTGACTCAGCTCACTGGCCCTTATTTTTCTTTTTTAAATTTTGTTTGTTGGGCTGGAGAGGTGGCTCAGAAGTTAAGAGCGCTGGCTACTCTTCCAGAGGTCATGAGTTCAATTCCCAGCAACCACATGGTGGCTCATCTATGGTGAGATCTAGTACCCTCTTCTGGCTTTCAGGAAGAACACTGTATATGTAATAAAATAAATAAATCTTTAAAAAAAATTTTTTTGTTTGTTTATTTACTTGAGACAGGGTTTCTCTGTGTAGCCTTTGGTGGTTCTGAACTCACTCTGTAAACCAGGGTGGCCTCAAATTCACAGAAATCCTTCCTGTCTCTGCCTTCCCGAGTGCTGGAATTACAGGTATGTGCCACTGTGCCCAGTTTGGGATTATATTTATAGCCAACAAAATATGCTCTGAATTTAGGCTTTGTTGGCTATGGTGCTGCATGCTTATAATCGCAGCACTTGGGAGGCAGAGGTAAGATGATCATAAGTTCAAAGCCAACATGGTCTACATAGTGAGTTTCAGGCCAGCCATGATGTAGCCAGGCTACATAATGAGACCCTGTCTGAAAAAACAAAACAACAACAAAAAAGTGCGTGTGTGCACATGTACACAAGAGACTGTGGAGGAGGACCTGCAACATGTAAGAAGGTTAATACATATGGAGTCACCAAAGTTTCCGTAAGAATATTTCGTATTAAAACTAATTTATAGTTACAACTCTTAGGAACTAAGAAGCAAATTTATTCCTGTTTATTATTTATTCTCACATCACTCTTTTAAAAACTGTACTAATTTATTTTTTAAGTCTGTGAGTATTTTGGCCTAAACATATGTCTGTATGTCATATGTGTGCTTGGTCCCCATGGAGGTCAGAAGATGTCAGCTCCCTGCAAGTGGAGTTACAATTGTGAGATGCCATGTGGGTACCGGGAATTGAATTCAGGTCCTCGGTAAGAGCAGATAATGCTCTTAATGATGAGCCATTTCTCTAGCTTCATATCCTTAAAAAAAAAACCCAACAACTTATTTCTAATTATGTGCACATGCGAGTGCAAGTGCCTATGGAGTCCAGAAGGGAATATTGGATTTCCTGAAACTGGGATTGTAGGCGGTTGTGAACCGCCTAATGTGGGTGCTGGGAATTGAACTTGAGTCCTCTGTAAGAGCAGCAAATATTCTTAACTCCTGAGCCATCCCTCCTGCCCTCTCTTATTCCACTTTCACTGATATGTTTAAATGGGATAATTCTAATATTTTCTTACTGTTGTGTTTATTTGTGTGTGTGTGGCATTATTGTAAAAGGGTATCCTATATACCAGGTAGGTCTTTACTATGAGGCCAAGGATTCCTTGAACTTTTGATCATCCTGCTTCTATCTCCCAAGAGCTAGTATTATAGGTACCAATTATCATGTCTGCTAAATGTGCTGCTAGAGCTCAAAACCAAGGCTTCCCGAGTGCTAGTTAAGCATGCTACAAAGTGTGCTACATCCTCAGCCTTCCTCTCCAGTTTCTAGTCTCTTGCTTCATAACGAGAAGCATAACATCTATCCCTTGACAGCCAACTCTACTAGTCAATACCGTCTAACTCCAATTGTGATTTGTGTCCAAAAGGTCAGATCATAGACATACCACATTCACTAGCTGATCCTCCAACCAACTGGAAAAACTGCTGGGCAATTTTCATATGATCCCTCTGTAAAACAGAACAGAATTGGTAGAGAGGAAGCAGGCACAAATGTTTTATTCATATTATACTTATAATACATTTTTCTGTATGTCATTTAATATATATCCTTGTTTTAAATATTCTCAAGATTGTATTAGCAAAAGCACCTAGAAATTTATAACCTGAAATTGCATGAAAACAGGTAGTCAATTAGAGAAAAAAAAAACCTACAAAATTCCACCCTAAAATCCATGCATTAAATAAATTTACACATTCAACAAATATGTAACTCTGTGTCTGCTATAGATATAACAAGGATTATTTATTAGACTCATTTATCTATGTAGTAAATATTTGCAGCCTACATTGAAAGACTCAGAGATGAACAGCTTATTTATTGCATCCTTTGTTTCATAAAGAACTAATATGCTACACTAACATAGGCCTTGGTCTGTCTATCTGTCTGCCTATGTGCCTGCCTGTCTGTTAATGAGAAAGGGTTGCAGTATGTAATCTGGACTGTCCTTGAACTTGAGATCTTCTTGCCTTGGTCTCTTTTTGCCTTGCTGTAGTTATATGTGTGTGCCACCCTGCCCAACAGCAGCCTAACTTTGGCCTGCTTTCACAGTTATAAGAAGCTCTTTCAACCAAACACTGGGGAGACTGAGACATGAAGATCGAAAATTGCTGTGAGTTCAAGGCCATCCTGGGGACAAAGTATATAAGATCCTACCTCAAGAAACTAAAATTAAAAAAAAAAAAACAAAACAAACAACAACAAAAACCACATCCTTTTTATTCTTTTTCATTTTAAAAATAAAAAGATTTATTTATCTATTTTATGTGTATAAGTGCTCTGACTGCATTCCAGAAGAAAGCATCAGATCCCAGGATAGATGGTTGTGAGCCACCATGTGATTGCTGGGGATTGAGTTCACAGCCTCTGGAAGAGCAGACAGTGCTCTTAACCACTGAACCATCTCTCCAGTCCGGGGTTATACACCTTTCATCCAAGCATTTGGGAGGCAGAGCCAGGCAAATCTTCTAGGCCAGCCTGGTCTACAGAGTGAGTTCCTGGATAACCAGGACTACACAGAAAAACCCTGTCTCCAGAAAAAAAGAAAGAAAGGAAAAGTAAAAAAGCTTTTCTAGACAAGACGGGAGTATATTCTCAGTACCATAACAAAAGCTTTTTCTAGATAAAGAATTTTCTCAATTTCTAGAAGCCAAACCCATTTTCTGTATTTGTCAATAAAGAGATGACCTTACTACATTAGGGCTCTTTTAAACAAAGTAGCAAGTTTTATGGTTAAAGCCAAAACAAAACAAAACATAACAAAACCCCAAAACTCTACGTAATAGAATTGTTTTTACAGAGATCCTGGATGGGCGGATTTAAAGACTTAGAAGGACCTGAAGCATGGAGGACGTGATGCAGTGCAAGCATCTACCACGCGTACGAGTTTGACTGCTAGCACCCTACCCCCAACAACAGAGCAAAAGGACCTGCACAAGAACCCAGTGAGGGTAAGCGTGCTACTGCTTGCAATCAGTATCCATTCCAGGTTTTAAAAAATATTATTTTTTAAACATTTTATTTTTATTAATTACAGTTTATTCCCTTTGTATCCCATCTGTAGCTCCCTCTCTCTTCCCTTCCCAATCCCACCCTCCCTCCCTCTTCTCCACCCATGCTCCTCCCCTAGTCCGCTGATAGGGGAGGTCCTCCTCCCCTTTCACCTGATCCTAGTCTATCAGGTCTCATCAGGACTGGCTATATTGTCTTCCTCTGCGACTTGGTAAGGCTGCTCCCCCCTGAGGGGGAGGTGATCAAAGAGCAGGCCAATCAGTTTATGTCAGAGACAGTCCCTGTTCTCATTACTATGGAACCCACTTGGACTCTGAGCTGCCATGGGTTACATCTGTGCAGGGGTTCTAGCTTATACCTATAAATGGTCCATAGTTGGAGTATCAGTCTCAGATGCCCCTCAGTTGAGGAATGGATACAGAAACTGTGGTACATTTACACAATGGAATACTACTCAGCAATTAAAAACAAGGAAATTATGAATTTTTCAGGCAAATGGTGGGACCTGGAAAAAAATCATCCTGATCCCAGAAGCAGAAAGACAGATAGGGTATATACTCACTGATAAGTGGATATTAGACATATAACATGGAATAAACATACTAAAATCTGTACACCTAAAGAAGCTAATCAAGGAGGAGGACCCTGGGTAAGATGCTCAATCCTCATTCAGAAAGGCAAATGGGATAGACATCGGGAGAGGGAGAAAACAGGGAACAGGACAGAAGCCTACCACAGAGGGCCTCTGAAAGGGTCTGCCCTGCAGGGTATCAAAGCAGATGCTGAGACTCATAGCCAAACTTTGGGCAGAGTGCAGGGAATCTGATGAAAGAAGGGGAAGATAGAAAGATCTGGAGGAAACAGGAGCTCCACAAGGAGAGCAACAGAGCCAAAATATCAACCCCTGTGTCAGAAAACACCCCTGTGTTTTCTGAGACTAGTACTCCATTCCAGTTTTAAATAACTATAACTTTGCAAAATATGGATTATCACTGATTTCATACTCACCGAACCCATTTCCTGGCCAAGGGCTGCATTGACAACTCCCTTGAGGATATACTCCTGGGAAAACACAATCAGACCAATCGCAGTTATGTGGGCTTTCTTGTTGGCCCCTTGCACCAACTCTACTTTATCTGTGGAGCTGCTTTTCTCTGCTATATCCCTGGCTTATGAAAGGATAAGGGGTCTGGTTTAATGTCTAGCAGGCAAGTGTCCATATAGTAGAGTTTGTCATTGTAAAAGCTCATTCTCAACAGAAATAACTCAGTGGGAGGCTGGAAAGATAGCTCAGTTGGCAAAGGGCTTGCCATGAAACATGAGGACTCAAGTTCAATTACCAAGACCCATGTAAAAAGCCACTTGAAATCCCAGTCTGGGAAGGTGAAGACAGGCAGATTTCTGGGGGTTGATACCAAGCCAGCCTAATACAATCAGTGAGCCACAGTCCAGAGAGAGACCCTGTCTCAGAGAACAGTGCTTGTGAAAAAATGACCACCATGGAAAAAAAGAAAGAAAGAAAGAAAAAAGACCACCATGTATATATCATTTCCCCTTTCTAATGTCACAAGAACTACGCTTTGGTCCTTTTCATAAAGGACAAAAACAACATCTGATACGAACTTATAAGGTACTTTCTCTTCTGTAGTCCTGTGGCCTCATCTGTATCCTATTTCTTCAATTTTGGCTCAAAAATTTAACAATACTAAGAGGGCTCATTCTAGCGAGGCAGTGGTGAAGCACACCTTTAATCCCAGCACTCAGAAGGCCAAGGCAGCATATCTCTGAGTTTGAGGCTAGCCTGATCTAGCCTGGTCCTATTCCAGGACAGCTAGGGCTGCAGAGAGAAACCCTGTCTGAAAAAAAAAGTCTGGAAGTGTTTTTCATTCAGATGTCTCCTTTCTATTCTTTTAAAAAAAACTTTAGTGTATGTGTGTGTGTGTGTGTGTGTGCTTGTAGAAGTGGGTGTGTGTACACACTAGAGCATGTGTGTGGAAGTCAGAACATAGAGTACAGTTGTAGGATTTGTTTCTTTCCTTCTACCATGTGATTCCAGGGATTAAACTCAGGCCATCAACTTGATGGCCAGAGCTTTTCCCAGTAAGCCATCTTGCCGGCTTCATTCAGTGTTTTATTCAATGAAAGGGATGCTTTCTATGTACTTAGCATATACAGGAGGAGATACAATAGACACAGACCGTAAGGAGTTAACAATCTACTGAAGGAAAAAAGACAAACTACAGACTCATACAGTAGTTATTCATTTTATTAGAACTATAGATTTAATTTTTAAGAGATTTAATATTTTCAAGTTTAGATCTTTCTTGTTTGTTTTTTCAAGACAGGGTTTCTTTGTGTAGCCTTGGCTGTCCTGGACTCACTTTGTAGACCAGGCTGGCCTTGAACTCACAGAAATCTGTCTACCTCTGCTTCCTGAGTGCTGGGATTACAGACGTGTGCCACCATGGCTAGCTGGGCTTTTGTTGTTATTACACAAGTCCCTTAATGGTTATCTGATTCCCTAAAGGCTTGAGCAGAGGCAGGCAGATCCCTGTGAGTTCGAAGCCAGGCTGGTTTACAAATTGAGTTCAGGATAGCCAGGGCTACTCAGAGAAACCCTGTCTTAAAAAGCAAAACAAAAAAGCAACCAAACAAGCAAAACAAAATCGCAAACATTGATTCCTACAAAACCATCAGTGCACATGGTCCTCTGGAGGCTCCTTGAATCCGCCTCCCAGCTGTGTCTACAGTGCCGCTCTCCGCAGCACTGGTCTAACAGAAAGGTAAAGCCCCAATTACCTGTGGCGTAGTAGGTTCCAGATCCTTGATTAAGTTATAAGCTTCCTGTACGTCGTCTGCAATGTAAGAAATCAGTAGTTAGATGAGCGTGTGTTCCAGCAAAGCTCTCTAATGCAGTCACTAGAAAGTAGGGAGTGTCAGTATTTAAATATTCATACAAATAGGGCTGAGGGTAACAGACTGCTTTACAGCAGGTGCAAGGTCTCTCTCTCACTCATACACACACAAAATGTTTTACCTGACCTCTAATTCTCCAAATTTAAAGCTATGTAGCTATCCTAAAGAAAACTATTATTTTTCTTTTCAAAACTGCATGTATGCATGTCATGTGTGCGTGTGTTGGCCAGAGGACAACCCTGGCAGTCATTCTCAAGCATATGATCCACCCACTTTAAAACCAACTAGGCTAGACCGGCTGACTTGGGAGACACTGCGCCCTGTGTTCTCTTCTCGGGCCGTGATTACAAGTGCATAACCACACCTGGGCTTTCACAGGCGCTCTGGAGCTGGGATCAGGGCCTCCTCGGCCGGCCGTGGTGGCGCACACCTTCTATCTCGGCGCTCAGGAAGCAGAGCTCCGTGAGTTCAATGCCAGCACGATTATAGAGGGATCCTTTAGGCTCAGTGTTATGTCAATAGATTTGTATTTAAATAAGAAAATGCCCCTCCTTTTGAACAAGAAATACACATTACAAACACAAGAGTGAAATAACACTGTAGACAGGGTCACTGTGGCTGGAACTCTATGTAGAACAGTCTGGCTTCAAACTCGGAGACCCACTTGCCTCTGCCTTCTGAGCGCAGAAAATAAAGGTGTGCGCCACCCACACCCAGACTAAAAATTACTTAATCAGGAGTCTTTCGGGGTTTTTTGGTTTTGTTTTGTTTTTCGAGACAGCGTTTCTATGTGTAGCCTTGGCTGTCCCAGACGCACTTTCTAGACCAGGCTGGCCTCACAGAGCCCCGCCTGCCTCTGTCTCCCAAGTACTGGGATTACAGGTGTGTGCCACTGCACTCGGCTAATCTGGAGTCTTTGGAGGTTCTACTATTTACTTTTGTTTATGCTAGAAACTTTTGATAAAATAATTTGTAAAATATATTCACTTTTTCATTAATTCATATCTAAAAACAAATTTCTTTTTATCTATCATATAGAGAGAACTATTTACAAGACATGTTCTCACAAAATAAACACATTTTTCTCAGTGAGGAATGAATTGCCTGGTTGGGCTCTGAAAAAGCCACACTTCTAGTTTAAGATCCATAACTAAGTTTGCTAACTTGTAAGTTCTGGAAAAAGCTGCTCCAAGAATGTTTCTAACATGAGAGCATTAGATATCACATTCTCTTTAAATCATAGCATTTCTCATAAGTTAGCTGGACTACAAAGCAAGAGATGCATGTATTTTGAGCAAATACAAAAGTTGATAATTTAACAACAAGAAAATGTGAGTGTATATTGTTTTTTTCCTGTTTTTTTTTTCTTTCCTCCTCCTTCTTTTCTCAAGACAGGGTTTCTCTGTATAGTCATGGCTGTCCTGGACTCACTATGTAGACCAGAATTGCTTCAAACTCACAGAGATCTTTAACCCCAGAGCACTAGGATTAAAGGTATACATCACCACTGCCTGGCATGAATGTACATTTTCCTAAAAGACAAACAGGAAAAAGAAAATAAGGGATAGGAAAAAAAATTGAAGACCCAAAAGGAAATTGACAAAGAGCAAAGACAGAACAGTAAGATTAAAAAAAAAAAAGGAAAGAAAGAAAAACAGAATGAGGGAGAAGAGGTATGTAGTGACAGGAGAAGAAAGAGAAGATAAGGAGAAAAAGGTAAAACTATTACGTGGTATTAAATTGGTTTTTTTTTTTTTCATGAACTTGTTGCAAATATATCTTTGGAAGCATTATGCATTTAAAATGTATACACCTAACAGTCAGATTAAATGTTCTAAAATTTAAACTATTCATCAGAAGTCAGAACATGACAAATTTCATTACCTTGACGAAGGTAGTAAATCACTAGGTTTAGCCTAGCTTCAGGAATGACATCAACCAGGGGAGGTAAAACCTGCAAAGCCCCTTCGCCTCCTCGGAAAACAACCTGCACATAAAGAAAGAGTGTTCCTGTGACATCACGTATGCATGTCATCCCTGGCAATGCTAAGCAGCCCGGAAGTAATGGCACACCCTTGGCATCCTACTACTCAGGAGGCAGGTATGAGGAGTGCAAGTGAGTTCAGGGTCACACTGAACTTCACAAGGAAACTGTGTCACCTCAGCATCACAAAAATAAAAAGCCCATGATGGCATTTACATAAAACTTTCCAGAGCCGTTTCCTCATTTTTCCAGCATAATTCGCATTAATTAAACAAGTTAAAATGGCTGTGTGGCATACAGCAGGTGTCTAACTCTACAATGCTTATTAGCACCTGCGCGCCTGCTGCCGTATTAAGCAGTGGACTTACAGCAGCACCAAGTCACTCCCCTGTAACCACGTAAATTACCCACGTATGGGGAGGCCTTCAGAGAGCAAACAAGGGCAAGCCAGATGACTCAATAGGGAAAGGAGCCTGCCACCAAGCTGGCCAGCCTGAGTTCAGTCCTGGGACCCACTTGATGGGAGAGATACTACAAGTTGTCCTCTGACTACCACACGTATGCCACACGCATATGCTTGCACGTGCATATATGCACACATAATAAATTAGCTAACAAACGTGATTAAACTTTTAAAAGAAAAGCAAACAAGTATGTTGTGAGATGGTAAGTGTTCTAAAGTTAAAAAGTTTAAAGTGAAAGTTAGAGTGAGCTGGCTCAGCAGGTGAAGGCCCTTGCTGAGTTCAGTCTCCAGGACCCACATTCCTATCTCTAGCAAATTGTTCTCTGATTGCCACAAGTCCACATGTGCACCATGAAAACACATCTACACACGTACAGATAGAAATAACTGTCATAAAAACTTAAAAGCCACGTTCTCACACTATTCAATTCCCAGAGCCTAGCAAGTGTTCAGAACACAGTTAACTGCCCATAGATACACTGGAAATAGGGCATCAGGCATGAATCACATTATTTTTTTCCCACCTCAGAATATTTTGATCATTTTTTTTAGTTCATCTTTTTAATGTCCCTTTCTTTAACAAGGGGACTTCTTCATCTACTTCCTTGATCCTGTGACTTCTAACTTCTTTCTAATGTCCCTTTCTTTAACAAGGGGACTTCTTCATCTGCTTCCTTGATCCTGTGACTTCTAACTCCATTAATCACTGTATCTTCAATCTCCCTAAAGTAGCAGCCCTACTTCTCAACTTGGAGCACACACAAAGGTTTCCGTTCTCCTGTAAAATCTCCACTTGGTTCCTTTGTTCCCTCTGGAGAATGCCCTATTTTTCTTTCTTTCAGTGCTAATTGTCAAAAGCTGCAGCTGACTGCTAATTTCCTCTTACCCAGTCACTCCTTAGCCTCCCCCAAATGTGTCTTTTGCTCCCAGCACCCTGGTCAACTTACTCTCAAACATCACAATTTCACCCCTTTAACTAAATGCAAAGGACTATTCTGTGCTCTTGTTTCATGTTTTCTGCAGTTTGACACTGCAGGCTTTAACATGGCGGTAAAAATCACAACATTATTGGTAGAATTCCATCAAATGGTGGGTGTTACCAGAAAAGTAAAAAAAAAAAAAAAAAAAAAAAGCAAGATTGTCAGGTAAGGGCTGGTTACTACAGGTTGAACACCACTAATCAAAAAAGCCAAGACCTGAAAAATTTTAAGTGCTGCTGCTGATGCCATGAGTATAAAATTCCACACATGACCTCAAAAAATAGGCTCGGCTGGGAGTGGTGACATGTTAGTCTCAGCGCTGGAGGCTGAAGGCTAAGACAGGTGGCTGAGTTCCAGGTCAGCCTGGTCCATATTTATACAGAGTTCCAGGCCAGCTAGGGCTATGTAAACCAAGAGAAGGAGGAGGAAGAGGAGGAGGAAGAGGAAACAAAGCAGAAAGAGAAGCTGTAGTTTCTGCTCTACTGCTCTGAGATGAGGAAGCAGGGAGCCGCCACTCAAGAGCGTTTGCTCAGCGCGCCCAGCGCCGGGCTCGGAAGCACGTGCTCTGCCTGCATCTGACTGTGTTGCATGGTGAGAAAACACAACTGCAGCTGAGCTTACATTTCCTTGATGCGGTGGCAGTCACAATCCAGCCCTGAACCCATTCCCCATCCAACGCTACTTTCCACCTTCGCCAGTGCAGACTTAACTTAGAGTCATCCTCTGGTCATCTTACACGCGTCACACCGGTTCTAGATTCACATCCTAGCCTAAAATAAACCTTCAAAAGCTCAGCCAGTCTTCAAAGATGAAGCAATTGTCCCTACTTATTCTAACCTTTGAGGATGGTTCCTTTAGTTTTTTTCCAAGGACAAGAAATACTTGTCTCCACGCTTTGCCCTTTTCCCCAAATGCATAGCTGTCCCAAGGAGCCAGGCGCCGTGGTGCACTCCTGTAATCCCAGCACTCAGGGTGGCAGAGGGAGGGGGATTGCTGTGAGTTTGAGGCCAGCCTGATCTACAAAGTGAATCCAGGACAGCCGAGGCTACACAGAGAAACCCCGTCTTGAACAAACAAAAAACAAAAAGCAAAACAAAACAAAAGTGTCCTAAGGAAAGGGACTGGTATTTGGAACCCGTTTTATCTCTTCCACAGTAAGGCGCACTCCATGGAGTAGCTCAGTATTTGTTGGGGCATCTCCTTTCAGTCATCTTTAATTGCCGTGATGTTCCAAAAAATAAAAATAAAAAAAAAAAAAAGAATCAAGTCAATCAAGATGGGAAACTTATTCACCAGATTGTGCCTGATGAGTTCCTTAGCAAATTCAAAGGGTGAAGAGGCGTTGTCCATCAAGCTTTTGAGCTCTGCCTGAAATATAGAAATGAAATACTTATTAAAGTAATAAGCATATATTTCTTATTTTTTAAGATTTATTTTATTGTTTATTTATTTTGATTTTTTTTTTTTTTTTAGTTCTCTCTATGTAGCCCTGGCTAGCCTAGATCAGGCTGGACTTGAACTCACAGAGATCTGTCTGCCTCTGCCTCCTGATGCTCGTATTAAATACATGCAACACCACATCCAACTTGTTATTTTCTTAAATTATACAGACACACACACGTGTGTGTGTATTTCTGTGTGGATATATGCACATGAGCATGGGTGCTTCCTATGACCAGAGGCATCAGATACCTCTCAAGATGGAGTTATAGGTGGTTAACCATCCAAAATGGGTTCTGTGAGCTAAAATCTCTAAAAAAAAAAAAAAGAAAATTAGTGATCTCAAGCTCAAACTCAAGACTTTTTGCTTATGTGGGTTTTAGCCATCAATATTTCCAATGTGAGACATTAAAACAAAAAACTAAATAATCAGTAAATAAAAATAATAAATAATTTACTGTATGGTAATATAAATTATTATTTAAAAAACTATATTTACTGGGCAGAGCAGTGGTGGTTCACACCCTTAATCCTAGCACTCAGGAAGCAGACGCAGGTGGATCTCTGTGAGTTTGAGGTTAGCCTGGTCTACAGAGTGAGTTTTAGGATAGCCAAGACTACATAGAAAAACCCTGTCTCAAAAAAACAAAAACAAAAAACCAACCAAACAAACAAACATATTTACCAATACACACAAGATTAGCTCTGTTTTGCACTTTCCACGACTCTCTGTCTCTCTGTCTCTCTCTCTCTGTCTCTCGATGCTGCTTATTAAAAAGTCAAGGAAACAGGATGCGAGTCTACTATAAAGGATCTTCTGAAAGGATTCACCCAACAGGGGACCAAAGCAGATGCTGAGATTCTGAGCCAAACTTTGGGCAGAGCGCAGGGAGTCTTATGGAGGAAGAGAGTGGTGGGAATAGAGAGACGTAGAGGGGACAGGAGCCTCACAAAGAGACCAAAAACTAAAGGGTCTGAGCCCAGGGGGTCCTGTAGAGACTGATGCACCAACAGAGGACCATGCATGGAGAGGACATAGACCCCCTGCTCAGATGTGGCCAATGGCAGCTCAGTCTCCTTGTGGATCTCTGAGTGAGGGGAGCAGGGGCTGCCTCTACCATGAACTTGGTTGCCTGCTCTCTGATCACTTGCCCCTGATGATGCAGCCTTGCCAGGCCACGAAGGAAGAGGATCCAGGCAGTCCTAATGACACTTTACAAGCTATAGGCAGATGGCAATAGTGGAGAACTCCCCTTTCAGTGGACTAGGGGAAGAGGATGAGGGGAAGAGGGAGGGAGGGACTGGGAGAGTTCAGGGTGGGAGCTTCAATTGGGATATATAATGAATAAATTGTGAAGAAAAATAAAAATTTAATAAAAAAAAGTCACTGCAAGCTTTGGAATGAAGGGAACTTGAAGAAAAGATGACAACTGGAAGGACATTTCCGTTAGCATCTGTTACTCTTGTTTTCCAGAATAGGCACAATCAAGAAACGCCTTTACTGCCTTGCAGGACAAGTTAGTAATGGTGCCACTTCCATTATCTCTTTCATGTTTACTTTAAATATAGCCCTGAAAAAGTCACTGAATGCCACCAACATACAACGATGACATGGGATTATTTCTTTTTTCATGATTATTTTGACATTCTGTTCTCTAAAACTCTATATAGTACTAGATAGATGCTCTATCCCTAATCTTCTAATGCAGGGGAAATGCTTTTCTTCTCAGGTAGATTCCAGTCCACGAGCTTCGCTCACTTATATGATATGAACTGTCCGTCCTAATCCCACTGTTCTTGGATACTTGGCTGGTCTTGCTTGCATCGACATCAGCAAGTGAGTTCTGTGACTCTCATGCTGCAGCGGCCTGCATAAGGCTCTTAATGCCTGACTTAATAGATGGCACTTGTCATGGCAGGGCCACCAGTACTAAGGGTGACAAGTGAGTTGCCTAGGGCTAGCATCTGAGTGGATGCCTCTCACCTTGTGCACACGGTCAGAGTGCCAACACTGTGCCTAGGCAGCCTGCCTGCCTCATGCAAGCCCTGGCCTGTTTCATAACCTCTGCAAAGTTGTTAGGAACCCAGAGACCTCAGATCACACTTTGTGTGTGTGGGGGGGGTGGTTTTCCAAGACAGGGTTTCTCTGTGTGTAGCCTTGGCTGTTCTGGTCTGGCTCTGTAGAGTAGGCTGGCCTCAAACTCGCAGTGATCCTACCTGAGTGCTAGGATTAAAGGCATGCACCACCACACCCAGCTCAGATCACACTTTTAAATTATTAAAGATTATTTAGTTTAATGCTCTTACTGAAAACAACTTAAAAATAATAGAGGAATTATTATTTTAAAGCAAGCTGGGGGGTGGTGGCATACAGCTTTAATCCCAGCACTCAGGAGGCAGGTGGATCTCTGACTTTGAAGCCAGCCCTGTCTACAGAGTGAGTTTCAGGACAGCCAAAGCTACACACAGAGAAGCCTTGTTTGGGGGATAAAAAAAAAACAGTAAAGAGTTATGTCAAAAGTGAAGGGGAAAACAGATGATAAAGGGAAAAAGTCACACAAGCCATCTTGAACTGGAGGAAACTATGAGTTCCTTAGAAGCAGAATTTTAATATACATATTTTTGTTATTTGAGGATTTCATACTTGTATTTTGTAAATTCACAACATGTTTTGTACAATTAGAAATTTTCAGTCAGACATGGTGGGTCCTGCCTGTCCAAGCTACACTTAGGAGACTGAAGTAGAAGGATCAGGACCGTGAGCCAGCCAGATGTATACAGTAAGAGCTTATGGACTTAGACTGTTTCCAACACCCAACAGTATAAATGCGAGGAACTCAAGTCTAAGCAGGCCATAATTCAATGAGGTAGACAAGGCCTGATCTAAACAACATCCGAGGAGTTCCTAATTTCACCTGATTATCAGCTGAACAGATTTGAACACATGGGAGCCCTAGATGCAATGGACACTGAGAAAAGGTGAGGAAGAGAGAAAGAAAGAGAGGGGGAAAAGATCTACCTAGAAGTTATAACTAATAGGGAATGGAGGATGCTGACACGGAGATGAAGGAGAAGAACGTGACAGGCACCCAGGTTTCTAGTACGGTATACTGGCCCCATGGTGGAGACACGCAACTACAGAGCTATGGACAGACTTCAGGGAAAGAAGCTGACGCATTTGATTTTAAACATTTGCATTAACATACATCATGGAGGTAAAACTATCTAAAATACACTAGCTACAACACAGATAATCCAGAAGTGAAATTCCCTTTAGAATATCAAGCTTTTTAAAACGTTCATATAGGGCAAGACATTTTGTGGCATGTCTTTAATGCCAACACTTCAGAGTCACAGGCAGAGGCAGGGTAGCTGTGTGAGGCCAAGGACAACATGGTCTGCACAGAGAGCTGGAGGCCAGACAAAGTTATAGAGTGAGACCCTGCCTCAAAAAATGTCTGTACAATTATTTGGCTATAAAATCACACTGGTAATAATCAAGGAGCATTAATACAGAGCTATAGATCCCAGAGTTCACAGAACTTGGGAACTGTTATAAAGTAACCCCCATTAAAACTGAGTTAAGTACAAACATATCTGTGTGCCTACCTCTGCTGCTTTGCCGTTATAAAGGCGAAAGTGATTGCAGGCCTTCAGGTTGAGAGCAATGGTACTATCAGGAATTTGCTGAAGGTAAACAGCCAGGACTTCTTGAGACACATCATAGTAATCCAATTTGTAGTAGCAGAGCGCCACATAAACATTGAGTGCCAGGTATTCCCTGTCAGCAGAAAGACAAGGCTGAAGTATATGTCACAGAAATGTCTAACTGCAACGCTCAAATGAACAATAAGGCAAAGAGGATAAGGCAAGGATCTGCCTTGGAAGGAAGAAAGCAAGATATACTTAGTACATTTTCTTTCTCTTTTTGAGTTGTAACATTTGAGTGTCTTTAAATCATCTTTGATATACTTCTCTTTTATAAATATCTTTATTAGCGTACTAGTTATACATAATAATTGGCTGTTTAAGACATTTTCACATACACATGCAATGTATTTTGATGTATTTGGCCCTCACTATGCTCTCTTTTCCACTTTCCATTCCCACTCATCCCCTTCTTCCTTTTTATTAGTCTCCTTACTCATGTCTTTTTGTGTATATGTGTAAACCAGTGAGTTTAATTATGGTTACTTATAAAGACAAGGATGAGGGGTTAGGGTTAGGAACAAGGGCAACTTTCTAATGGATATATAACCACTGATGGAAATGTTTCTCTTTTTCTCCCCAGCAGCTACTAATTGCTTCTGTACCCTCAGGTAAAGCCTCATAAGCTCCTCCTCCTCAGCAACCATTAACTGTCTATAAGTCCTCAAGACTTTGTGAGCATCCCATCTTCTATATTGGAATGATGAATGGTCCAATTTTGTACAGGGATCATAGATGCTAGGTATTCAAAAGTATCCAAAGGCAGCATTCTTTAAAATATCACTCTTCCCTCTTACATTCTTTCTCCTCTCTCTTCCTTAATGTTCCCTGAGCCCTTGAGGGAGGGATGGCGATGTTTCATTAGGGATCACCTCTCTCACCTGTCAATGCCACCCCTTGCAAAAAGTTTTTCCAGCTAAAGCTTGCAGCAGCAGTAATCTATCGGTATAAGCATAAACATTTAAAAGGCACTTGGAGAGGTACATCATATCCCTGTAGAAAAAAAACAATAGCTTCTCTTCTAGAGCCAATTACTTTTATAGTCAGAGGCTTTTAACCAGCTTCACAGTACCAGAAATGAATTCCCCCTGAGGAAAGGGCTTCAAATCCAATCAGAAGGCAGTTGATTGCCCCCATAACATTTACAGCATTATTGCACAAGTGGGCAACCTTGCCTAGCATGTTGTTAGTTTGGCACACAGGTTCACAGCTGAGTAAGATTGTTGATGATAATTTTCTTCTAGCAGTTGGCTAAAGCCTTCCAGCATCGTGAAAGCTAGTCAGGTATCATGGTTTGAATGAGAATCGGCCACATTTGCTTATATTTGAAATCTTGGTCCACAGTTGCTGGGACTGTTTGGGAAGGATTAAGAGGTGTGGTCTTGTTAGAGGAAGTATGTCACTGGGAGAAAGCTTTGAGGTTTCAAAAAGCTCAAGCTCATTTTGAATTGGCTCTAGCTCTCTCTTTCTCTGGCTCATGGCTGTGGTCATAGCATGTAAGCTCTAGGCTACTTCCCCAACACCATGCCTGCCTGCCACCATGCTCCCTACCATGGTGGTCATGGAATCACAGTCTGAAGCTATAATTAAGTCTCAGATTAAAGGCTTTCTTTTATAAGTTACTTTGGTCATGGTGTCTCTTCATAGCAATAGAAGAGCTTCTAAAACACCAGGGGAAGACGCTTCCACTTCAGTTCCAGCTAGATTTCTCTGTATCTTGCAACAAAAGTATGTGGATTCTTCAATATTAGGACATCAAGTTCTATGGTAACGTCTAGTTCTACTGAGTAATCAACAGCAACAGCCTGTCTTGCTCAGGAGCCTTTAGGGCCTTCTTGGTCAACAGTTCACAGGGATGTAGCCCATATTTGGAACTGGGATTTTCATTTAGTAACATATATGTGTGTACACCATGTCTGTGCCTGGTGTTCATGAAGGCCATAAGAGGGTATCCTCTGCTTCCAAAGTAGAAGGACTACAGTAGTAAACTGCCATGTCCAGGATTAAATAATGCATTCTTTTTGTTGTTATTTTATAAATTATTATTAATTTTAAATATACAAAGTAACCAACATTCTCATTATATTTTGTTCTAAGCTTTCCTCCTCTCCCAAGGCCATAAATTTTCTTTCTTTTTTTTTTTAACGTACATTGATGTTCTGCCTGCTTGTATGAGTGTGTGAGGGTGTCAGATCTTCTGGGAATGGAGTGACAGACAGTTGTGACCTGCCATGTGGGTGCTGGGACTTGAACCCAGATCCTTCGGAAGAGCAGCCAGTGTTTTTAACCACTGAGCCATCTCTCCAGCCTCCATAAATTTTGAAAAAGGGTAATATCATCTCCAAAGGGTAAAAACTGATTCTTAGAGGAAGGTGAAAATATAACTATTTCATATAAATACATACACACTATATATATTCTAAAGAATATTTACATTCTAGGGAAGATGATGTCTTCTTTTGGCCTCCACAGATACCAGACACACATTTGATACACATACATGCAGGCAAAAAAACCCCATAAACATAAAATAATAAAACTAAAAACAAAAACAGTAAAAGAAAAAGGGCAGAGGAAGTCTAATGTGAACAATATCCAGAGGTTTTTAACCTCACCAGATTATCTGTGGTGGAACTAGGTCCAAAGGAGACTAGGTTCAAAGCCAAATTAAGAACAAAGAAAACTAATAACATGGCAGAGATTTTAAGTGGTCAGGAAAGAACACAGACCTGTTATCCAACAGTATCCGCTTGTATATATCAATAGCTTCTTGGTAATGGGATCGCATGTAGTGGATTGAAGCCAAACTAAGCTGGTCTTCTTTGATATCCTGAAGATTCTGGTGAAAGTTCATCAATTTCTTCTCATCATTAAACTACAATTGTGAGAAAAGACATGCACAGATTCACATTCATGTGAGAGAATCACAGGTGATGGAGGCCAGAACACCTCTCTGCCACTGTATCACTGTTTTCTCCATCTCTTAGCTCCTTATTTCTTTGGTCCTGCTGTACAGAAAAGATGAGAATGCTCTCTGGAGACAGAGCCTTGGCAACAGGGAGGCCATAGGTTACAACGATGATTTATTACTTGATATCTCCACCCTATTCATTTCTTTCCCTTCTTACATTTTCTGCCTTTCTTTCTCTTTCTTTCCTTACATTTCTTTGCCCTCATCCCTTAATAATTCTTTCCCATTTCTTTTGCCCTCATCCATAAACATTTCTTTCGAATTCTTATGTATTTCTTTTTCTTCAGTGAATAGTATGTAATCAAAATGTATTTGTTATCATGTAACTTCATGAACACAATTTTTAATTTTCTGTTCTGAGTGTTTTCATCTTCTCTTCAGTTACTATATGCGGTTGTTGTTTTAGGCCATCAGAATTCAACATATATGCTTATTTTATTAGAAGGTACTATAAATAACAACTGCCTTTGCTTATACATGGGATCAAACTGATACATTTTATAGGTAACCCTCCATACATAGACTATTCACTTCTTCCTGGTGCTTTAAATCTTTTTATTTAAAAAAAGGATTTACGTTAATTTATGTGTACAGGTGTTTTCCAGATTATATACATATGCATTCCATGCCCATGGAGGAGAAAAGAGGGCATTGGGTTGCCTGAAACTATAGTTGCAGATTGTCGTGAGCTGTGTGTGGGTGCTGGGAACCAAACACAGGTCCTCCATGGCAAGTGCTCTACGAGCTGTGCCGTCTTTCCATCCCCCTTAAATCTTTCTTTTAAAGACTCTGTTTCAAAATCCTGAGCCTAAAGGAGAACAGTCCTCACTGGGTGTTGTGGTTTGAATGGCCCTTTGTTGGAGCAGGTGTGGCCTCGGAATAACTGTGTCATAGTGGTGAGTTTTGAGGTTTCACAAGCCCAAAGTAGGCCTAGTCTTTCTCTGCCTGCTGCTGCTGATAAAGATGTACACTCTTAGCTACTGCTCAAGCACCCTGCTTGCCTGCCTGCTTTCTGCCATGACCCTCTGAAACTGTAAGCAAGACCCCCCAAATGCTTTCTTTTATGAGTTGCCTTCAGCAAGGTGGTGGTACTACACACCTTTAATCCCAGTACTCAGGAGGAAAAAGCAGGTGGATCCCTGAGTTTGAGGCCAGCCTGGTCTACAAAGTGAGTTCCAAGACAGCAAGGGACAATACAAATAAACCCAGGGTGGGGATGGAGGGGGGCACAACCAACAATTTTGGGGCTGGACAAATGGCTCAGAGGTTAAGAGCACTGGCTGCTCTTCCAGAAGTTCTGGGTTCAATTCCCAGCAACCACATGATGGCTCACAATCTTCTATAATAGGATATGGTGCCCTCTTCTGGCATGAAGGTACACATGAAAACAAAGCATTCATATACATAAATAAATAAGTCTTAAAAAAAAAAAAAAAGACCTGCCCTGGGCAAGGTGGCACACATCTGTAATCCAAGCACTCAGGGAGGCAGAGGCAGGTGGATCTCTATGAGTTTAAGGCTAGCCTGGTCTTCAAAACAAGTCCAGAATAGCCGGTGTTACAGAGAGAAACCCTGTCTCCAAACCCCCGCTCCCCCCCCCCCACACACACACAAAAAGCATCACTTGAACCATTTCAGATAAGCATCCAGACACCTGGGTTAACTCTTATGTGACACATGGACATGATAATTTACTTTTCAATATGAGGGTTTTGTTTCAGCCTTAATCAATAATACAGATCCCTTTTCTAGACAAATTTGGGTGGTGACCAGTGTTAACAGAAATACCCAAAAACCAAAGGAATACTTTTTTGTTAGCCTCATCCTGGGGATCATCCCACATACAAGAACACAAAATACTCTAAGTGGTGGTGGCCCATGCATTTAATCTCAACACTTCCTCCCAAAAGGCCACCTGTTCTCCAACATCTCCTAATCCTTTCTACAGTGCCACTCCTTCATGACTAATCATTCAAATATATGAGCCTATAGGACCATTCTTACTCAAACTGCCACATAGCTTATATTAATGCTCTGAAACTACAGACACATGGTTTTAATACCTATATTCTAGACTTACCTATAAGCTCATTTTATTAACAAGGAAAAGTAGGTCACCCCACAAGTATATAGACTAAGTAAAAATGACTAGTAAATTCAAGAAAAACATAGAATTCTGTTGTACCTTACCTTACACTTTGGTTTGCTCCCTGTCTGTATTTTAGACATTGTTGGTATGATAAACATTAATGACTATAATGTCATACCATTTCCCTTTTAATTTATTCCATCTGGGATTTTCCCCTCTAGATTGTTCTTTTTTGTTTTGCCAGAGCATCGACACGGGACCAGCAGTGTGTTCTTATTACAGTTCACACGACAGCTGTACAAACTGGACTGTCTTTTGATGTCCTCATACGCACCGTGGAGAACTGCCACGAAGAGTAAAATGATGTGTATTTACATCTGGACCATGCACCCTAGTCTCTCCAGGATTCCTACAGTCAGCAAGATGTGAGGTTTTGCGCCAAGTTTTCCTGACTTAGTTACATCACAGTGCTCAGGCACCCCTTGTTTGGACCACTAACTTAGGATTGGGCATAGCAATTTGTTGCATAATGTACTGTCTATGTGGTTTGATGTCCCATTTAATGATACCCCCCTGAGTCACCCTAAATGATGGTCCTCTAAACCCCCAGCTCCAGAGATCTTTCAATGTGTCCTAAGCCCAGACAAGTTGAGACTTTTGATCCCTTGAAGAGGCAGGGCTTTCCCCTCTATTCTGCTATGAAGAAGTTCAGGAAGATAGATACTCAGTTTTCTGCAGCCCTTAAGGTTAAGGGCCTGGGGCCTGGAGAGGTGTCTCAGCACTACAAGTACTTGCTGCTCCGGAGGACCTGGTTCAGTTCCCAGCACACACAGGGCAGGCTACAGCCCTCTGTAACTCCAGTTCTAGGGGATCTGACTCTCTCCTCTGGCCTGTGTGAGCACTGTACACATGGTACACACACGCAAATGCAGGCAAAATACCTGTATACACTGAATTTAAAGCTTTATATTAAGAGATTGAAGTCTCAAATAGGGAATTTGAGGCAGGGTAGAAAGACAGAGAATTATGGTGAAATGGAGAGAAAGGGTGAGAGAGAGGAGACTCTCCTCCAATCTGGCCTGCTTTTAGTTCTGAGAAAGGTGGGAGACTTCAAACTTTACTAGCGGTCAAAAAAAGGCAATGTGTGTCTTCCAAAAGGTATCTGGAGTAGTGCTCACACAGGGAGGATGGTGCGTTCCCAGAGGCGCGTCAGTCAAGAGTGCTCCAGTCCTGCAATTAGGCTGCGCTACTGGAGCTACAGTGACGTAAGTCCTTCTGTTCCCAACGCCTCTCTCCTACACTGAGGTGATGTCCTCTAGAAAACCTTATATTTTTACTGAGAAAAAAAAAACCCTTCAACTTTAACCTTTTAACAATTATACTCAAAAAAGATATGGGGCTAGTGGTGTGGCTCTATGCATGATGCTCTCAGTTTGACCCCCAGTACTAAAGAAAAGAGGGTAAGAAAGGGTGGGAGAAGGTGGGAGGAGAAAGTGAAAAAGAAAAAATTTAAGACTAGATGAGAAAGGCTAGAGAGATGGCTTGCTGGTTAAGAGCACTGGCTGCTCTATCAGAGGACCTGGGTTCAATTCCCAGTCCCTACATGGTAGATCACCACCTTTTGCAATTCCAGTTCCAGGGGATCTAACATCCTCTTCTGGCCAGCTTGGGTATGAATTGGTACACAGACATACGCGCAGGCAAAAACCCATATGCACAGAATTAAATAGTAATAACAACAACAACAGAAAAAGTCTAGAACAGGAAATGTTGATTACTGTCTGTATGTGTACCTTAAAAACTATTTTTAAAAGACTATAATAAACATCTTATTTTTGTAATAATAAGAAAAATAAAATATTTCTTGAAATTAAAGATTTCTATTTCTAATAATTGTGGACTTGCTGGGAGCATAGTCCTTTCACCAAGAACAACTAGAAGTTTGAAAGCTACTAGAAATCTATGTGGAGGCATCAAAGTTACAGATATAATGAAGATCTGTGATGCCCAGATCTCAAAAGAGATGGGAAGGATGGGATGTAAAGTACCCCCCAAGATAAATCCAGCAACATTTATTATTTTTTAAAAGATTCACTTACTTATTTTTATACATGCTCTATTTGTATGTACACCCGCATGCCAGAAGAGTGCATGGGATCTCATTATAGATGGCTGTGAGCCACCATGTGGGTGCTGGGAATTGAACTCAGGACCTCTGGAAGAGCAGCCAGTGATCTTAACCACTAAGCCACCTCTCTAGCCTATAACACTTCTCTTTTATGGGCTTCTGGTTAGTTCTTAGTTGGCTAGGGAGTCGCCAAAAACTAAGTACAGCTTGTTGGAGTCATATGGGCTAGATGGGTAGCCATACGGAGGCTATCAGTGAGAAGTCCTGGAGGGATAACCTAGCAAGGAAGGCAAAGCAGAAATCCAGCAGCTTAGAACAGCTGAGGACCAGCTTAACGTGACTGATATTGTTGGCAGGAGCCAATCCATTTGCTTATGTCTCATGTACCTGCCAAACAAAAATAAATCTTCTGTGGAAACTGACAAATGATCTAGAACCTCAAATTATCTTTATATTATTTTTATTCATAGTAGCCAGAATTCAATGTGATATGATCAAGCATATAAGAGAAAAGAGCATTAGACCAAAAATCAGCTGTCAGGAAAAAACCTATGAGAATTCTTAGATCTAGGCTTTAAAATAACTGATATCAATGTGCACTGAAATTGATAAATTTTTAACCAAAAATTTAAAATGTTAAATTCTGGAAAAGAACACAACAACAGAAATTAAGAACTAAGTAGATGGATTTAGTAAATGATTAGACATGGCTGCAGAAAGATTAGTAAGAAATTTCCTCAAAAATATAGAAAATAGAACTGTGATACAACGAAACTGTCTGCATAGATATATATTACTAGAGCCCTCCAAGGAATAAACAACAAAACAAAAAACGAAGGGCTGTGAGCAGTGATCCCAGTGCTGGGGAGGCAGAGGCAGGTGGATCTCAGTGAGTTCAAGGCCAGCCTCCTCTACAAAGTGAGTCCAGGACAGCCAAGGCTACACAGATTAACTGTCTCAAAAAACCGAAAGAAAAAAAAGAAAACCCTCAACAACCAAAAGAACTTCAATATGTAGATGACACAGGCTATGTCATAACCTCTAAAGTACTATTAAAAATATGCAAAGACGGAATTTCAAAAATCAATGAAAAAAGAATACAAGAAAAGAAAGAAGATGGAATTCTGGTCATTTGAGACAAATGAAAAACAAGCAGTCAGATGGGGGCTGTTGGTCTGAGTGTGGGGTGCATGCTGTTAACCCCAGCAGTTGGGCGGCTAAGGCAGGACACTTGAACATTTGAGGTCATGTTGGGCTATGCAGCAAGTTTAAGGCCAAGCCTGTACAGCACAGCAAGAGTACATCTCAAAAGCCAAGGGCTCTGGTTATAGCTCAGTGGCAGAGCACTTGCCTAAAATGCAAATGCACAAGGCTCTAGTTTAATTCCTTTCTTTCTTTCTTTCTTTTTTTTTTTTTTTTGGATTTTGTTTGTTTGTTTTTGCTTTTGTTTTGTTTTGGTTTTTTTGAGACAGGGTTTCTCTGTGTAGCCTTAGCTGTTCTGGACTCACCCTGTAGACCAGGCTAGCCTTGAACTCACAGAGATCCACCTGCCCCTGAGTGCTGGAATTACAGGTATGTGCCACCTATCTAGCTTCCTGGGTTTAATTTTTAACACTGTAAAATCATAATAACAATTATGTTGTCAAAAATTTAAATGTACCACTATATTTTTATATGCTATTTGTGGTTTGATTAACTTTCTATAAAACAATTTGGCAACAACATTAACAGAAATTTCTAGTTAAGTATTTTCTACCACTGTTGGCAGGGGGAAGACAGAAAAATATTTTTAAAACAAGAAATGTGGAATGAGAACATGAATACCTTGTGAGCCAGATGGAACAGCAGGCGGTTTTGGAGCCGGCTTTTTGGAGCTGAAAAAAAAACAAAAAGAACCATGTTGCTTGATACAGAATTCAACAGTTAGGCTGGAGAGATGCTCCGTGGTTAAGAGCACTTGCTGCTCTTGCAGAGGACCCAGGTTCAGCTCCAAGCACTGACACACATAGAATAATGCATGGGGAAAAATTCAATAGTCTATGAAAGTTAGTTCCTTGCCAGGATAACATCAGACTCGGGTGGACTGCCGCAATCCTTACCTAACTGTATGTGTCTGAAGGTCCCCTCCTGCAGGAGCAGCAGGAGAGCCAGAGGAGAGCTCTTCTAAGGTCCTGCTCTCCACCCCCACCTCTACCTGATACTACCATGGTGTCCCACAGCGTGGCCTGCCTCTGTGCTGACCAGACACTGAACCAAACACTGCTAAAAGACAGTGTGTCACCTCAGAACACACATGGATCCACCCACATTTTGCCATTCTCCCCAGTGGTCTTTCTCATTTCCTCCTGAAATCTCCTTTTCTAGAATTATACTCCCACATTTTCTGAATTCCAGAATTCTACTGTCATGTTTTCTTCAATACTGATCCACTCTATTCCAGGGATCTTCTACCGCAATGAAACGCCACCCTAACAGGCATCCAAGAAAAAGGCTAGCATCTTTCAAGTTCCAGTTTTCTTTGGAGTCTTGTGGAAGTTTTAGCTAAGTTATGTAAATATGTTTTTGTTGTAATCCCAGGTGTGGGATGAGGGAACCAGCTGATACCAGCCTCCTGAGAGGGCTTGTGATCCTTGTCAGCTGAAAATTGCCTTGTGCTGGGGGTGTGGTTTTTGCCAGCTAAAAAAACATCCTGGTGTGGACTCTGAAAAGGTGTGAGACAGAGAGAGAGAGAAAGACAGAGAGATGGAGAGACAGAGACACACTCACACACACAGACAGAACAATTTGCTTCAAGAGAGAAATGCTTCGGAGAACATTCCAAGGAGATTGCTGCTGGTCCTTGCTGCTGCTTTTCCTACTGCTATACTGCTGGTTTGCTGCACTGCTGAAGATCCTGAAAACATAGAGTTGAATTCTCCAAGGAACTACATCTAAAGAGATCTATATCCCCTGTCCCTACTAACTTTCTTTCTCTCTTAACTAGGAGGGGGGGGGGGACTTGGGGGTGGAAGGGAGGTAGAAGCTTAAGGAACCCCAAATAAAGCAGGTTAAAAAAAATCAAAGCTTACAGTAGTCTTGTCAATTTTCCAACTTTGGACAACCAATTCAACATCTCTTTTATAGAACAAATCATTCTTCAATGCATGAAAAATGAAAAGAAAGTATGTAAGTATGGAATTGTTGGCTACTGTGCCCATCCTTTATGTGCCCATCAGTCTTCTCAGTACAAACTCTTAGAATCATGATACTTTTAGTATCCTAAAGGACCTGGTGATTACATTTGGAAGACTTACACTAGCATATATGAAAAAAAAAAAGGAGGTACAAATTAAGAGTGGTTTCAAGTTCCCCATTTTCCTTGAAAAATGGGGTAAGTTTATACATATAAATATAAATTCAACCCTGAAAATAATTTTTCTTAACAATTTCTTTTGGTGGTGGTGGAAACAAGTTCTCTCTATGTAGCTCTGGCTGTCCTGGCACTCGCTCTGTAGACGAGGCAGGCCTTGAACTCAGAGATCCATTCACCTGGCTCTGCCTCCAGAGTACTTGGACTGAAGGTGTACACCACCACACCCAGTTTCCTAACAATGTCTTAATTAAGATTCCCCTACTCACTTTCTTTACATTTCCAGAAGTTTCATTTGATTTGTATTCTAATTATCTTTCATCTTTTCTCCCATGTTTTTTTCCTCCTTTTCTCCCTTACGAGCTTTAAAACAACTCTTCTGTGGTGATTCTCACAAGAAGGTCAAAGGGTGACCTGCTGGACTTCTCAGGTGGTGCTCTTTAGGTTGGCTTTTCAGGCTTCTCACTGTGAGCAATAAACCTCCCAGCAGAGTAGCTAGAGCAAAAAGCCACCCGTGGTACCTTTTAAACACACCTTGCCCCATCTTCTTCCAGCAAGGGTCTACTTTCATACTACTGAGGTTTTTGAATAGCAAAGTTACTTTTCAGCTCTCATGTCTGTTGCTGGGGTTGAGGTTTAATTCTGTGGTAGAGTACTTGTCCAACAAGCACTGGGCCTTCGACTAAATCTCCAGCACCCAGAAAAAAAAATACAGAGATTGTCAGAATGGATTTAAGAGTAAAGGAAAGCTTCAACTGTAAGTCACATACTTTAGAAGCAAAGATAAATACAAGTACAAAACAAATATTAATCATAAGAAAGAGTAGGAGTTATAACAACGGACAGAGATATTAAGCCAAAAATGATAGATAAAAAGCCCATTTTACCTTTAAACCCAGCAGCTTCTGCTTGTTTATACATCCCAAGAAAAAAGTAGGTGCAGGCCAAGTTTACCCATACTTCCGGATTGCAATTTTCCTCCTTTGTTGCATTTTCATATTCCTGAAACAGACATGAAGTGACTGTCCCACTTGACAGTAAAGCAACTGCCCATTTTCTGCGATGGAAAAGGTCTCACTGATAGAGCAGCTTACACTCTGGGGTTCTACATGTCACCTGTTCTCTACCAAGAGGTTAAGCTCCTGTGTAAATCTCCTCAGACAGGGCTCTTGAACATAGAATTTATACTTTGTTTCCCTCTCATTTTTAATATGTCTTAGAAACCTTCAGAAATTAAAACAACTGAAGTATATTTTACTAGCTAGTGGTAGTGGCACACACCTCCAATCCCAGCACTTGGGAGGCAGAGGCAGGCAGATTTCTGTGAGTTTGAGGCCAGCCTGGTCTATAAAGTGAGTCCAGGACAGCCAGGACTACACACAGAAACCCTGTCTCAAAAAAACCAAAAAACAAAAAACAAAAACAAAACCCAAACAAAACCAACCAAACAAACAAAAAACAGAAAAAGAAATAGGTGTTGCTTACTTAAAAAGACATATACTGGCTTTTCTTGCAGAGGACCCAGGTTTGATTCCCAGCACCCACATGATGGCTTATAATTATCTGTAACTCCAGCTCTAAAAAATCCAATGTCCTCTTGGTCTCTGCAGGTACCAAGCAAGCACCTGGTTCACATACACACATACATACTCATACCCCTAAAATAAATAAATCTAACAAACAGTTTTAAATAAATAGGAAATGCAGAGGTACAGCTCAATGATAGAATATTCTCCTGGCATGTACCAGACCCTGCGTGCAGTCTCATACTAACAGTCATATGTTATAGATATCGTTACTATATGTGTAAAAGCAAAGAACAAGCAAGATACATATTCACATGCCACATCATGGACACATCTTTCTCCTTTTTATTTTTTCTCCTTTTTACAAAGTTATTTTTTGGATTGTATTTATAATACTAATCATTTTATAATACTAACTTCCATTATACACAAGTAATACTATCAAATGTGTTAAATGTGTTAAATACTCAGACATTACATTGGAGTGCTACACATGCTCATAGTTTTGTGGATTTTATACAAGTGTTTTAGTTTAAATGTTATATAGCAAAGTGGGAAGTTGGGCAGAATAACTTTTCTATAAGTATTTGCCACTTATGTATGTTTGTATTTATTGGTGTTTTTTTTGTTTTGTTTTGTTTTTTTTGTGGCAAGGTTTCTCTTTGTAGACCTGGCTGTCCTGGAACTCAGTGTGTAGACCAGGCTGGCTTTGAACTCAAGATCTGCCTGCCTCTGCCTCCCAAGAGCTGGGATTAATACCACCACTGCCCAGCTATCTCATTTTTCTAAATTAGCTTACAAACTAGCAGGCTTCTCTAGGGTGTCTTCATCAATGGTTTTAATTGACCCTCCCTCATCCCTCCCTCTAGCCTGTCTTCCGACTCCCACTGCGTACCCCTCCAAACACTCCCACCCCACATCTATTTCCCCTTTTACTTTCGTACGAAGCAATATAATGTAGAGAAAACCAATTATTAGATACTGACATGCTGACTGATTTAGTGATTTACAGAAAGCGCTGCTTATACTGCCTATTTGCCAAGCATGACTTCACTTGATCAGCTGAAATAATGGGCTGCTTGCCCTTAACAATCTGCTGCCTGCCACTGACTGCCATTGCAGCTTCTGCAAAATCTTGTTGGCTTGCCTGCACCACTTTATAATTTTAGAGTACAAAACGTGAATGCAAACTGGCCCTTGGTTCAAAGCCTTTCAGGAGCTCTCCCGGCTTCAGCCCCATTGACAGCTCCCCTCTCCCACCCCCACTGCTGTCAGAGTGCTCACTCTAAAGAGATTCCACAACAATATTACATGTACTCAGCTACAGCCGCCACCCTTCTCTCAATCAGTACAGTCAGGGTCCATGGATGCTTTTATTAAAAGACATAGGACCGGGAAGGCAGATAGAACAATTTCTTTCTTTTACTTTGTTTCTTCCTCCTTTGTTTAGCTGTTACCATGACTGCATACCATAGAGTCATTTTAAACACCAGTTTGATTTTTTCCACTAACCTCCAAAGCTCTCTTGTAGTCACCCAGGTGAAAAGCACAGTATCCAATCCACAAGTTAGTATCATCTTCTTGCTCCCCAACATGGCGTTTGAACTTCATATTAAAATTTCATGAAAAAAATCATAAAAAGATTTTAATAATAAATACCTTGTTTTTTATTTGTAAAGCTATGCCGAGTTACTGATAAACAAGCAAGATGCTAAGTATTAGAAGCTCCACAGTATGTAGTTCATGTAAATCTGCACTGTCTAGGGTCAGCACGGCCACCTTCTAATTGTCACAATAGTTCATTTTTTTTTTCAGACATTTTGCATATGTTTTTCTGTGTTTGCTAGCACCTTACTCCAGAAAGTGTGTGAGTTATCTAATAATTCTGGATGAAGTATAAAAATTATGTAAAACATTTAAAGCCAAATAACTGAAAGTCAGAGGCCAACCAATGATTCTAAGATTCCACAGTGAGTCTGTGTGTTAATAGGAACTTAAACTCATGTCTGCCTCCAAAGCCCAGGTTCCCACCACTGGGCTAGGCTACATCCAATCTCTGTTATCCTGTTAGCATACATGTCTATTTATTAAGAGTTCATAACCCTTCTCTGAAGACAAGCCATGAAAGCATTCTATTACTCCAATCAGGCTACCTTATAGACTAGAGGAGTTAAAGATGTAGAGAAGATAGTCTTATTTGTGTACACTATAAAAGTTTAGGAATGTTTTATTTCAGAGGAAAGGACTGGGAAGGATTCTCAATTAGCGTGTGTCTTGGTTCTATTTCCAGTGCTTCAGTAAAGACCCTGACCAAAACAACTTAGGCAGTTAGGCACAGCGCTAGATGCCTAGCCAGGCGAGGGGCTGCACATCCTTAAACCCAGCACTTGGAAGGCAGAGGCGGGTAGATCTCTGAGTTTGAGGCCAGCCTGGTCTACAGAGTGAGTTATAAGACAGGCAGGACTACACAGAGAAACCCTATCTCTAAAAACAAACAAACAACAAAAATAGACATGTACACAGTATTCAGTCCTCTGACTTGCACTGCCAGAACGTCCTTCCAAGTCAACTTTCCTACTGCAAAAGATGAGAGTTGATGCAGGAAAGTAAAAAAAAAAATTGGACTCAATATCGGAGCACTAATAAGACACATAGGAGTTTTTTTTTTACACAAAAAACTTCAAAACATACATAAAGCTAATCAAAGCAATTATTATGGACAGTTTCAGATTGTCTATATGACTGTATATTCACTATACATACATACAACATACACACACATATATATATCTACATGACTATAGATTCGCATTAATGTGGCCAGTGGAAAAACACAATGCAATAGATTACAGCACAGTGCGATGAGACCATGCTGTCAGAATGCTTTATCCATTGGCACAACCTGCCTTCTTCTCCATCATATGCTTTTCACAGCAGTTTCTCAAACTTCAGTCTCCAGGGACAGTTTATGTCAGAAGGGCTTCTTGGACTTAACCAAAATGCAGCTTCCTAAGCACCAATGCCGACCTAGTGAATTCAAATCGGTAAAGCAATAGCCTAGGAATATAAACATCTCAGGAACTATCCTTGGCACCCCTGATGCATTCCTAGGCTGGGGTGTACATCTGTGGCACAATGCTTACTTGAGGACCTGAGTTTGACCCCCTCCTTGGTTCCAAAAAGAGATGACACCACTATACAGGGTTGAAAGGTTTTAAGAGTTTGTAATATTTTAAAAATAAACATGGTACAATCACTTTTTATTTTTTACCAAAATGCTGTAATAGAAAGAAGTTATAAATCACTCAGGCATTATGATAAACAATGTGTGAACTGATACTGTCTTACACGTAATGCTGTATTTTTAGGTTCGATTCACCATCTGTGGGACTAGAAGAAAATTTAATTTTATGTATATGAGTGTTTCATGTATGTCTATGTACCATACCTGTTGAAGGAGGCCACAAGGCGGCCTTGGATTCACTGAGACTTGAGTTCCTAATGGTTGTGGGCAGACACATGAATGCTCAGAATCAAGGTCCCCTGGAAGTACAGCCAGTGCTCTTAGCTGTCAAGCCATCTCTCAGGTCCAAAATTTTTTACATTTTATCAGGTTTATAGTTAACATCGAGTCTGAAATATGTGTCTAGCTATATGTATTTGGATCTCCCAGGATGTGCCCGCCTGTTCCAATAGCATAGTAACCAGCATTCACCCCACCATTCACCAGATAGTGAAGAAAACCTTCTTTGGACATTACCTCCAATAGGGTAATGGCGCCGGTGAAATCTCTTTGCGAAAGTAGATCCTCTAGTTTTGGAATCTTCCTACCTTTCTTCTTTCTTTTGTCAGTATGAGGTGATTCCCCACCTACAGCGGGTTTGGCCCTTGAAAGCATCTGTAAAAACAAACACCAAAGATGGTTCAACTCCAAAGTCATTTTTTATTTTATTTTATTTTTCATACTTTGTATCCCAGCCGTAGCCCCCTCCCTCCTGCCCTCCCTATACCCCCCCCTTCCCTCCCTCATCTCCTCCCTGCACCTTTCTAAGTCCACTGATAGGGGAGGACCTCCTCCCCTTCCATCTAACTCTAGCTTATCAAGTCTCTTCAGGAATGGCTGCAATGTCCTCTCCAAAGTCATTTTTAAATTTGTGATTTACAAGTCAAATCCTTATCAAAGAATCCTAGGAAGTCTATTGAGATTCCTTTTTTAACACGCATTTTACTAAAACGGCCAGCCATCACCTTCTACTCAAGGAGAACCAAATATCTACTTCCAACAACTTTAGCCACAAGAGATGAACTTCTACCATCCCGGTCTTTCCTGACCCCCCCCCCCATCCCCACCCCCAAATCTACAAAGCAAATCTGGTGTAGGGAAATGGAGAAACATCGAAGTGCTTTTTTTCTTTGCATCCCTCCCTATTCCCCGTGGAAACACTGGGATAAAGGGATTGCTCTCTAGAGACACACCTAGATTCTATCCAATAGTGTATCCTGAGCTCTCAGCCCGGTACAAATCTATTTAAACCCCCCCCCCACCCCGCCCTTTACTATTCAGAGCACTAACCATCTTGGCGTTGGTCCTGTGAGCCTCTGTCGCAGATAGTCT